>JAOXXN010000065.1:43922688-43942424 GCA_026770055.1 Myrmophylax atrothorax | reverse complement strand
AACAATGATAATAATGTCTCTTCAATAAAAACACTGTTGTTTTTAAAACTTCCGACTGATAGATTACTCTTGTGATCTCCAGTTCAGAGAGCTACATAATCCCCTTGCTGTGCTATAAAGTGCTCCACACTGCTGAGTATCCCATAGGCATCACCTGAGACACTGCACACTGTGCTGCCAGGAGTCCTTGGGGCTCAAGGTACTCCAATGATACAACCACCTGTATAGCAACAGTTGGATTCAATGCCAAAAAGATTTCTTTATTATCACTCACATGTGTTGAAAGAGCATGCATAACATATTTCACCCTCCAAAGATAGAATTCCCAGAAAAATCAACTACCATTAAAAAAAAAAGGCACACATTAAGAGAGAGATTTCACTCAGAGCTACTCTCTTGACATAAAAGTGCAATATCAGATAAGGATGTGACCCAACCAATTTGAATTCTTTCATATATGCATTCTTTAAAAATAAATAATTGAACTGTCCGCTCCATCTGACTGCCTCACTACTGTTCATTCGTTTCCTGTCAGCACCGCAAAAATAGTTAGAGGAAGGGTTTTGCATAAGGAGAGAGTTCACAAGGGAAAAGGGAGGTTGTTATATTGAAAAGGGGGAGCATGTAAAATAGTAAGCAGCATAGAGTAGAGTACAGGGGAAACAGATCAGTGGGCCAGTCAGCACTGAGGTACAGGATCAAAGAGCAGAAAAGTAAACTATACCTGGGGAAATGAGGCTTGGAAAGTGTTAAGAGTGTACTATTAAAGTAGTTTGAGTTAAAGGGAACATTATGTACCAAGGAAAGGTAAATTTCATGTTCCCTGAATTCTCTGAGTGTAAAAAAAGGTCTCTAACAAGCCAATTCTCAACAGTGGAAGGAGACTACACTAATGCATACCTTCCAATCCAGTATTACCTCATCTAGAGATCTCCTCTGTGCCACTAGCAGAAGAAAGCCTCACAGGTGGTATTTTTTCATTGAAAGCAGCACTGAAAACTACCCACTTGGCAACTAATGAATAGGTCTTTATTTTCCTGCCTTTCTTATGCTACAGGCTGGGAGACTGTCTGATCATCTGAATTTCAGAGCAGTTCTGCATGGAAAAAAAAGGCAGCCTAAAGCTGTAGCACTTGCCTGTACTAGTAGTCACAGCAGTTCCCTCCATAGTACCTCTACCATGCTGGAATGGAGGCCAGTGATGTCCCCCTTCTCTTTACAGAGCAAAACAGTCAGCACCAGAAGTCAGCTGATAGTGTCAGGGTGAGAGCACTTCAGAGTTCAATGCTTAGATCCTGCTGAACCTCCATCTGACCTCCAATGCTGCTGTGTGTTCAGAGAATAGCTGGGGAAAGACAAAATGTGTGAATGACAAACAAAACTGGGACCACTCACACTAACCAACTCTTGCCCTTTGTATTCTAGTAGAAGAGCATTTATATCTGTCCTTTGTTCTTTTAATAATGAAAAAATAGCTTTAAAAATATTGCGCAGACCTTATAAACACATCATAGTGCACACAGTGAAGTGCAGTCCCTTCTGACACTAAGCAGCATTGCAATGACTTTGCCTTACCCGCAGTGCTGGGGAAGTGCCATCCATCGGGTTCTCTGAATTAAAATCAGTATAGCACATGAGTAAAATAGACATTCAAAACACCCGTCAGCTGCAAAATTTGGTCATCTTGTGTGGATGTCTACAAAGTTTATGTGTGTATGCAAATCAAGTTATCACAAGAATAGATGTCAAAATAAATAGTGAAAATACAACTGATTGCACAACTATAGCAAATCTTTGTTTCTCTCCTCATAAGTGCTGACTACAACAGTAACTATTAAATATGAACCATGACTGTGTCTTGATTTTGTAAGAACACTTCTCTGCATTATGAGAGCTTAAAAAAATTGAGTAATAACTCAATTATATATGTTTATGAGACTAATATAATTGATTTTTTGGCTAACAAGGATACTAGTGGGAATTCTCTTGGTCCAGAGAAATCAGTGTCTAATGATACAAAGTCATGTTTTGGCAAAAGCTCCATAAAGATGTTTTACATAAAAGTCCATAGTCTTTTCAGCTTCAGAAATCCAAGCTGAAATTCAAATATATCAAGTTGATAACAATTGTTCCAGTACCACATGATAACGTATGGTTATTGCATATTGTTATTGCACAGTGTTTTCATATGTAGCTTATTTCTGTCTACCTTGCCAAGAATCAAATTGTAATAAGTGAGTACCACATTACTAGGGTGAATAAAACCCTGTTTTTCTAGGGCTGGATTTCTGAAAATGGTGACTACAAATCAGTCTAATGCTTACTGCCATTCTGCTCTTCTCAAGTTGTCAGCATGTGCCAGCATAGGCAAGGACCTTCAAGGGATTTCACGATGCAGCTGATATGCCAAATGCTGAGAATCATTCCTCTTCAGCATGTCTTCATGGGGAGGGTTCTTATGAAACATCTATTCAAATAGTCAGGAAAAAATGGATAGAATGTGATGGATGGAATGTCTCAAACACAAACCACTGTACTTTATATATAAGCACTTCTATGTTATTCTCTGCCTTAACTGCCCATTTAAATTGCATTTTAAGCTTTCAGCAGAACTGTGAGGAGAAACATTTGTTTGTCTCACATGGTTCTTCACCCTTTTCCAAAATTTATCTTTTTCCCACAATCACACAAGGAACTCACCTTCTGTTAACTGCTTAGTAAAAAGAGTGCCTTGGGGCTTTATTAAGTAAGATTTCTGAGAGACTGAACCATGTGTAGCATAAATTGGCTTCATAAGTGGTTTCTGGAGGGCATAGAGCAGTATTCACATACATAATAATCACCTTTCACCTTGATGTTAATTATATGCTTTGCCATTGAAAATAAGTCATGGCCTGAGCTGAAGCATTTGTAAAGTAAACATGTCAGGAAATCAAGATACTGTAAAATGAATTAAAATAGTCAATTCAGCACTATTGAAAATTCCTTTTCTTTTTCTCTCAACCTTTAATGTGGCCTGAGCAGAAAACAACTGTAGGTCTCTAAAAGGCAGGCAGCAAATTTTCACCTCTCTAGGTTCCTTTGTTATACCACAAAAATATAATGCACAGGTTTTTTCCTCCAAATATGAAAATAAAAGGGCCTTGCTGGTTAACAACGATTTGAAGAGCTGTAAGTGCCTCAAGGTCTCATAAAATATATTTTCCCTAGGAAAGAAAAAAGGGAACATAATCTATCATTTTCATATTTTATTTTCTACTTTTTTCCTTCCTTTTTTAAATCAAGAATACTTATACAAAAACAGGATCCTTATTTCTGAACTATGTTCTACTCCATCAAAGTCAATATACCCCATTTTTGAGAGTGAGTTTTTTCTGCTGGGGTTTGTCATATGCTGCTTAAGTGAGGATAATAAGAACCCAACAAAAATCACCATGATCCAGAAAGCAAAGTCTCTGACCCAAAGAGATGGCATCCAGAATTTACTGATTGACAATAGCAAATAATGATGACTTTGGAAAGGCATGTTCCAGAGCTGGCCAACTTTAAAGAACTGGCTCAGCTGAGATAAAAGTACTAGATTTTACAAGCACATTTGGGGGCATTTAAGAAAAATCATCAATAATATTCATTTTAAAAGAAAAATATGGAGGGTTTTTGTTTTAACTTGGCATCTGCCAGTGTGTTGAGAGTCCTTTGAAGACTCAGTACAAAGAGACAGTTCAGATTTTTCCTGTCATTCCAGGCTTTGAAACCACCCTGCTCCCTTTTACTGGATAGCCCACCTCTACCCCTAAGAAGTCCCTCTGGGGCACTGCCTCTGAATCCAGGCTGTGCTGTCTTCTAAATTGCCTTCTACTTCAAACTCCAAAATTCAGTGTGAACAGTTCCCTGTTTCTCATCTGACTGAGATCTCCATTTTCACTCTCTTTTCCATTCACCATTTTGTCTGCCTGATACTTAAATGCTTATCAAGTCCTCAACGTTCCTCTGTAAGCCCCTCATTCTGGAAAAAAACAAAAACAAAACAACAAAAAATGCCCACACCACTAGAATAGAAAAAGAAATGTATGGACCTTCAGAAAAAGGCATGACAATTATGGAAGAGAAATCCACTGAAAGATTCAGTACCTGGGACAGTATTTTGGGAAAGTTTATTTTGTTTGCCTTTACACTTTTTTCTAAACCACTGCTGATGGCTCATATTAAATCAGAGCACTGAGACAAATGATCCTTTAATTTGAGCCAGTAGGGTTGTTCTTACTCACTGCCTGTACAATACGTCCATTCCCTCTTTACTCTTTTATGTTTCTTTACAGAAGCTAAGACTAAGCTTCTTGTAAAACAATTTTGTTAATATCTGACATACTCTATAAACTAAGCAACATTTCATAAGCCTGCAATATCATTCCTTTGGGTCATACTGGGTAGTAGCTACAAGTATAATAGAATACATTAATGCTAGAAGTATCATTGTGAAGCACTTTCTTTAAGATTACAGTTCTAAAGTTTTGATAATGGATATCTCACCACCTTCAGGATATTAACTGCAGACAGAAAAGAATGATGATGGCATTGACTAAGCACATAGTAGAATAAAAAACAATTAATGAAAAATTTAAGTCTCCTTTAAGTTGTTACTTTTACTGCTAAAGTTTAAATTTTCCTTTATAGGTTACAGTTTAAGTCTTCACTCAAAGCTCTACAAAGTACTAGAGTCCCCCTGTACTCAGCACTGGTGAGACCACACCTCAAGTCCACTGTTCAGTTTTGGAAAACTCATGACTAGGACATAGAGGTTCTGGAGTGTATCTAGAAAAGGGCAGCAAAATTGGTGAAGTGTCTGGAGCACAAGCCCTGTGAGGACCAGCTGAGGGAGCTGGAATTGTTTAGCCTGGGGAAAAGGAGACTTAGAGGAGTCCTTATTGCTCTCTACAAAGCCACCTGAAAAGAAGTTGTAGCAGTGTGGTCATCAGTCACTTCTCACAAGTAACAAGTGTTTTGGACTGGAGAAGATGGCCTCAAATTGTGTCTATGGGAGGTTTAGATTGGATATTGGGGAAAATTTGTTCAGTGAAAGTCTGGTCAGGTGTTGAAATAGGCTGACCACGGAAGCAGTGGGATCACCATCCCTGGAAGTGTTCAAAAGGCATGTGCATATGACACTTGCGGACATGGTTTAGTGATGAACACTGTGGTGCTGGGTTAACAGCTCTACTCAATGATCACAGAGGTCATTTCCAACCTTAACGATCCTATGACTCTATGAAAGACATTCTCAGTTTTCAGTTCAATCTAGTCCTAATCCAAAATCCTCTGTGAAACGCTTAGAGATTTTGGTGCTTCTGTCTTCTTTGTAGCATTTCAAGTTATACATGCTGCTTGAAAACACACTCAGTACTAAACTGTTAATGCTGAGAATGTCCATGAACATTTTGAGGTGTTTTGAAGGAAGGTGCTGTAGTCCACTCATATTTCCCTTCAAATTTCACTGAATTCTATGTCCTTTCATAGCAAAAGGTGTGAACACCTTTACCCAGTTGATCACTTCTCTGGCACTTTGGATAAATATCTTATGCCCCATTATTCATAATCTTTGTGAAATGTATCTGTTTGCCAGTATTATGTTCCCTTCTATTTTCAAATTGCTAAATAACAGCTGAGGAGTTTTATATGCAGCAATTGATTCAGATGCATTATTATGTTCGGGTTGCACTATTGTACTTTAAGGTTTCACTCTGATTGCTCTGGCAGTCAACCTTTTATAGGCCTTGCCATAAAAACTGCTAGCTTATAGCATGCAGTGAACATTTCAGAGATGACTCTAAGCCAGTCACCTAATGTGATGTTTTAAGTATATAAATCAACAACCATCAAGAATAATGATTCAAGGTATCAGGTTTCTACAACACTGATGCAATTTATTAAACTGCTCAATGTTACTTGCAAAACAAGTTAAAGTTGAGTTGAGGGAAATAATCTTTAAATTGTCATAATGAGGAATAGTATCTGAAAGGGCTAAATTGCTCATAGTAATGAACTGAGACAAAATGAACAGACTGCATTAATAAGTCACAGGGAGACAGACCTTCACATTGCAGAATTGTAGCATCACTAACTATTGGGTATCACATTCTAAAGGTATATTAAGAGATACATTACTTATACTGAAACAATTTTAAGTAACCTTTACTTGGAAAGTATTCCACAGAAATTAATATATACACGTAATGAAGTATTAGTGCATGAAATACATCCTAACCCACATGTAACTGAAAAAAGAAGAAAGGAGGCAATAAATCACTTGGAAAATGCTTAAATATCTACATGAGAGAGACCTCATGCAGGTAAGAATGTATGTGTGAAAGTAACAAACCGTAGCTGTGACAGCCTAGGTCCCACAGTGACAAGAGAGGCTTATGCAACTGAAGATGAGGGAGATATCCATGAATCCTCAGTATTTATTAGTATTAACTGTAGCAAATCATTTAGCACACTGCCTGTTAACTACACCATACAAAGGTTATGGCTACAGGAAATTATTTCAGTAGTCATTCTTAAGAGTAGCTTTACATCAAAGAATAAGAAAACATAAACAAATCAATATTTTCACCAGGGCTGGCTGAAGTACAGATAAAACCCCTATAATTACATTCACCAGCTTATCCAGTCATTGAATAGCATCTAGATTAATATGAGTACTAAGAAAACTATGACATGGAAAGTAGCAATAGAAACCATCCCAGATTGATACAAGAATATCCTTTTAATTTTGTTCTTTTGTCCTCTTCAAGCTGGAGACTCCAAAAAGATTGTGTAGTTCACAGCATTAATGAAATATACCAGCAACATTCATTATTAATCATAAAGCAGTGTTTGGTTTCAGGGACTTACTAGCACATCTAATACACTTCAAAAATTATTATATGTCTTTTTCCATTTTGATCCCATTAAATTGATTGGGAGCTTTAGTCCTGAATGGGATTCACAGAATCTTCAACAAAGGAATTCACATAAAAACAGTATAAATAATGGAATGGTTTATGCAGCAAATATATGAAGTATGTAAAAGCTAAGTGAGCTAATGTTAAGTACAGGTCTGGTTTAGTATGCTGATTTTGGCAAAATGAGAGCTATCTCCAAGAATGAGGAGCCAGAATTCCCTCTGTTCTTCATCCCAGTTAACAGAATTTCCAGCTGTCTGAGAAAAGTTTAGTTCCCATGGACCATTTGGCCCATGTTCCCCTGCTCAGAACATTAGCTGTTTTGCAAATTAAAACATTTCCTACTCCAGGGTGCACATCCCAGTAAAGGTACATTGACATTAGATGGTAGAATCACCTTGGGGAAATTATCAAAGGCTACTAATATACTCTCATACTTGTGGGTATCATTTATTCTTGCTCTTTGAACAAAAGCCTTTTGTACCACTAACTACACTAAATTTTCAATCTTATTGAAACATAAAAGAACTTTACTGTTCATTTACAGTATTACAGGTAGTACTTCTAATGTTACAACATATTGTTAAAAAACAAAATCCAATTACCCCTTTCACATAAACCATTAAAAACACGTTGGATGCTTTCATTTGCATTCAGCTATTTCACTTACATCTAGCTATTTCCTAACTGATTTTGATTGAGACCAGTTCCCAGGTATTAAGAAACTGCTCCCTCCTACCACCAAAACAAGAATGTTTTCAAAACTTCTGATCAGCATTTCTGTTCTTCCTCTATTTGCAAGAAGAAAAACTTATATACATCTACTGGTAACATCATAGCTCCATTTTTATTAAAGAAAATTGAAAAAATTTCAGTAAGCATACCAAGAATTAGCTGATTGTTCATCAACATTTATGAAATAACAAGTATGGACAAGGACAGAATTAAAATAAATAAATGTTCTTGTTAAAAGAACTCTATCATCCTTTTGATGATTCCATCTCCATTAAATTTTACTGTGTTTTCAGTTCAGTGCAACAGAAAGAGAAAAGCAAACACTTTGTACTTATTAACAAATTAATCAAAATTAACTAACTTTGTAGTTATTAACAAATTAATCAAAATTTAAAGAACCAAAGATCTGGTGAAAACTTTCACCTCTCCTACTTAAAACTTGAGTTCAATCATACCTGAAACCACCTACCAAAAAAATGAGTTAAAATTGTTAAGCCTTCAATTTAATCATACAGAATCACAGAATATTCTGAGTTGGAAGTGATCCACAAGGATCATCAAAGTCCAACTCCCAGACATGCATAGGACAGCCCCAAGAGCTATACCATGTGCCTGAGAGCACTGGCCAAATCACTCTTACATTCCAGCAGGCTTAGTGCTGTGACCACTTTGTTGGGGACCCTGCTCAAGTGTCCAATCAAGCTCTCAGAGAAGAACTTTTTCCTTGTATCCAACCTAATCCTCCCCTGAAACAGCTTTAGGCCATTCCCTCAGGTATTGTCACTGGTCTCCACAGAGAAGAGATCAGTGCCTGCCCTGCCTCTTCCCCTCATGAGGAAGCTGTATACTGGGATAAGGTCTCCCCTCACACTCCCCTTCCTCAGGCTGAATAGACCAAGTGACCACAGCTGCTCCTCACACAGCTTCCCCCCAAGACCCTTCACCCTTCGCCATCCTTCAGACCCTCTCTAATAGCTGAATATCTTACTTATATTGCAGTGCCTAAAACTGCACACAGTATTCAAGGTGAGGCCACTCCAGTGCAGAACAGAGCAGGACAATCCCCTCTCTTGACCAGCTGGTGATGCTTTGCCTGATGCCCCCCAGGACACGGGTGGCACTCCTGGCTGCCAGGGCACTGCTGACTCACATTCAACTTGCCATTGACCAGGACACCCAGGTCCCTTTCTGTGGCACTGCTCTCCAGCCTCTCATTCCCCAGTCTGCACTTACATCCAGGGTTGCCCCATCCCAGGTGCAGAATCCGGCACTTCCACTTGCTAAACTTCATGCGGCTGGTTATTGCCCAGTCCTCTGATTTGCTGAGGTCTCTTTGCAGGGCTTCTTTCCCTTGAAGGGAATCCATAGCTCTTCCCAATTTAGTATGATCCACAAACTTACTTGCTATCCTTTTCCAGTCCTACATCCAAGTTATTTATGAAGATGTTGAGGAGCAAAAGGGCCCAAGATGGAGCTCTGTGGAACCCCACTAGTAACAGGTCACCAGTCTGAGTTACCCCATTCACTATTACCCTCTGTGCTCAACCTGTGAGCCAATTGCTCATCTACCACATGTGTTTCTCCAGCTGTGTGCTGGACATTTTGTCCAGAAGAATCCTGTGAGTCAGTATCTAAAGCCTTACTGAAATCCAAAAAATTGCATCAACTGGCTTCCCTTGATCAGCCCAGTAGGTTACCTTGTCATAAAAAAAAATCAGGTTTGATAAGCAGGACTTTCATGAGGCCATGCTGGCTGTGCCCAAAGACTGTGTTGACTTTTGGGTTGTTTTTCAATACCTCCCAGAATAATCTTCTGCATAACTTTACCAGGTACTGAAGTGAGACTAACATGCCTGTAGTTTCCAGGGTCATCCTTCTTGCCCTTTTTGAAAACTGGGACAATGTTAGCCAGCTTCCACATCAACTGGGACCTCTCCAGATACCCAAGATCATTAAAAAATCGTTGAGAGAGGCCTCAGTTTCATAAATATCCATAAGCACTAATTCACAGCATCTCCATTAAGTCAGTCTTTGCCTACAGCTGAGAAAAACTAAACCAAAGCCAAAAAAATGAAACTATTTTCCTACATTTACAAAGAGAACTGGTGGCAGACCTTGGAATGCAGAAACCTGATCTGCTCTTGAACCAAACTCACACACAGCACCAGAGAAGGCATTGTAGTTGCAGTATTTTACAGTACTATCACTATAATTACTTTGTGCCTCTCATGTCTAAGATAAGAAGAAATAATAAATAACACTTGGATGAAAAGTAGACCTCATTTACTTCTCAGAGGGCTTTTCTACAAGTAAAATACCAAATATCCTGAACACAGTTTTCAGAAGCTACCGTGAGGTCTTTCACAGAATTTTTCCCCTAAAAATGATAATATGTACTTGAGCAGAAGCAGTGTTTCTGCCAACACTTATACGCTGGGCTAGCAGTTGATTATAAGCCATCAAGATATGAAGTTTGAAGCATACCAATTTGTCTTATTTTCATGGAGTAATTTCCGTTACCAAAAACTGCAAGTGACTGGTTTGTATGTATTTATTGAGTATAATTTAGGGACTTTTAGGGTCTTTTCAGCTTATGCTACCACAATAGTAACAGCTTTGTGTTTTAAGAAAATTATATACAAGTATAAAATAAGATAGAAGATTAAATTGCCAGCACATGGTTGTAGTGATGGAAGGCCAATGCAGCCATGAATAAAATCCTTGGGAGTACATGTGAGAAATGGTCCTGCAGATCCCAGGGCAGAAAAGAAGAAGGGGACAAGGTACGCCAGGCACAGCAGTAGAGGTTCCTGTGCAAACACTGGGGCACACAATGGTTTAGGAGGCTCTCATCCTCCATCTTATTTTGTGCCACTGCAGAGCAAATATTCATTTACATTCCTTAGGCATTCACAGTGAAGTTGGGCTGTGCTTTAATCCCAGCCAGAAACAAAGCACTTCAAAGATGCTCCCTCACTTCTGGAGGAAAATTGAGAAAACTCATGCCTGAAGATAAAAGGCAGTTTCACAGGGAATTTAAAAGCCACACATGCAATCAAAGCTGGTAACACCATCACTGCCACTGCTGCAACCAAAGAAATGGGCTACTCTGCATATGTATTACCTCCTACTACACTGCAAGCCAGCCCAGCTGCACCTCTTGCTCTCCCTGACCTCCCTGTCAGGTCGCTGTCCAGCAGACCCGCTGGCACATAATGGTAGTGAAGCAAGGCCCCTGTACCACAGGGCAGCCACCCACTTCACATGGGCTGGGGTTGGCCAGTAGCCATGGAGCCCGTGTGTGGCCAGGCATGGCTGCACAGCCATTGCGATGTCACTGGGGAGGGTGGCTCTGTAAAGCCCTTGTGTCACAAAGGGCTCCACCCCGGCACCCTATAAAAGCAGGGCAGCCACACGTGCCACCCAGCCCCACCATGGCCGGCAACAAATGGAGGGGCAGGGCCTGCAGTAGCCGGAGCCGGAGCCGCAGCCGGAGCCAGCCGCAGCTGCACAAGACGCGGCGTGCTGGCCAGAGCCGCTCCCGCCGCCGGAGAAGGCGGAGGCAGGGCTATGCTGGCTCTGTTGGCCATGCTGCAAGAGGCACTGCTCCCACTGCCAGGCCCCGCCCTCCGAAGAGGAGACGCAGGCGTCGTCCCGTGGAGGAGCTGGAGGAGCTGGAAGAGCTAGAGCTGGTAGCCTTTGAGTTTTAGAGCCAGAGTCCTCTAGACCCACCAGCTACCACACGGGCCTGGCTACAGCAATAAAGCATAGTTCGCATAGTGGCTGCGTGTTTCCTTGGTGCGCCTGTGTGACAGCAGAGGGTCTCTTGGTGCCTACCCACGCCCCAGAGTCATGGGTGACCCACAAGTGAGCATGTCCATGTCCAACACTTGTGAGTGACCTAACACGTGGGAGTGTTTGGGATCACAAGTGTGTGGGCAACAGTTGTGCATATCCAGGAACAGGTGTGCACCTTCCTTTCAAGCTAAGGTGCATGTCCAAGATCCTGGGGATACTCCTGTGCAGGATATGCATGTCCAGGCATGGGATCTGTATTTCCAAGAATGTTCATGTGTGGCATGTGCATGTCCAGGGTTGTCCTTGTCCAGATAGGGTGTGAGTGTGTCTGCAGCCTATGGGTGTGCCTGCCCCATGGGGAGTGCATGTGATGAAGGCCACGTGGATTAACCCCTGCTCCTGTCACTAGCCCCCTGGACTCCCTTTTTGGGTCCCTCGTTGCATGGTTGCGAGGGTCTGAGCAGAGCTCATACAGAGAACACTTCGTGCCTCCTGCCCTCTCCTGGGGCACCGATGGGGCTTCGAGGGTAAAGGCCACACACAGTGTTGCCAGTGGCTCTGCCCATCTCTTTCCTAGTTCTCACCCAGTCTCTTCTCTCGCTCTTCCCCCATTTCTGGCAAGGTTGCCACATTGTCCTTCCATGTTCTTCTTGTGGGACCCTGTGGTAGTTTTGGCTTTAGTTTCAGCTAGGCCCCAGCTAGGCCTTTAGTGACCTAACGCGTGGGAGTGTTTGGGATGAGAGTAACAGGCCATCCATGTACACCTCTGACTTTTACCTCAAGCCACAAGTTTTCTCAATTTTACTCTTCCAGTTCTGTCTCCTAGAAAACTACCCCCAAAGGCCAGAGGTGCTGTGGGAGAGGGCACAAAGCACCGAATGTCATTGGATGTGTGAGCTGTCCTCGGCCCTCTGGGACCGTGAAAAAAGAGGGATCTAAAAATGCACCCCAAGGCACTAGTGGCAGCAGCAGTTACATCCATCTGGGCTTGGTCATATGTACTCTCTAACAGAGAGAGATTACATCTACAGTTTATATTCATCTGTTCATCCTTGAACACCCTCAGAGTTTTGCTGAGTAGCATACAGGGTTGAACATTCTTATTAACTTGTTTTATAAAATTTATATATATTTTTACAATGTTCTGTATATTTATTATGTAATCTAGAGTAAATGTCCTCTTCCTGTAAATCTCAGATTTCATTCTACCAGTGGCATTCCACTTAAATATGTGGAAAGTAGTTTACTAATGTAACTTACAAAAGTTTGCAAGATTTAAAAAGTGATTGGAAGAACTAATGGAAGAAAATTCTGTCAAAGGCTATAAAATATAAAGACTTCTATTCAGGCCTAAGACTGCTTTGGAGTATCATCTGGGCAAGTTTTTAAGTCTGATCTGCTCAAACAGGACTTTGGCATTCACTGTTGACCAATATTGGCCATCATTTTTTTAATTATGTAATAGAATAAGAACAAACCAGGTCAAAGAGAAATAAAATTCCATCTTTTGCCTGATAAAAAGTCAGGCATTCAGAAACACCCATCAGTGAAACCAATTCTCAGCATATAAAAGAAACATTTATTTCTTTGTTTCCTTTCTGTAGCAAAGAAATATGTCCTTATCAGACTACTAAAATAAATTAATTCTGGTCTGACATGCACTTCAACAGAGGTAAAGTTACCATGGTGCTGATGGACAGGTATCCTCTGCATAGAAGCCATAGTTTTAATTCGAAGTTTGGTGAACCCAAAAGACTCTCTAATGAGGTATCGAGACTGAACTTGCTGTTCAGTCTTGTGGGAATCTTAAAGATTTGATGTAAAGTGCACTGCTGTATGTTGTGCTCCATAGCTGCATAAACACAAGAAGGCTGTCAGGCTGAAATGGTTCACCAGTGCAAAATACCCTTGCAGTCTCAGGAAAAAGAAAAATACGAAGGATGGGAGGAGGGAACAATCCAAAACCAAAGATAATTGCTAGGGATAAAGAAAAGAGCTGTTTAGCCTTTCAAAAGGCATGGTTTCTGCATTCTAAATTCATCAACAAACTGAGAAATCCTTGCACTAGAGTAGCAGCTGGTTTGTTCCAAAGGAGATCACTCTGATGGATGGTAATATATGGAGCTGGTGTGTCAGTGTGGGCTAATCTGAAGCTACAGGGGTGATCTGTCAGTTCTAACAAAGATAAATACAGCTTCTGCCTCACAGTGTTTTGCAATGCCAGGCACTGGTCATTGGTTTCCCCTGCATGATGGATTTTGTGGTCAGGTATGGTGACATCTCATGACCTAAATAGGTTTCAGAGAATTGCTGGTTTGTTTTGAATGATGGATTACACTCCAGAACTCCCCATGAAAAATGATGTCTCAAGCTTGCAAGTGTTGCATGGACATTGATAAGCCCCAGCATCCTTGCAGGGTTACATATGGAAATATGAAGAAGACACTGAAGGCAGAAGTACTGCTAAATGAAGGTACTAATCAACATCTGGTTTCATCTAGAGATCATGAATTTTAGCCATGACAGCAAGAGTGAGAAAAATATTAACAGTTGGGAATCTGCTTTACCATGTGGATTGATTCAATCCAGTCTTTAACGAGGCATTAGCTATCCCCTCATCAGAAAGCATTCAACTGAATAAATAAGAGATTTATTGGAAAAATAATTTCTAAGGCTAGACCCTTACTCCAAACTTAATCATTTGTTTAAAAGTAGTATTCTACTGGTCAAAAACATCTATTTCTGGGTTTCTGCAACACTTTACTACATTAGAATTTCTGCAATATTTTATTATGTTAAAATAGTCTTTAGGAACGTAAAGATAAAAAAGGAAGAAAATAACAAAATTCACCACCTATGACTGCAAATCCAGCTCTTCCTTTCTTGCAGTAAGTCACTGCAGAGGTACACTAGTGATGTTTCTCTCTGTCCTAGATGTGCATAGGCAAGCCTGTACAAAAAGTACCACCATTGACACTGGTTATGTGCTCCCACACTGCTAGAGGCAAATGCAGAACTGTTTGTCAGGAAGAGCACAACGCAGGAAGCTCTGAAGGTGATGAAGCCCACTCTGCACAGAACCTGAAACAAACCCATCAAATTCCTCTGGTTATATGTGCTAAACCTAAATTTAACCCTGTATGCTTCACCACTGGTCCACCAAACTAATAGAAGAATTTACTACCACAAAGTATTGATACTGCATCAAAGAAGATAGTCCATATCTGATTTATCTGGAATGACAGTTCTGAAGCTACATCTCTATATAAATTTAACTGAGTTGTGCACTTTAATGAGGACAAATGAAACAAGCTTTCTTGCACTATAGGCTAATGCACACCAATAATTTCTGTTCTGACCACATAATGCTGCTGTTTTCCTTCCTTTCGGGTCAGGGAAGCATCCACCCCCACTGCCTAATGGAGAAGACAAACACCACGAATAGCAAGAGAATAAATGAAATTCCAGAATATTCCTTCAATCTGTTTGCTATACTGTGGCAAAGTCCATTTTTTAGTGTAATAGCCAAAGGGAGTTTAAACATGCTTCAAAACTGAAGGAATGCATTTCCACTAAAGAAGTTATTGTACCACAAGCAATGACCTCTTTCAAGTTTGAAATGTTCTAAATACTGCAGTTCTTCAGAAAGCAAGGGACTGCCTGTGGGCACAAGATTAATCCAGATGAGTGTTACACAAGCTTTTCATGCACTGATTTTTGGAGTGCCTGCCTGTGAGTTGCAGCACCCAAGCTGTTCCAGTCCTTCCTCAGCCCCTCACATTAGTCACACCTCACATCTGCTTCCAGATGTTGTTGTAGCATCACAGAATGGCCTGGGTAGGAGGGGATCTTAAAGATCATCTAGTTCCAACACCCCTGCCACGGGCAGGGATACCTTTCACTAGACCAGTACTGATTATGTATTCAAAACAGCTTAGCTTGTTCTGGACCCTTCTCCCATAATTCATGTACCCATCCAAACCAGATTCTGCAGAAAAAAGATCCATGCTAGCAGAACCATTTCAAGCCCCTTAATAAACTAGCTTGAAACAAAGCTGAAACCAAATCCCACTATTGTGGTACCAGCAAAACCACAAAAGAAGTGACTGATAATAATGCCAAAACAATGATTTCCTGACTAGATATTATGGCTCCTAGTTTCTACTATTTTGTTGTTTGGAATGTGAGTGTTTTACAGGACTGAAAGTAAAGGCACATGATTAGTTGCTTTCTGTTGGATTAGTAACCTTGCAGGCTTCAATCTTACCACTTGAATCAGAAAGACAGGGAATGCTGGAAGTCAATTTTTAAGCTCAGTCAAATACTAACCAGTAATCACATATGCATCTCTCACTGGGAATATCCAAATTCAGTCATGGTCACACTTCAACTTCAGGTTAATCAACTGTATTCCAATCAAGCAGGCAACTTTGCTGCAATGCAACAGATCCATCAACATCAGAGGCATTTAACATGACATACAGACAAAACAAGCCCTAACCCAAATCTTCACCAAAGAGGCAGTTCCTGTGACATAGCTCCAATGAGCAGTTTACATGTGTGCAATATGAGACAGACTCATTTCATGTTAATTTGTTTGAACAAATGCAGTCCTACCATTCAGTAGAAGGTCTCTCTGAGAGTTGATTATGATCACTTGTTCAGCTTAACAACCAAAGCCTTCCTTGACATCTGCTCCCTCTGTACACATCAAAACATTGTTTAAAGGATTCTCAAATCAGGCCATGGGAACATACATGTGCCTAGGGAATTTTTCACATGAAACAAATACAGTAAGTCAAGCGAGTAAATCCATACCAAAGACGTAAGGATAAGTGGTTTGTTTTGGGTTTTTTTCAGAACCTGACATTTAAAAACAGTTCCAGAAACTTTGTGATCTTTTTCTTTAAGGCATGGGGAATATTTTACAGCCAAGTTCTTCTTTACTAGCTCATGAAAACTCCAAGGAAAAAAACCACAAAGCCATTCACTTTTATTTGTTACAAGCAGAACTCTCACTGCAGGATGTTTAATATATATTGGCATCCTGGTATATCCTCCTCTGTGCATGAAGAATAAGGGCAATTTTCAAGAGTTTCCTCCAACATCACTAAAAAGAAAGAAAAAAAAATGAGAAAAGATGTTTGTTGCTTGCCTTTCTAAGACACTTAGAGAAACAAAAAGAGCCACTTTCCCAGTTGCCAGTATGCAAGATAGTACTGTCAATGTATCTGATGACAAAAGCAGCAGAAGTCCAATCCTGCCTGCTTCAAAATGCATAGATTATTTGAGCCAAAGAGAAAATTTCTCAAGCTATTACCACTGCAACACCCTTGAGATTCAGTAAGCAGTTCTTATTTTATTGATAATGTTTGTCTCTGCCCAGAACTTGTGTATGGCTTTATTAGTCTGAAATACTCAGTAAGTGGTTGTCATGCTCTAAGGTTTCCATAAACAGACTGATAACACCAGAGCTTTCTAACATTCACTGTTTGTTAACAGAATGGCAACTTCTGTCACTTCAGCAAGAGATTTTTAGTGTACTTTATAAATTATGTTGCATTAAAAAAAGAACAGACAGAAAGTTTGTAAGGCTATTTGGAGAGTCTTCTACTTTGCTGCTGCTCAAATTCCCCAAATGCAATACTCATTATGATTTCTGGACCACATGCAGAGACAAGGGAAAATAGAAGATGAGATGAAGAAAGTAAAAATTAGCTTCAGAAATGCAAGCAGATGTCTAATGGGAAATATGTCTTCCTGAAAGGGTAATGGAAGTCCCATGGAAGTGAAAATCAAATTTACTCAAAGATCAGCCTCAAGACTGAAGTTATTTAGAAACATTAGTAATTCAGGCCCAATAAGGAGAAAGAAGTATCTACGTCTATTTAATGCCAGCACAACTATGAGTTGCTGATGTGACAGGAACATTGAAGATCCAAACATGATTCTGGGAGGTTTCAGGTAAATATTAACAACAAACAGGCAAGTACCAATGTCACTATCATATGGTTGCTGTGCAGGCCCTCTGATTATTAATCCTGAGATTAGGTCAGTTGGTTAAAGCATGGTGTTAATAATGCCAAGGACACGGGTTCAATCCATTCAATGTATGGGCCATTAACTTAAGAGTTGGACTTGATGATCCTTGTGGGTCCCTTGTACATTCCATTCACTTAAGAGGTGGACTTGATGATCCTTGTGGGTCCCTTCCAACTCAGAATATTCTGTGATCTATAAAAGGAGGAAGGGCTTCCCTGCATTCCCACCTCAAAGAATGATACCTCAGAAGTAAAGGTTCAGAGAAGGGTGACAGAAATGGTCCGACACTGCAAGAGCAAGCTCCTATCCCAGTTAACCCAACCACAATAACCAGAAGACAGTTCTGAAACCAAACTTAACCCAAGCCAAGCTGAAAGTAAAATTAATCTACTTGCAAAATACAAATACCCATTTTAAAAATACAGAAGTTACAGTGCAAACATTTATTTCTACCCACCCCTATATAAATGTTGTTTTACACTGTATACTACCCAGCTGGCAAGATAATCTGAACTCCTACTTACCCATGCACCTGAGAGACATCCTTTGGAGAGATGTTGTTCTTTTTTTCTGAAATTACTGAGCACCTCAGCACTATTAACAACTACTACAAATTATTCACTTTCTGTAAGGTAAATGTGTACTTTTATGCCTGACCAAGTGATGTTCAAACCTGAAGACAAAGCTTTTTCACACATTAAGCACATACTTTGGCCCTTTTCACTTTGATATTTATTTACAGTAGCTCTAGGATTTGGAATACAGAGATGTCCCGATGCTTTCCTATGTAGTCAGCCAAAGCCAGCTGCACTGCCTTGCTTTAACCCGACTTGACTCCACAAAGACATTCCTCCCACTTTCCACTCCCAGTTTCCAGGAACTGTGTTCTTGAACACAAGGTTTCATGTACCAGCATCACTGTGTTGAGACTGATGAGCTGTACTTGGAGTCAGTGTACCAGGGAACATAATGAAGTAATCTCCCAACTCTGGATCCAGCAAACCTGGTCCACAATCAACAGTTATTAGAGCAGTGGGTCCCAAATCCTATTTATGATGGGAAGCATCAAACTCCACACTGCATACTGTTAGGCATATCCTCATCTAAGTTTCTCTTTTCCTTGGATAGCCCAACCATCCTGTATACTGAGTAGTGAAAATATTTAAAAGTATGTAAAAGTGTAACAGAATTGACATTACATCTCTGGCTTCCAAGATTTTATCTGCTAAATTCAAATAATTATTGTTCACCTCAAAGACTACTGCTGTAGTAGTCAATTGATTAAAGAGCTAAATCCATAAGTGATGTCAATTGCCACTGAATTTCAGTAGTCAAGGTAGGTCCCATTTCAAACCTCATAAAAATCAATCATGAAAGTTGCTTAACCTCATATTTTAATATATATAGGTCCTACTTAGAAAGTAGAGAGATGGGAAGTTTGTGATCTCTCTACTGAAGTGAGAGATTTGTTTAGCTGCAGGAACAGCTGTGAAAATTAGCTTTTTCCCAGTAACATCAGAAACCTGGAAGATACCTCATGACAGATGCAAGCTGCATCGTTCTTTCCTCGCCAAATCCTCAACTACATGGCAAATTATATCTGGAAAGGAATTAATATATCCGTGCAGCAATACTTTAAAGAGAGTACTTGATGTCAAGACAAGATTCTGGCTCTACTACCAGTCACAACGCAAGGTCTGATGAGACCACGATTGGATGTGATAGGCTTAGCAGAAGAGGCTCTGCTTGGTTCAAAAACACATCCTGTCTGGTAAGACTGTCATACCTGGACTCATATACAAGCCAAAAATCTGCCCAAAGTAAGCAGTGTCTGTGTAACAGGGTGGGTTCTACAGTTGCTGGAAAAGTGAGGCTAAGCACTGTTGAGAGTTCAGAAAACACAGTATCTCTATTAACAGGAGTGACCAAATAGCAGGAACCCAAAGAGAAGGGAGAGAGAGAGAGGGATAGAGACTAAAGCAATAAGCCCAAACATGTAAGCACCCCACTCACCATGGGGTTACTTACTTAAGGTTGTCTTACCAGCTCCGGACACTCCCCTAAAGGCAGGGGCTACATCCTCTAGGCATTGGCAGACAGCAGGCGTCCCTGCTGTGGTTTTGGGGAAAAAAACCACCAACGACCACAGCACAAGTCCTCTCACCTTTATTGAGCCTGCTGGTGACATCTACCTAGGGAGGTGTGGCCACCCCCCAC
>JAOXXN010000065.1:43907510-43922588 GCA_026770055.1 Myrmophylax atrothorax | reverse complement strand
TCTCTCTTCCTCCTTGCTTTCTCTCCTTCAGTTCTCCTCCAAAGGCTGTCATCAATAGGAGAGACCCAAGTAACTTTAGTTTATGCAAACTCTGTCTTCATGGACAAAGCCTTCACTCTATCAGCTTTTGTTCCCCAGAACTTGGCAGGAAAAGAGTAAATCTTTCCCAGGTGGCATAAGTAAAAACAGACCAAAATGTCAACATTTTCAATTCCCAATACAGTCTGATTCAGAAATTTGCTCCTGCCCACTAGTATATTACATAATTCAGAACGCATTAATTAGAAGTGCTTGTGCAGGAGAGAACTCTGCTCCAAGGTCTGCTATACAATGGTTGTACGTGCCTTGCAAGTTACTGCTTTCTTGGTGCCTAGTTTTGCTACCCTGAAAAACAGGGCAGTATTTTTAAACTGTGGAACACTTCAAGACATAATGGTAAAAAAGCAAAAGAGTAGAGACCAAATCTCCAGATGATAAGAAGCAAAATTATTCTCTCAGTTGTTACCAGCCCACCAAAACTGTGAATGAAAAATTGTATAACTGGAAGCACCATTAATGTCCCACAAGCCAGAGCACATCAAAGGAAATAAAAAGGTTCAGACCCTAGTAATTGTAATGAAACAGATGTGAAACGCACAAACATGGAAAACTGAACTCCAGAACAGAGAAGCAACTTGCTTATGACCACACCAAGTTAGCAGGACAGCTGCTTCTTGTTTCAAATATATTTGCAATAGATTGTAGATTCTGTCATATCACAAATACTAGTGGACATTTAGCCCTTCAATTCAAGGACCATATAGAAGACCTTTAATTCTTTGGAAACACTTCTGACAGGCCTGTTCCCTAGTTATTCTGCTCAGTTACTTCTTCATTTTGTGCTGTTCACATACAATCATAAAGACACTTTCTGCTCTTTAGCTCTCAGGTTCTCAGAATTCTATCCCACTAAACTTCAAAGGCATGAAATTCAAGCTAGGTCACAAGCTCCAGAAATCAGGAAATATCTCATTTCAAAGGGACAAAAAATGGCTCTCAAGTATCTCACTACCCACTTTTATGAGAATCTTCAGAAAGACAGCTCTTAACACTTTTCATCACTAATTATCCGACTTTCTGATTGTGTTTGTCTCCCCTGGTCTTTCTCCAGCATCTCTCTGGAACACAGTAGGCCAGCTTTCTGCAGCTGAGATGCTTGCCAGCCTTAATCCTTCACTTGGGTTCCAGTGAGGACTCAGATGTCTGGCCAGCTGGAACAAGCATCCCATTCCCCACCTCCATGATACCAGGCACAGATGGTGGCTGTGACCCTGACTAGTATGTATTCCATAGAGAGTGAAGGAGCAAGCATCTAGATGTTTGAACAGAAAATGCTACACACTCACTTAGTAAATACATTTTAGATTTGATCTGACTATGTGCTGTGGTTTTGTTCTTGTAGTTACCTCACCCTAATTTCCACCATGACTTCTGCAGCAGAATTTTGCTTCTTTCTAACCATCTTATTACTGCTAATTCAGCCATGATGGCACAGGACTGAGCTGCATCTGGAACCTGGCCCATGACCCAGTCTCTTGGCACAGTTCAAGGTCAACCAATTACTGTTTCACAGTCTCAGCAACTTTATCCTTTTCTAGCAGCAAGTTAGTTAAGTCTCAAGCTTCCCACAAGGAATAGAGTGAGAATGAATGGCTCTGTGTCCAGCATTCCTTGCCCAAGGGTAGATTTGTTTTAGTCACAGTTATTAGTTCCAAGATCTTGCAGAGCAAGGAAGCTTTAATGAAAAGACACTGAACCGCATCTTGGACTCCCAGCTGTTTTGTGATGCGGGTGATGAAACAGCCTTGCTAAAAATATCTCATCAGAAATATGATCCAGCCAAATATAGCTCTAGTTCCTTTATGTGAATTTAAGAGAGCGTACACAGAGAGGAGACATCTTGCCACACTAGCTCAATGGCTGTGCCTTCTTTAATAAAACCTTCTTGCAGCAATGTGCTGAATAGAACATCATTGGCTGGGGGAGGGGGGGACCAAAACCCACAAAACAAACAGCCAAAAAATAAAACCAACCCAAAAAACAAACAAACAAGAAAACCCCCACATGCCACAAAAACAATAAATGTATTTTTGGCCCTGAATGTAATAGGATAAAATAACTATACTTGCAGTGACCACCTGGATTCTGTTAAGGGTTTTCAGGTACATTTTGATAAATCTTACCATCTTCTCCCACAACAGAAATTTCCTTCACTGAGCACTCAAGTGCAGTCACTTTTTTTGAAGAACACATTAGCTGCTAAGCAGCATACTCTAATAGCACAGAGCTGGTCAAAGCAGGAGAAGGAAACTGCTCCATCCCTTTGATTAAAAAGGAGCCTTTTAAGTTTAAGATACAGAAGTTTTGATATAAGCCAGAAGATTCCACATACCAGCTTTTGACTTCCTGAAACATTTGAATTAGAGAAATCTCTAATCCCTAGTAGAAATTTCTAATCCCTAGTAGAAGTAACAGTTTGCTTCTAGGGGTTCTGTATTCTTGCTCTCACAGAAAACATTACTGAGGCCACTTAAGTGGGCAGCAAGAATCTTTTCAGATGTTTTGTTTGTGTTCCAATCCTGTCTAAAAACTGAGACAGAACACGAGATGAGTAAGAGTTACTTATACTTTCATTTTTAATAGGGTTCTCTTCTTCTCCATGGAAATCTGCTAGATAGGATAATGTCTTCTGTATTCTGCTTCAAGGTCTCTACTCCATTCCAATGCAATGCCTCGCTGTTTTCTATATGCACATCAATAAGGATGCTACAGAGCAAAGTTGCTGCTTCTCTCCCAAAGATAAAGTTCCCCACTTCTAGCAGGATGCCACCTGCTTCTGCCCCCAGTGTGATTCTGCTAACTCTCCAAACACCTGCTTTGTGACACACAGAAAATGCAGAGCTGCCAAGCAGGAAGAAGTAGTAGTCAGGGAGCATGGAAAGCCTTCAGGTCCTCCCTCTTACCACATCACCATTCTTCCTGCTGGTCCCAATATTTGCATGGTCATTTTTAACCAATCCAAGATGCAGACAGCATAGCTGTTGTCATTTATTTCAGGGACTAGGCAGTACATACTCATTCTCTTCACTTAGAACCACTTATAGAGGAATGTTGCTCCAGCTGTCTAGTTAACATCCCTTAGCCAGTGGAGGCCAAACACAGACATGGCCAATGTTGTGAGACTGAGCTTCCTTGCTTGGTTACCACCATGTTTTACTACCACTCACACTGTTATGCCAAGCAACCTTCAGTATATTCACACTTAATAGTGGCTCTGCTAAAGGATATTTATATTCTTCCCAGACCAGTAAGTTCAAGTTGGAATCCCTGTAAATCAGAGTAAGACTCCAATAGACAAGTGAGAGCTGTTACATACAAAATCTCTTTATTGTCAACTAAATGGACATAATTTGTGTGACAATCCAAGACAAAAAATATTTTATTATTAATTTAACTAATGCTCTAGCAAACTAATGAAAAAAATAGAAATACTCTTTACAATTGAAATTATCCAGTTCCTATTGTGGATCATCAGTAATGTAATAAATGGCTAGAATGAAATATCTGACTTTTTATTCCAATGTCAAGTTCTCATCCTTTCAGTGCAGTTAATTGGAAGCTAGAAGAAGAATGATGTTGTTGATTACTTTTTCACTTCCGGGTTTTGTATCCTCTCTGTGAGTACTTTTGCATGTTTTACTCAACTTCATAAATAGATCATGTTTTTTACTCCCCTAATGGTTCTCAACTTTAGTCCAGCCACAACTCCTTCTCTATACAAGGTATGATACAATAAAATGTAGCACATATCTTTTGGAAAAGAACCAAACAAGTAAGTGAAGCAAAACTTAAAGTAAATCAGGTAATAATGTAGCTAAAAACATACAGCTTGAAACAACAGGATAGGCAAAAGACACCTTACCACTGTAAAATTGTGCTATGAGAGTTGGGACAGGCCAATCGGTAGTCATATGATTCTAGAACTAGCCACAGTTTAAGTAATTTTATACCTACAGCTCAAATTAAGTTACGAAGACCATATAAACCCAGATAAGACTTGACAAGTTTTATGGACTGGTATGGTTATTTATTATTAGAGAACTTGAGTTCTCTTACCAACACTTGGAAAATCGAGTTGTCTGGAGGACAGGACAACAGAACCGTGGACAGGCAACAGACAAAGCCAGGAAGGCATCATTTCAAAACACTAGAGAAACACAAACATTCAGTTCCAATCTGGATTCCAGCTAATCTACATTGATCAGTCCAAAAGGACAAAGCAAGGACACAGGGACCAGACTGCAAAGCAGAAGGGACACAGGAAAGCCAGGGTCAAGTTTGGAACAAAATCACAAATCTGAGTAGGAGCTGAAACAACCACTTGGGAACCAAGGACTATCATTGAAAACATGGAATTGGGCAAAGAAGTGGCCTGACTAGTTTACAGCTCATAAGGAGCTTTTGTGCAGATTCCCACTTCATGCCAGCTTAGCACTGATGGGTTTTCAGATTGAAGAGTTCAACATCTTACCCTTTGCTTGACTGGAAATGCAGTTTATGCTCTCTCTCCATACATTCCCTCCAAGTCAAGGAAACAAGAGCCAAACATTACAATGGGTCTCCTACAAACAAGCAGCTTTTGTATGATCTCTAATGCATTCTTATTTTTCTGGATATTGTTGGAAGCATAAGCTTTCAATTTAAAAAACAAGGAAGGCACAGCAGTTAGCTGAGGACATTTAGTCATAAATATAACCACAGTAGGTAACATGGCTCCAAACTGGAAGAAGCCACCAGAGCAATATCTCTTACATATGTAGACCTCATAATACATCTGATCTGGCAGCTCAAGCACAGAAAGTTAGGCAGAAACAATACTATCTTACAGTTCATCAGGAGTAACTTCTTTGATTTTCAACCCTTCCTTATACCTTTTTAACAGAAGCAGTAAAGCCAGAAATGTCTCAAGCAAAGTGGGAAAGAAAGAATGCATGTGAAAACCTTTTTCTCCTAATTGGCAGGCATACATATTATCTGCTCTCCTCTCATCAGAAGGGAAGGACCAAAAATCAAATTCTTCAAGGCAACATCAGAAGATCTAGTTGTGTTCCTGACAAGTGACAAACACCAAACTAAGGAGAAAAGTTGGGTTGCTGGTCTCCATAGGACACCAGCACTGACAATGAAGAAAATATAATTCCAGCAACCATTAATTTTACTTCATCCTTTCAACTTGTACTGACACAAAGAGACAGAGAAGAATATGATGCAAACACATAAAAGAAATTATCAGAGAGAAAACCTGCTGTAGGTGGACCTTATAGTAAAAAAGCCCATGCATATATCAGCAATTATTTCATACTCCCAGAAAAGGCAGGAAAAATCCCTACATCTTGTTTCATGATAAATGACTGTGTGAATTGTAACCAGAACTATCTGCAGCCCTTGAGACCTATGAGAGGAAAAGGGGGTGAGGAAGGAATGGCAATGGGCTCCAGCTCTTTCTAGGTTGTTTCCTCTGTATTCATATTTTTCAAGAAAAGACAGCTCTACTTGTTAGGCATGGAATGGCTTTGCCTCAAGGTTACAAGGTCTTCAAAAACCTAGTAATGAAGCTGACAACACATAGAGAACAACATGTCTGAAAAATAGGAAAGCACTGTGAAATTCAGGCAAAGCCACGCAAAATTTCATGCATCTGTTCCTTATAAATGATTGATTTAGAAGGTGATTGAAAGAGAAAAGTATTTATATTCAGAAAAGTATGTCTGTTTCCTTGAAGGAGCAATTATCAGTCTGAAGGTTAAAATAAAATATTACTTTTGTAAAGCTCTAATTATTTAAAGTGAGAGTTTAAAAAAGCTCATACTACCCAAATATGTAATTTCTTTTCATACTCTAGATACTTAACATTACAAATAGGTTCACATTCAGGTCTCCTGATCATGTTCACATGCATGAAAACAAGTTTCTTATCCTGATATTGCAAATTATGCAGGAAAATTATTTAACTCAAGACCAAACCGTAGGTTTTCTAAAACTATGCTTGTTTACTTCTCAAAATATTCACAACCCTATGATGCACACACCAGCATGGAGAACAAGAATAAATGAAACAAACCCTAAATTCAAAGTAATTATTCAGGACTGAGTGGGCATTACTGCATAAGAAGCTTAGAAAATTCAGCATATAGAGAAGACAACCTTTACTCCTACTCAGATTTCAGAAATAACTCCCAAATTGTTGTTTAATGAGACAAGTTACAAAGTGACTATTCCCATGTTCTACCCTTTTTGTGACAATATTTGATCGCCTTAGCCCTGTTTCATTGCTTTGTCTTATTAAGTGTAGTACTGCTTGTACCATATACACATACAAATCAAAATGCACCAGTTGTAATTTGCATTCCATCCCTGCTACAGATGTGAGTAAATTAACTCATTCATGTGACCAGAGTGGGACTCAGGCTACATGGAAGGAAGAAAGAAGTGCTCAACAAAATTCTTGTTGAAATGCAAAGAAATTTAAACTGGCATTGCAGCTCTGATGGCCAAAGTACCCACAGTGCCCTGGGCTGGTGTGAAGTATTGCTGGCAGCAGGGACAGCAGCTCTGGCAGCACTCCTGCGCCAAGGACACCTGCAGGTATCTGGTGTATCTCTGGTGCCTGCTCAGGTGCACATTTGAATCCAGCCAGCCAGCCCTTGAAATTAAGGCAAAGTCAAGAGAATAATTTCTAGGTGCTTTTCTGCATAACAGGGATACAGACTTGTTTATTCCTCCAGCAATTCCCAATTCCTTTCCCCTCCCCAGCCAAAAAATATTTATATTCTCTACTGTTTTACCATCATTCTATTCACAAGCTTTTCTCAATGTGGATAGGATTTACTACTCTTAATACAAGCTGTTGGAAACTAGGTAAGCTTAACAGTAAGATTTGGCAAAGCAAGACATGGGCACCCCTTCGCTGATACAGTGCCGGGTGTGTGATCAGTCACACCACTAGCTGGGACACGAGGCAGGTTGACAGGCTGGTGGGTTGATCAAGGACAGGCTGACAAGTCATGAAGCTCAGCAAGGGCAAGTACAGTGTCCTGCAGCTCAGGAAGGAACAACTCAATGTACCAGTAGCTGCTGGGGACAACCCAAATAATGTTTTCCTACTAAAAATAATTAAAGCTTTTCAAATGATGTGAGCATAAAAGGCTTCTCTGCTCTTTATTTTGTGAAACAGTCCCCATCACTCCCATTCTGTAAGTAGTCAGGGAAGGAGGATAAAATCTCCTTTTGTTGTTCAGGAAGTGGGATAATTTTCTTTATGATGAGTTTTTTTAATCTTTGGTACAAGCTGCCAGCACATATTTGTAGAGCTTCTTGGCATTCTGATTGTGTCTTTGGCACTAATGCATGCTTAGAGCTTGTGGAAAGTGTTCTAAAATTTCATCCTCCTCCTCCTGTCCACCCTCAAATCTCAGCACTTCTCACAGAAACTGGCTGTGATACCACTTCTCTAGCTTCTCTCAGCTCTTCATCTCATTTTCCCTCAGCAACACATTTGCTAATTCTTCCTTGGCATTGCTTGTAACCAGATGTTAACAGGTACTGTGAGAACCCAAGAGTCAATGATTTAAAACAGGCACAGAGAGAGGACATAGGAAAGGTGACTTTCACAGGAGTTTGCCAGCTACCGGTTTTGACCCAGTATCACATTGTTTCCTTCTCTATCCCCTCCTGCATCTGGAGAAAGGAGAAAGCTGCTGCTTTGCAAATTTCTTCTTAGACAGCTTTGGATGAGGAAATACAAAGCAAAGAGATCACCCATAGATGCCACTGTTAGTTACAGAAAGATTCCCGGCCTTAAATTTTAGGTTGGATATTAGGAAGAAATTCTTTACAGAGAAAGTAATCAGTCACTGGAATGGGTTGCCAGGGAAGTGGTGGATTCTCCATCCCTGGAGGTTTTTAAAATGAGACTGGATGTGGCACTTAGTGCCATGGTCTAGTAACTGTGGTAGTAGTGGATCAGAGGTTGGACTTGATGATCTCAGAGGTCTTTTCCAACCTGGCTGATTCTATGATTCTATGACACATCACATACACACACAGTCCCCTTTCCTCCTTATGATTAAAATAGTGTTGCATCATTAATTCATAGATGAAATGCATCCTCAGTGAAGCCTCCCTCTGTTCTTCCCTACCCGGGTCCCTGCTGCCAGCACCAAGAATGTACTCAAGGTCAGCACTCAGTCTGGCCCCTCTCAGGAAAGCAACAGTCAAGACACTTTTAGGCTTCTGAATACTCCAATACCAATATGTCAATACGCAAAGTCGCTCAACTTCTGCTGACTCAGTTTTGACTATTCAAGATACTCCCCTCATCTATTCTCACTAGTAATTAAGGTGTTTCCAGCAAAATGGTCAGCTAGGGTCAGGTTTTCGTATACATGGTATAAAAAATCTACCTCACTGTCCTGCAGTCATATCAGATTTACAGGGCCAGCAGGGGAATCACTGAACTATTACTTCATTGTTTTATTACAAGAAAGATATGATACACTAAGAACTATAGGGAACTGCTGTTGAGACTTAACTCTACTTGTGTCAAGACTTAAACTGGGGAAAATAAACATTAACACCGATGAAAATTACCAGCAAAACATTCTGTTCTGATGATGCACTACCATGATTTTCAACATTTATAAGTGATAGGACAAAAACTGAACACTAAGGTATAATCAATCTCTGTTTGTTCAACTGCCCGTTGAATAAAAATATGCAACTTTCATGATATGTTTTCAATAGTAGACCGAGTTTAACACGGGAAGTTATCCCTTATCGTTTTGATGGTTGGCAGCATTATTTGCCATACTGCATATTTCCATGCAGGACTGTTTTACATGTTTATTAACTTCTAATTACTCACGGTACAGTAGAGCATTGACATTACATCACTAACTGCAAGTTCGCCTATATTTAAACTTTGTGGGAAAGTGATAATGCATGAAGTGTGGCCTTTTCATTGTGGCTTTCAAGAGCACAGAAAGTTCTTTCTGTTTTGGCAGATATTGTTCATTCACTGGTGTAAAGATTTTTGTGAACAATGGGCCTTTAAAATTATTCAGGAGCAAAACTATTTGCTGATCACCTTGTAAAGTGAGAGCTCTTTCTAAAAGAAATTGGGAAAGGTTTAAACTCCCACCAGGCTGAGAATATAGGACCTTCCATTAAATAGC
The DNA here is from genome assembly GCA_026770055.1 of Myrmophylax atrothorax. Lineage (NCBI taxonomy): Eukaryota > Metazoa > Chordata > Aves > Passeriformes > Thamnophilidae > Myrmophylax > Myrmophylax atrothorax. The sequence goes on along the minus strand of JAOXXN010000065.1, from coordinate 43,913,316 downwards.
ACAGCAGAAATCACAGAATTACAGAATCACAGAACTGTTAGGTTTGGAAGGGGCGTCTGGAGATGATTTAGTCCAACGCCCCTCCGAAGGCAGGGTCATATAGAGCAGGTTACACATGAACACGTCCAGGTGGATTTTGAATGTCTTCGGAAAGGGATACTCCACAACCTCCCTGGGCAGCCTGTTCCAGTGCTCTGCCACCTCAACATAAAGTTCTTTCTCATGTTGAGGTGCTTGTCATATATCCCACAACAGGAACTCTACCTTTCATATGAAGCATTTTCACTGCTCTTGAAAATTAAGCTTTGAAGTGAAAGCTGGAATACAACCTAAAAATTGGAGTTCTGTTTTTTAAAGGAAGAAGGGACACTTCTGTCTACCTCATCACACAGGCTACTCAGCAGAGAGAAAAGAAAGACCTCCCTCCTACAAAATAAGTATCTGGATGCAGCTGTATCACAGCAGTCATGAAGGGATTCCAGCATCGACTCCCAGCTCTTGGACCACACTGTACACGTGACAAAAATTTAGTTGAAAGTAGGTAGAAAGAGACAATTCAGAACTAAAGACAAATTGCCAGTGAAATTGCACTAGTCGGGTGTGTTGCTGTGGACTGGATGATTTCAAACTGTAAACAAGGAAGGACGGAACTGCAGTAGCTATCAGCACAATCCACAGCCTGCAGACTGGCCATTGTGCCCCCCAGCACGTGGCTCACATGAGACTGCTGTGCACGTACACTGCTGTAGCTGTGTGTAAATTACACACTATTTATGTCACCTCTGAACTTGGCTCAATTTGCTTTTTCCCTTTAATACAAGTTGGCTTATACATATGGCAATTAAAACCAATCTGGCAAGTGGGAAAACACCTGTATAAACCTCTCATTATCCCAGCATCCCTCACTATTCATTCTAAGTTTTAAGTATTCAGTATTGCCTGAGGAGGACAATTTTTGTGATATTCTACAGCCAATGAACTTCCACCAGATGAGCTGCCACTTTCCCTGATCCTAAAGCTTTAACATTACCAAATCCTGATTGGCTTTGTGGATTAATCAGGTTTCAGGCCTAACAGCCAAGATGTATTTTACCTAAAGCTCTATTCACAGTTGACTGGGAAATACCTGCTATAATTTACAAGCACTGGCAAATCTGCTTCAAATAGCTCCTTGGAAGTAATTATCTGTCATGCTTCATGGATGTCATGTGTAATATATTTCAAAACACTAAATTGCATAGAATTTACTGATATATTCAGGGTTTTTATTCAAACTCAAGACTGATCACATTCATCAAGAGGGTCATAGGCTTGGAAACAGTTTCCAAAGAACTGCAGCTGGTTTATGATGCAAAAGCAGCTCCTTCACTCTGCTTTGCTGAGAGAACAAAACAATTTGATTTTGGAACATGTTTTGCTTTGTCAATCTGAGACTGCTTAATCCTGAAGCTACAAAATTCACATCAACTAACAGATATTTGCCAGAGATTTGAAGAGAAACTAAGCTTTCACAAATCCTGCTATCAAGGCAAATTCGTTATAATTAAAAGAATCTGTTCTATGTACCGGGTGCAGTTATAAGTACTGAGAAATACAAAGTTCTTCAGTAAGTACTGAGAAATACAAAGTTCTTCTACAACCCCTACTCTGTTCTGCTTGAGGTCAGTAATTGAGCAGGCAGAAAACTTCATACATACAGAAAGGAACCCGATATCACAAAGAGGGTTTACTTGTATGGAGGTGTTCAAGGCCAGGCTGGGTGGGGCTCTGAGTACCCTGGTCTTGTGGAAGGTCCCCTGCTCATGGCACGGGTTTGGGTACTAGATGATCTGTAAGGTCCCTCCCAACTCAATCCATTCTATGACTCTATGAAAACTTTATGCTGTTTGCTCTTTGAGCCTTGAGAGCACTTTCTGCATGACCTTCCCAGACCAGTGATGATCTCCATATTGGGACTGAGGAGGGAAGCAAGTGACCCTGTGACATAATCAAGTAGAGCAAAACCTCTAGCCTCATTAGTGTGATCCTAATATATTTGCCTATTCATGAACTGAAGACATTCAAAATAGTCCCTGTTAGAGAACAAAGGGAAGAGCAGGGAAAAGGAAAATTGCAAGGCATGATGTTTCATTTTTTTAGTAGTCAGAATGATGCATGAAACACATGCAAGTGTAATATTAATTGCACTACAATGAGAAAAAATAATAAGATATTTATTCATTATTTGTGGTTTGACAGTTTCTTCTTTCTATTGAGATGAAACACCATGTGAAATTAGCAATACTAGAAATTCAAACACTGGTGTACATACTTTGGGACAGAGTCTGTGTGACAGAAACACACACAGATTCCCCAGAAGACATCTCACAGTGCCAATGCCCCTATTAACCTTGGAATTTCAAGTATGCAGCAGGGCAAAGGTCAGCTATTCAGTGTGTACAGGTCTACAAGTCCAATGTTTTCACATCAATTTTTGTCCTTTTGTTTTCCTATTTTACCTACTTTATTTTTTCTTAATTTTTTAATAAGATTGGCAAATTATGGGTTCCTGTGGAAAGCTGTATATTTCAAATGTCATATTTCTAAAGACAGGCTTCTTGTCCTAGTAGTGCAGGAGATGACTTTGGAGCAGTTACATTAGATGTTTGGAAACATGAAGAGAAATCCAAATCTCAATTTTTTCTTGATTTTTTGATCTTGCTACTCATTTCATTTAAGAGAATCTGAATACTTATCTTTAACTCCTGAAGCAGCTAGTAATGGCTTTGGGTTTGACTTGGTCCAAAAATGTAAAGCAAATGCCGTCAAGTTTTATATAACAGATAAAAATAAACAAACTTCTCTAACCTACTTTAATTTCACTGTCATCTTTTAATCCAAATTCTATTGTGGGAAGTGATAACAATGTAAGCTGTAAACTCTGGATTCAGATCCATTTTTCCCCCTAATGCTCAGACCCAGTTTTTCAGTGCAGCTACAGAAAGAGTATCCACAAAAGAGCTTTAGGTCCTGTTGCTTTTTAGCCAGGTACTTTTCAAAACCTATCTGCTTAGGAATGCATACCTCATACTAAGGAATCTTTAGAAGGCAGTAGTGAGTGTCATCACACCTTCTCCCTTCCAGCAGCTGAATATTCTCCTTTGTACCATCCTGTCCATAAGGAACCTTTTTTTAAAAAAAATATCTGGTTTAATTTATAGATTCATCAACTTCATCTGATTCTGTTTTGCAAACACTTATCTGCAGAGTAAGTACTACAAAACATGGATAGGATGACTCCATTAAATGAAAAGAAAGAAGTGAAAGCAGGACATCCTTTCATTTGTGCAGATTACTCTTACACTTTAACACTTCCACTTCTTGAGAATCCTCACTTTAATGTCACTTCCCACCCAACCTACCTCCTTCAATCACAAGAGGCCAACCAAGGTAAGGTTGTTTCACTCCTTTAATTTTCAGCCTTGGATGGAAATGCTCTCCATAAGTGATTCTGCAGCCAGTCTTATGCCTGATTGACTTAATTAAAAGGCCAAAAGTATGATTTAAGGGTCTCATCACCAGGCTTGACATAATTAGACTCCCGGACTCAGTGTCAAATGCTCACTGGGCTGCCCAAACCTTTCATCCTTCTAAGGCAGCTGTAGGCACTGCTATGCCACATGATTTGTAGCAAGAACTGTTTCTGAAAAAAGAAGCTTTAGAAGAAAGGTTTTGCCCTCTTTCTTGAGGCATAAAAGATCCCCCTGGCACTTTTTCACAGAGTCCATATTTCTGTTTACAACTACAGCCAAAGCAGCCCTAACATCTATGCCAGAAGCTTTATTTTAGTAATGCCAAGCGTATGAAGTTGAAAATTGCCTGGTGATCCTCTGGAACAGAACACAGTATGTAAATAGCCTCGCTATTTATATCCTATATAGGGCCAGTTTCTAACTAAAATGAGAAAACTAAACGGGAAAAAGAGGTCACTGCACTCAGATATTCTTCAGCACTTGTCAACATCAATTAAGCACAAGGGATCCAAAGCATCAGAAACAGAACAAGATTGTTTTCAAGGTGTCTCAAATCCCACTGCCCTGAGTTGACAACTGGATATGCACCACCGGGGTTTGTCAAACTGAGACAGAAGCGGTCATTGGTATGGCTCTGGTCTCTTAACTGCTACATTTTCTCTGACTGTTCTTGGAGATCAGGTTCTGGCTTTTCATGAAATATGAGTGCTGTTTTACATGCATTGCTTTCACAAATTAGAGAACACTGGGACATCATCTTAATTATTAAAAATTCTTGCCTTTTGTATAAAGGTACTATTACTACAAACAATCAGCTAAAATGTTAGCTTCTGGAAGACCAAGTAGGACATACACATTACCAAAATCTCACAGTTGGGGCCTTATAGGTAGAATCCACATAGATGTAGCCAGCTTAAACCAGGCACATAGTAGTTTAAATAACCAGTTACCATAAATTATGAACTTTCACCACTGCCGAGGTGCAAGTCTTCAAGATTTTAACTCCCTATTTCCGTACGTGTTGTTGTACTGCCATCAAGTGGGGAACACATATAGGAAAAAGGATAATCACGAAGATGTTTCAACAGATGCACCACAGTGAAAGAGAGTTCACAATTCCAATAGTCACATTTTAGGATCCAATTTCAAAGTCACATACAGATACCTGGATAACTGCCACATAATTTCTACACAGTAAAGAAACAAGACCAGGCTACTTGGGCTGAGTATCAGTGAGACAGATACCACAGGCACCAAATGCTTGTGACCAGACCACAAATTAAGCCACATGAATAGATACTGACATTGTAATTTGAGTTTTCTGAAGGCCCACATGCACAGAAACATTTTCTAGAAGAAAAAGAAATTTAAGTTCAGCAACTAAGTCACTAACTGGAAATTATTATTAAAATTGCTCAGAAGTGCACAGTGCTCAAAAGGCTCATGTACGTATTAGTCCTTCTCTGGTTTGGGTTGGTAGTTTTACAGTCAAGTGCACTTAACTGAAGGGCAAACTCTGGACTGTTGTATTCAACTAAAAAAATGAATGCCTTACTTTGTGACCCTGGCTGTAATTACCTTGTGAATATGGTGCCCATTCTAACTTAGAATCTGCAAAAAAGGTTCTATTTACCCCATCTTCCCTTTGTAGGGTCCAGAAAAGAACACCAGTCTCTCTCTAAAAGGGACACAGGATCAGCTGGATGTGCTGCCAAGTTCTATCCTCTCCAATGTCCCACCCTAACACAGACAGTGCAAACAGTTGTGTGTGGCTGGCCCTCAGGACACAGCAGAAAAGATATTCCCGGGTGGACCAAGAGGTCTTTTCATTTCAGTGAAAGCCACCTTTCAAGGATGACTAGAAGGTTTTCTGAGGTTTTGAAGGGTTTTTAAGATAAAATGGATTTCATTATTTGCCTTTAGACAACAAGTTTCAGGCAGGGACTTCAGATAATGGCATGGAAATATGACTGATCCATCCATTAAAAAAGCATGTCACCACCAAATGGTATTATTTATGTCTTATGAGTCCAAATGTGTTTTGTATGTTGCTGAGTGTGCTTCCATTAACTCTCAGGCACAAAGGAACATGCTCGCATTTGGCAGCAGGTTGTAGACAGCATGTGAAACCCGAAAGTGGGAGAAATGCAGCTGAGGATTGCCCTTCTCAGCAACACACTAACACCTCTGCCTCTTACACTCTGTGTTGAAGACCAAGGCTGATCCTTTGCACATACATCCTAGGGAGGTACAGTAGAGTTTAAGAGGTCAATGCTTTCAGAATGACTAATTTG
>JAOXXN010000065.1:43888732-43906923 GCA_026770055.1 Myrmophylax atrothorax | reverse complement strand
AAGAGGTCAATGCTTCAGAATTACTTATTTGTTATTGTAAAAAGGTATGATTCAGTTTACATTTACAGAGCTGCCAATGTGAATCAAAGTATTCTTCCTCTCTGGGCCATGTAAAAGTTGATGTCCAGCTATATGGAGATCAGGATCTACCTCCATGATAATAATCACACATATGTGGTCCTCCAGACAGGTTATGGGCAGTGCTTCACCACAGACTTCAAAGAGGAAGTGACTGATTCACTCTCCATGACACTGTTTTCAGTACAAGAACACACTGAGTTACTGTGAGGTCTTATCCTGAACCATTAGGAAACTAAAAAGGGATAGACCAGAGGGTGTGCATCTCCTTTACAATTTGGAGGACAAAGTGATGACCTACTCTGGCTCAGTACTTAATACAGAGAAAACTATACAGAAAACCAAGGATATGCAACAAATTTTGAATAACAGCCTTCTTTTGACAGATGATCAAGCACTTCAGATAGTAGGACCCAGCCTAACTTAGCTAATCTCTATTACATTAGTCAGAGAACTGATATGCACAGTCAGGATTTGACCCTATCATTATTTGCTCCATAAATTATATCAGTTTATAATTCAGTTATGAGTTTAGTCCTAGGCACCTAAGAGATGAACCATTTTTTTCTTTTTTCTCTTTTTTTTCAAACACATGAGTCTGTGGTCACTGAAATCCACAGACTCATGGAAGAGGATCTTTTCATTTAACAGGAGAGGTGGCTGACATGCAAAAATTCACACCACAGTAGGTAAGGGAAATGGGGATTTTTCAGAAAATTGCAATTAACTTCTCAGGAACAGCATACAGTCTATCTGCTTGATCCAGATAACAATGCATAAGCTGAAGAAAAGGCCAGTAAGAGCTGCCTGAATAAGAGGGAGGTATAGGACAGACAAGGAGATAACAATGCTGCGATTGTTAGTATCTTTTGCTGTTTGCCTGTGTCTTTAATTAGAAACTGCTAAAATGCCTACATCTAGAATAGATAAAAAGATAACTGAGCAAATGTCATATCAACAGATACTTCAGCAAGAATCATAAAAGCCAAGTGAGGCAAAAATGGAAGCAGGTGCAATACTGGGACAGAAAAGACCAAAACGTGATGAAACTGTACTTCAGAATCTAGAGGAAGACAGACAGAAAGAGTGAATTTAACAAAGTCAAACATGTCATATCTCCAACTGTGGGAGACTGCTAGTCCCAAAAGAGAAAAGAAAAAATCAATCTACTTTTCTTGGTGATATCATTTTCTCCATAAAAGCTTATAGAAAAAAAGTCCTCCACGGACAGGAGGGTAGGCACATGGATCAACAGATAACTTCACCCTTCAGTTGCACTATGTGGAGTGTGATAGAGGCTTAAGTATTCCCAGTCACATGGGCAGAAAAAAAGTGAGTAAGAGTCTTGCCTCTTAAATGCAAATGCCTTGGAAGTTTGGAAAGGGAAGACAAAGACACCATTATTAAATGGGAATGAAATCATGGCAGTGGAAGAAATCCTCTCAAACCAGCAGTGATAGTCCATTGCTCAGGAACTTCATAGCTTCAAAAACAGAAACTGGCAGGACAAAAAAAGCCAGATGTGAACGAAGATCCATTATATTACTATTACATTGTATTACTTGTATTACTATTCAGACTTCTACCAAATCAGCCTGCTTCTGAATTCTCTGCAAGCTTCTATGTTTAACAAATTAAATCAAAGTAACCTTAAAGTTTGAGTTTAGGGAGCAAACAATCCAAAATCCAGACCTGGATCTAAAGCGTAAATAAATACTCTTGGAAATACCTGTTCTTCCAAGAATTTCCAACTGACTAGAATTCAGAGAATCACAGAATCACAGAAGGGGTAAGGTTGGAAGGAACCACAATGGGTCACTGGTCCAACCTGCCTGCTCAAGCAGTGTCATCCTAGAGCATATTCCACAGGATTGCATCCATAGGGTTCTTGAATATCTTCAGTGAGGGAGACACTACAACCTCTCAGGACAAGCTGTTCCAATGCTCAGTGACCTGCACAGTAAACCAGTTCTTCCTCATATTCAGGTGGAACTTGCCATGCATCAGTTTCTGCCCATTGCCTCTTGTCCTGCTGCTTGGCACCACCAAGAAGTGGCTGGATCCACGGTCTTGATACCTTCCCTTCAGATACTTACATGCCTTGATGAAGTTCCCTCTCAGTCATTTCTTCTCCAGGCTGAAGAGGCCAAGCTCCCTTTCCTCACAAGAGAGATGCTCCAGTCCCTTAACCATCTTTGTTACCCTCCTTAGGACCCACTCCAGGAGCTCCATGTCTCTCTTGTCCTGAAAAGCCCAGAACTGGGCACTAAGGCTGAGTAGAGGGGCAGGATCACCTCCCTTAGCCTGCTGTCAATGGTGTTGCTAATGCACCCCAGGATACCATTGGCCGTCTTGGCCACAAGGAAGGGTACCCTGCTGGCTCATGGACAGCTTGTTGTCCATCAGGGCCCCCAGGTCTTTCTCTGCAGAGCTGCTTTCCAGCAGGTCAGCCCCAGCCTGTAACAGTGTAATGAAAACTGCTTCTGTACCCGCAGCACAATGAATGAACTAACGAATGGATGAACCTTCAGGTTCTCTGGCTTTAAGTGCCCCCTGTTCTTAAGCTACTTGCAGTCTGTGGTGTCTGATTCTTTGACCAGGGCATCCCACTGTAGCTCTCTGGACAGCCTTTATATTCTGAAATCCTTCAGTCAGGTACCAAAGTCAATAGTAAGGTAAAGTCTTCTGATCCTCATTTTTAATACAAGAATATATGCTGGTAATAAAAAGCACTGACAAACCATCCACAATTCCACTGTGAAATTAACTGGGTGCTTACAACCAAGCTGAAACAATTTCCAGCTCTTTTATGCTACCATTTAACTTCAAATATTTCAACTTAAAGATTTGTTATAAAGAGAAGGTACTAAAGACTAAGAAAAGTTTCTTCCCATTCTCCACCTACCAGATGGTTATTATCCTTAATAATGCATATAGAAGCAGAAAGCACTTCCCTTCCCCACTTGATACAGCATGCATCTTTTGGACTTCCCATTACAAACTATACCCTATCACAAATCTGTCATGTTTGTACATACCAAGTTCCTCCTCCACCCACCTGGACATCAGCAGTGTTTTTAAAATGAACTGAATTAATTTCCAGGGAGCTTGCTGTAGTTGGATTTTATTCTTGTGTTTTCACCTCACAAATACAGAGTTATTTTAGTAGTCTACTAAATGCTTCTCTGAAGAAATTAAGTTGCTTCAAATGAAAGGAAGATATAAATAACAGATACTGTATTGCATTCTTACTTCTTGTTACACAGACTTCAATGAGATCATGGCCTTGTTGCACAAGGCACACAAGATGAATAAATATGGATTCAACGCAGTGGAAAATTACAAATAAGCATCACAATATAAAAAGCGTCATCAGTTTAGTGTCAAACTACATTGTTATTGGCCAGTGGCTGCACAGCTCCATTCTCCTATCTTGAGACTATTGCAAAAGAGCATCTGATAGTGTTGTTGTATCATGTCATAAGAACCTGCTCAGTAACTGTGCCAGAAGAACACAACCAATGTTGTCACCCAACACTGTGACATCTTACAGTGGCATTCCTGAGTCATCATTGCCTGATAACAGCACACTTTTGTCATAACTGCAAATCATCTCGGGGCAGCAGCACATGGAACCATTAACATTCAACATCTATCCAGATATTGCAGAGTGTGGTGAGAGATGCTAAAAGCAAGCAGCTTACATATCATCTGATTTTGGGTGCCTAAACTAGAAGGTTAATTGCCTTGTACCATCCAGAGACAGAAATATAAGCATTAAAAAGACAATTTAAATAAACAGCTTAAATTACATTGTCCTTAGCTGCCTCCTGAAAGAACCCATTGCTACCACTAGGAAACCTGGGGAAACTAGTCTAGGATAAATGACCACATTTAGAAGTCCAGCATTTGACACAGACTGGATTGATTTAAATAATCGTTTGCAAGACTTTAATGCATGGGGCACAGGAGGACACATCAAACTGAAAGAAACAGAAGTAGTGAGCAAACCCTTACATCTGTAAGTTAACGTAAATCCACTTTTATAAGTGGAGTTTTGCTATTTACAAACTGCCAAATAACCACAGCAAAACTAGTTTGCTGCTGTATTCAGTTCCTGTTACAAACAGGAAGGCAGTATCCCAATAAGGATACATTCAACAAGCAATTAAAAACCATAACACACAAACACAAAGAAACAAACATGAGTCGGTGCTACAGTTGTTGGTACAATGTTTCCTTCATTTCTTCAAAAAGGCATTTTTAACAGTGTAGATGTGCATCTCACTTACCTCACTGAACGCCTGACTACATTATCGCCATTCTGGTCCTGCTGCTAAAAGGAACTTCATCGTTTATACATGTCTAAAACAGCTTCTCAAACCAAGAGATTAGCTCAGTTGGTTAGAGCATGGTGTTAATAACACAAAGGTTGTGGGTGTGAGCCCTGTATGGGCCACTCACTTAGCTAGGCTTGATGATCCTCGTGGGTCCCTCTCAATTCAGAATATTCTGTGTAATTCTGTGTTAAGTTTTTAAATGAAATAAAACAATTTCTTTTCAGTATTACTGAAATACACTGTGCTTCTCTTTCCTTTGAACTGCAATTCAGATTTATCAAGATCTCACATAAGGCTACATGAAAAAGATCAACAGCAGGCAAACAAATCCAAGTGCTTCCTGAGCTCTGCCAAGAATTAAACACAGAGCTCCATCAGCAGGAGGGCTTTCTTTGGTAACAAAATCTGTCTCAGCCTGTACCTAAAAGGTTTTCTAAGGCTGCAGTTTAAAAAGACCACTAGAAAAGCCTCAAGAAAGGGAGAGCTCCTGTAGGAAAAATGTTGCATAGAATTTCCAGAAATAAAAAGGTAATAATTACTCCTAGTATCAACAGTAACAGCAGCAATAGTCCCTATTTTTAATGGTTCTCTTTCCCTAGAGGTCTCAGCATGTTTTATATTTCTATAAGTACCAGTGCGTGGTTCACTCAGTATTGAAGTCCAGCCATTTCAGTATGTCAAAAAAATGCTATGTTAATTTGAAATCACAAGGGAAATTTCACAAGACATTTGGAGAAAACACCTGGGCTGCAAACCTCTCCCTGGAAAAGTGCCACTGAATATCTAACAAATGGAAATGGTCAAGATTTTTGCAAGTCAAAAGGAAAAAGAAGACAGCACTTCATTCCATTTCCCCCACCAGTACCACAGCAAAACAAGCTGGAGAGGCAGCTCTCCAGTGATCGAAAGGGAAAATCCCAAATACTGTATGCAGGTAGCAGCTCTTAAGGAAGTTTAAAAAGTGCACAGGCACTTCTTGCCCTGGAAATGGTTTTATCAGGAGAAGGATGAAAAAGTCCACTAGTTTTGTTATGCATTGCATCTTTGCAAGTGTGGCTTGACATATGGATGATACATCTGACTGATAATGTTAGTCTGATTTGTCTTAGCACAGTATTAAAATAAAGACAAAGGTGCAGTATGATGAACAAAACTGTAGCAATACAACAGATTTCTGAAGCAAATTAGTCTGATTTCACAGAGTGTGCAACACAAAGATAAATATCTGTCCTATAGCAATTCTGCTTATTACTTAGCAATACTGAAGGAGACTGAGCATTTCACATGCTTTCCTTTCTATTAATATGCACAACAAGTCAGGGTTTCCATTGGACAAAGCAAGATGGAATACTAATATTCCTATACCAAACTAAAAAAAAAGGACCTCCTGTAATATGTCACATACAAACACTTCTAACTCCTTCTGTTCAGCTTTTCCATCACCCATCATTCACTCTCAACACTGAATGCCACCAAGCGTGTGGTATTTCTCAAACAGAGATCAAGTGTTAGCTCAGGAAGCACCATGAAGTAAATTAAAAATTGCAAGTGGAGGTAAACAAAATTTTAAAATAAATTTAATCCTGTTTTTCTTTTATAATTAGCATCATGTTCTCACCAGACCAGAAACACTAGTTTGGAAATACTATATAAGCTACCTCTTTGCAAATCCTGTAATCTTGGGTGTAACCAGATTTTAGGGTTAAACAACCTCCACCACAAATAGATTTAAAAAAAAAAAAAAAGGAAAGAAAAAGGGAAAGCACATCAGAAACATACTTGGGCTCATTTATGTTGTGTCTGAAACAAAGAGCATCAGTCCCAAAGCTGATATTGTAGTATCACCCCCACCATGATTAAAATATGCTCCATTTACTTTAACATAAAATAGCTAAAGCCAGCAAGACAGAATTGCCTTTTCCTTTTAACCTGCTTTGATGGCTCAACTGGCCTCTGATTGCATGAGATTTACAAGTCATCTGAACACATTAATATGCAACTATTTAATAACCCTACAGTGATTAAATGTCTGAAGTTATCTTAACCAGTTCAGTGAATATTTAATGCAAAGTGAGCTAAATTAACAGTGGAGGTGCAACAGCTCTGATTATGGCAAGAGTATTACAGCCATTCTTTTAACAGTAATCTCCTGTCAAATTGATACCCACAGATATTACAGAATCATTTAACAATGGAAAGGGGCCATATTGCTGCATTCTCAGAAGACTTGCCAGCACAAGGAATGGACCACAGGGATTTAAACTGCCCATTAATGCTCATAAGGAGTCATCTTAGAAGATGAAGCCCTGACAGGACACTGTAAGGAAATTTTGCTCCAGAAAAAACAGCAAGTAGCACATTTTATTAACTTCAGAAATTTAGCAAGGAACAAAAGCCACAGCTTTTAGCAGCTTGGGAAGATCACAGCAAACACGAGAAAAAGTTTTTTCACCAGGAAGTAGTGTAGCCTTGGAAGACACAACCTAGAAAGATGTGGAATCTCCAAGCTGTATCTAGATAAAACCACAGCTGATCTGGTCTATCAGTACCAACAATCCCACTCACAGTGGGATGTTGGGTGAGAATATGCTTAGAGACACCTTCCAACCAACTTTTCTAAGGTTCAGTGATCTTGTGGGCAGATGCAAAACAAGCCAAAAACTAACTGCCACAGGAAATAGTTGCAACAGCCCCTGATATGGCAGTAGGACCATACACCTGGACAACTGCCAGGTAACACCTCATAGAAGATCCTGTGCAGATGTTTTCAGCAGCAGCTGTTTTTGTCTACAGGGTGATTATGGCATTGCCTTCCACCTATCAGAAAATATTGTAGGTGAAGGATTGAAGCATAGCAGTCACCTCCTCCTTTAGTCTTTTCCCTGAGATACGCTGTTTTGCCTATCAAACATGCCTTTGCTGAAACATGAAGATGTTCCACATGTTCAAATTAGAGGGAAAGTCTGGCACACTTCAGTTCCCTCCAGAACAGCTGGCATTGGCATGTAGCTGGTTACAAATGCACAAAGAGCCTTAGCATAGCAAGGTGAGTTCAGTAGATGAAAAGTGCTCACTTCTTTATCCATTACAGTCTTCAGAGTTTAACTTTGAAAAAACTTCTCTGCTTCAAAAGCCTTTCATGCATATGAATGCAATTTTCAGCTTGTCTTTCAACTTCACTTTTACAAAGACTTGTTAGGAAAAAAAAGTGGAAGGAATAGCTACTCGAGGGTAAATGAAATATACAAACTGACAAACTGTTCTTCAAGGAGAGCCTGGTTGCACCCTTCATCCCCACTGAACAGAATAGCATTTTCCACATCGCTTAAATTGTGTGCACGTACAAAAAAGTGCACATGTGCCAGTAAACACACTTGCATCTCAAGCTTTTTGGTAGTCACTGGTGTGATTTGCTCTGCAGGATAAGCATAGTTTCAATTAGCTTGTGAAAGTTCCAAGATGTAAATTTTTTTTTACTTTTTTTTTTTTTAAGTTGTGGCCATGAGAGCTTACAGAGTATCTCAAAAAAAAAATACTGGGGCATCTGTTTGGAGTGGTTCATCCTCTAACATCTCTTTTCTTCTTAGCCTTTTCTCTAGACATTTTGAACATTTTGAGGGTTTTCTTTCCTCTTACTTCACTAATACTTCTCTCCTTGAGACCTTAGTTTCATCTTTCTCCCTCCAAATCATGGCATTATGTTTTGCTTCACACTCTTCTTTCAAGATATTTTTGATGTTGCTATTAGACCAACATGCTTCCCGAGGTCTTCACATGTTTTGATGCCTGCAGGCTTCATCTAGCATGCTTTCTTTCAATTTTAATACAGCTTTCTAGAAATTATATTTAAACCTGCTTTTTAGTAAGATAACCTTAAAACGTTAAAACACCAGAAGTGAGCGCAAGTCCACCTCATTCCCTAGGGAACTGCCTGAAACTATCTTCACTTACATACTGCATCATTTTTAGAGTAAACTTGCTTATTTCATTGTGTTATTGCAAAGAAGACTGAAAATTTCCCCTACTAGGGCACCATGTTCTAATCTAGAGTGATGTGTGTATATTGTCAACTTTTACACTCCAGAGAAAGAAGTGGAGTATATCAACGTACTCAAATCCATCTTCAGCTAAAGATCATTTTTATGCCCCTCTCTGAAGTTCCTCCAATGTTGTCATGTTGGGTTTGGAGTAGAAAGCCCAAAGGTGGACAAAGGAGTGTACCACCCTCATCAATGTTGCATGCAGAGGCAAAAGTACATCTGTGTATTTACCTGCTATTCCCCTTTTTAGCAGTCCATGTTCATAGCAGAAACTTTCTTCACGTCCCTTGAGTAAAAGCCCATATCAAGATAGGTATTCACTTTCATCATTCCTGCTCTAAGTTACTCATTTTCAGGAGTTTCTTGAAATAGGTACAGCCAGTATTCTCTACTCCTGCACACACTATGTTAATATTTATCTGTAGAAAATGTTCAAGTGTGATGACTTTGATAATTCAGATTACTCTGTAATAATGCAATAGTAAAATCATAATATTATTTGCTAGTAAATAATTTAAAGAACATTTCAAAACACTGCTAAAATGCTGAATAATATATAGCAAACAGATTCCTGAAGTACCTTGTCAGGAAACAGACATCCTGCTTCCCAACAGCAACTTTTAAATCTGTCATGAAGCCAGATTTTAATCAATCTAATATATAACCTCTTAGAGCCAAGTTTCATTGGTTTCCCCCGTCAAGATGTTACAGTGACAAGACAAATGCCTTTGAGAAATTCAAGTACACTATATTCATTCTGCTCTCTTTATCAGCCAGATCTGTGATCTTGTCAAGTGATGACAGTTTTGTTTGACAGAACACATTTCCATAAAACCATCTTGACTGACAATAATATGCTCTTCGTCTCTAACCTTTTGTTGAAAGCGCCCAAACTGTTCTGCTCTGTTGCCAAGACTTATGCAAAAGTAGCTATTCTCTTGAGTGTTGGATAGTCCCTTATAATGCTTTTAAATATTTGGGTTATGATGTGCAATCCTGCACTGTTACTGAACTTCTGCAGTCTCCAACACTCTTTAATATTTATTAATGGCTCAGAACTAAAATGTTAGATTTATTTATCTGTTAGGATTCCAGAACTGCTGGTCATAACGTACTTTTAGCTGGTGCTTCCCACATTCCATTTTAACTGCAATGAATAAATGTATACTATCCCTAATATCATAGAAGGGTTAAAAAACAGAGCAGGAAAAGCTCCTGCATGTTTCTAACTGTTCTGAATCACTATTTATAATTCTACTTTCAGTTTAGCAAAAGATAACCAATTTATATCAATCAATTGGAGAGGTATTGTTCATAATATACCTTAAAAATACCACCTTATTACTTTTAATTTTAATATATTTTGGCATTCACTTTCCACTCCATAGCTTGCTCTAACATAAGGACAAAGTATAAATTAAGTGACACAAAAATGTCCTCATATCGGCTTTAACCTGAAAGAACTGGGAAAAAAATCAGTACAAAAGGATTGTCTAAGCAAGAATGTGCATGGAAGAAAACATACTTCACTGAAAAAAATCAAATGAAACTGCAAGCAATTTTTAGAGAACTGCTACTTCAATGTTTTTCTCTCGACTTTGAATGTTGGTAATTATTTTCATTGTTTTTACAAGACACAGGGAAATACATAAACCTGGAAGCTTCTTAATTAGTTTTACAATATATAGTCCTGTTGCCTGTGAGAAACACAGCTGAAAGAGCACTTTTAAGAGAATCAGAAAATACTTTATCTTAGACATCAACACCCCTGACACACACTCTCTATTTCTTGGTTTTAAAGTAGTGTATAGGGAGTTGAGAGATAGAAAACTCTGCAACCCTAACCTTTCCCAACACAAACAGAAACCAAAGGTAGATTCTGAGCTGTAGTTCACTATAAAGGACATCAGTGACCAGCAGAGCTGGACAGACACAAAAGTGTTCTGACTCCTTCTCTGGATAACCTCAACTAAAGGCTAGTGAATTTCAAATACAGCTTTTTATGTAGCAAAAGTTTGTTCTATTCTGTTTTTCTGAGAAGTGGGAGGAGATGGTGGAGAGGCATCCATACCTCTCCCAATATGTTTGGTGCTGTTGTGCTTAGCTCTGCATATGCCAGGGACATGAAGCATATGGCCCGGGGGCTGGCAGTGTCCCATTTAGCAGATGTCTTCAATACATTCTGCCATAAAAATCTTTTAGGGGACTGGTTAACTGCTTTTTATCAGACAATTCTCTGTCTCTGGTTGATAGAGAGTTATTCACCTTAACTGAAATCCCACTAAGCACCTTTGGAGAAGATGTGTAGCTTTTCACATCCAGCAACTAGAAAATAAGACTTTACTACTCTCTCAAATTAAGTCTGCACCTAGCAGAGAGATTGACTGCAAACTGACTACTAGGTGCCACGAGAAGACATAAATTTTCCTAAAGTAGTTACACTGCTTTGGTTTTTTGGACCAAGGAGTAAGAGACAGGAATCAATCTTCAAAGGAAAGCACTCTTCCCCATGTGGCACTACTCCAAGCAGCCAAGGATGAATACACCAGGTAATACATTTGTGCAGGCCTGGCATGCCAGCAGGTAAAAAGGAAGCCACACAGCTTACCAAAAAAGCAAGAGAGCAAGCAGCTATCTGGAAATCCACTGTAAATTAATCTTGCACCTTGGCACTGTAAGGACTTCCCAGGTTAGTTGAACAGTGAACAATATTTAATCCTGTGGGCTGTTTACAAATTCTACCTGAATTGTTTTTTTGGACAGTTAATTCCAACTTTGGATTTGTGCATTTGGCAATCCCTTCCCCATAGGGCTTCCAATGTTTGGGCACATCCATCAAGATGAGGGACAAAATAATCCTGATAGAAATTATTCCTGTTTGCCTTTGTAGAGGACACAGCAGAAAGTGCAGCAATGGATGAATGGGAGAAGAAAATGCTGTTGCACAGTATCAATGCCCTATACCAAAACACATGACAAAACTGGAAAGTGAAGCATCAAAGGCAATCAGCTTCTGGTCAGTGAGCACAAAGGTAGAAGAACACACAAATTTGACTTACTTCTAATTTTTTAGTTTAGTTCTTGTTATAAAAGCTGCCCACTTTCACCAAGTATCATGATCTGGTTTAGCTGAGCTGAATCACCCTAAAACTTTTACATACTCACTTACAAACTAGAAGGGAAAGACTAGCACACTTACTAATCCCTCATGAAAACACTTTACAGAATAAGACCCAAGAGAGCCCAGAAGAATTGCCCTTCTACTATCTCAAACTTGGAAATTGGTATTTCACATTAAGCATTTGCTTCCCCCCAACCAGTGGTAGAGCTGTTCCCTAACTGGTGATGTGAACATGCCAGGCTTCTCCCAGGCAGTGATTCTGATAATCATGAAAACAACTCACACAAGAGATCTCTTTATTGATTCCCTTGTCAATGTGGTCAAACACTCTGACTAAAAATGAAATTAGACTGCTTCAACAAAGTTCAGTCTTCAGTGAGCAGGGGTCTGCCTTAAATAGAAGAATGGGGAGACTTTTTTAATTGACTCAACAAAATAAACAGTATATTTTCAACTAAAGAAAATTTATATTATTTCCCCTCCACCCCCTTCTGTGAACCCCTTGGGCCAGATTACTTGTGTCTGAATTACAGAGTAATCCATCCTTTAAGAACAATAATAAGCTTGGTTCCCCAGGGTCTTCACCACGCAGTTGTAAATTCCCCAACGGAAAAAGCTTCTCCTCCTTTCTTTGGGAGGCTATTCCCTAGTTTAATACATTTCACCATCCATTTGGGATTCAGTACTCCATAGATCAAAAATTCAGAACAGATTAAGGAAGAAGTGTGTAATTCTCCAGACAAATTACAGTCCACAGTAACCTTAATGAATTTCCTGTATCTTCCTCTGAGAGGTTAACCCCTTAATTTCTGAGGTTTTCAATACTGTGTTACCATTTTGCAACACAGCATAGTAAAGATTTAAATTAAAAGAACTATTTTTATTGTCATCAATTGCTACTTAATCTTAGAAGCATTTTCTGTTGGCCTTTACTCAGCAAAGCACTTATAAGCACATTCTTCCCTAACTATATGCCATAAAGCCCCAGTGAAATATACCATGCTTTATGTTTTCCATTCAAGCCAATTCACAGGCAAGACTATTACACATAATGGACATACTGATGTATTTCGACCTAGTATGAGCCCTATCTGCCCAAACCACTCAGACATCTGCTGATGACTGAGTAGATCACACAATTGATGCAGGTTTTAAATGTTTGTAATCACTTGTTCAAATTGAGGAGTATAAGTGTCCCTCTAACCATTTCTATCTACATAAAGCCTTAGTCTTCTTCAGCCCATGAGTACTGTGGGGGTCTATTGGATCTATCGAATGATCACAATCTTTAGTTGGATATTAGATCTATGGTATGTTGGCAATCTGTGAACAGCCCTTGTCTTCTGATTTATCAACTGTTCATCTTTGCAAAACCATGATAACCCCATGGTTTTCCAACAGTAGCACAGAGTGATTGCTTCAGGAGACCTCAGCAATGTCACACTTATATTTTCAGAAATTAGAAGCTCCTTTAAACATTCCTGCCCACAGTCTTATGATTAGTCTGTGAAATTGCCTTTTTGGATAAAAAGCAAGAACAAAATAAACTCCTGCCATGACTGGGATTACTAAAGAGGAGGAAAAAAACCTGAGGGTAGAAAATGTAATTTTCTTGATGCAACTCTTCCAAGAAAGGCTGCAACTGACATTTTTCAATCATACTAAAAAGGAAAAAAAAATGTGACCTCTGTGATGTATGGGTAGCTTGACTCAAACTAAGAGAAGGAAAGAGAAAGAACGTCAAGTATTGCCTCTTTGTATATTTTGCAAGAGAGAAAGATGTATGGTGGTGGTAAACGTAATAGCATGTGAATGAAAGTGAGGCAGTGGCACAGCACCAGGCTAGTTTGTTTTATTTGAGAAAGCACTGATCACGAATGTGTAAGATCACTTACAACCGAAGCTGGGAGAGCAATTCACAATAAACAATTGAGTCTCCAAATTAGGTCTTTTACTATTCAAAGTGTCCACAAAGGCCATGCCATTTTTATAGATGTTAGCTGTTTTTACTTATCCAGTCAAGTATTTCCTTCCAGTCCACGTTGGTGCAAGTACTGGCTTAAGGATTCAGCTTTCACAATGATAGCACTGTGACTGCTCAGGCAAGTCAGCTGGCAGCATTTCTATTGCTTCTGCTCAGCTGCATAAGCTAAATCCCTTCATGCAGAACTAAAACTTCTGAAAGTTCCATCTCAGCATCTACAGGCCTGGGGTTATTTGTCCCCAAAATGTAGCACAAAACCCCCTGCTCTTTCTGTACACTTCACAACTGATGTGAAGAGCATCTCACCATAGGATTTTATTGTAAGGTTGGTCAATTTTTTACCCATTTCTGCACCTCTGCTTTAAAGCACACAGAGCAAAAGAGAATTTAATACACAGCCTGAGAGACAAGACAGGTAGAATTAGTCCTTTTTTGTTATATCTGCTTTGTCCCTTTCCTCTACCCTTTGAAATTCAATTTCTTGTTTGCTGAGATAGCATCTCATAAAAGTTTAACTAGAATACACATAAAACATTTCTGCAAATCTGAGATTTATCTTTTCACAAGGCAGGTGTAAGTGCAAGAGAATAATACAGCTACTTTTCTAAATGTAACTTGATTACAGACCTCATACAGCTCCCAGGATTATGGCATGGTGATATGTATCAGGCAGGTAATTTGATGTACATTCACTGTAGTTCACACGCATACTCTGTTCATTGATATTAAGCTGCAGCTGTTGAAGTACTTATGTTTCAAAAAACTAAAACCATTGGGGGATATACCCTGGGATTTTAGGAAACTGATGGAAAAGAAATTATTTTTTTCCCACAATGAGTCCCAATGGAAACGCATCCATTTTCCATGAAGACTGTGATTCTCTGGGATAATATAATTCTGCATATATTAAAAAAAAAAAAGAGAGATACAACGTTCCTTAATAAAACGGGGCATCTTGTGCAACTCACACATATTGATATATGATATTCATATATCATACTTCTCTGCTTTTTTGTAAGATATGCAAAACTAAAAATACAAAGTAAAAAACAAGCTTTAAACATTGTTCAAATCCTAGATGTTGAAACAGAAAAGGTTTGCTGTAATTTGGCACTGGAGAATAGATGAGGTAAAAGGTCCATCAAGTAGTATAAGATTAAAAGAAGATGACTGGAAGAGTTTGAGAAGGATTGTGCTATCTCAGAACTAGAAGTTATCAGTTATTAGATACCATGGATCCTGTGATCAGGGGAAAAAAATGTCAGAGAGCATTGTACTCTGTACTTGCTTCTGATCTAATAAAGGTTTTCCTCATCTGGCCCAGTAAAGCATTCATAGCACTTTGGTTTTAGGTACAAGTGATGCCATGCATTTCTAGAAGACTATTCATATGGCATAAGAAATCACAGAGTTCAAAGTTTCTTTCAAAAGATCAAAATAATTAAGTTCTTGTAGGATTAAACCCATTACTAAACCTCTAAGGCACATGATTTCATTGGCACAATGCTAATCATCACAGTGGTTTCTAACTTGCTGCTTTCTGTCCTGGAAAACCTGTCTCACTAATTTCATCTTAAACTAAGATTTTTAGAAGTCCTAATAGAATTTAAGACAGTTACTTGCAATTCACATAAACAGTACTCTATTTTATAAAGTCACATGTTTGTTATTTATTTTTTTCTTAGTCAAAAGTACAAATAAACACATTAGTAAGATGGAAGAAAATTGTTTGACAGCAACACCTACCTTTCTAAAGCTATAAAGATATTTCTAATGCATGAGAGGTTTTATAATAATTATATTTCCATGAGATTACTCAAGGATCATAAGTCTCTTTCAGATGTATTAATGTTAACCTAATTAATATTTCTAATTTTACAGATGGGGTAATTGACATAACTGACATTTTCAAATAAGGTCTCCTATAGTCAAATTACTATATTGACATTGAGAACCGAAGGAATGTAGGATCTTTGCATGTCAAGACAATTTTTTAGGAACCTGTGCACGGGCTAAGCTAAGAATTACAGGAGTTCACATTTGCAATTTGTGGTATGTATGACTAGAACATGGATATCATTAGGAAGAAGTGGGTATCTATTCAGTAGCTTGAGTGGTGTCTGATTATGAAGATACTACCTTTCTGGTCTGCAGGTCAGACTAAAAGGAGGGCTAGAGACTTCTGATCTAAGGAGGTTATCCATTACCTTATAATACTGAACTTTGGAATACAGCTGCTGTGCATACAGGTAGCTAGTCAGACCATAGAACAAAAACCACTCTCAGTTCAAGCATGAAGTCAAGGGTCAGTTCATTAACAAACGCTGGAGACTAATTGCTTCTCCATGAACTTTGGGGAAATTTGACTTTAAAGGAAGGAATCAGTAGGCTACACTGTTTTTCAGTGACAAACTTTCAGAATGGTAGAGGAAACAAACTCAAGTGGCTCTAGTCCTTTACAACCAGAAAAGTGCAGGACACATTTGCAAAGCAGCAGTTGCAGACATTTAATTAAACAGCCTTAAATATTTAGGGCTGTTTCCAATACCATTTTGTTCTATTTTAAGTGTGCAATTGTAATACTCATGCCCAAAGAAACTATGATATTTGAACTGCTCCTCCTACTGAGTCATTAAATCTAAAGAGAAGATACCAGTATCTCTACCTTATTGTTCCACAGAATAAAACATACTAGAAAATACATATAAAATAACTGTTGTCTGATATTAGATTTTATTTATTCTCTTTAAATTCTCAGTATCTTTTGCCAACCCTCTCTTCTTAGAGAAAGAATAAAAAATAACATAAAACATGCACATATACAACTGTACACAAGTATCTGCATGATTTATATTATGCATAAACTCTCTAAAACCATAACATTTTGTCTTGTTCTCTCCCTTTCTATTTGTACAATTTAGAATCCAACATATCTGCATGCTGAACTAGTAAAAAGTTATACATGCTAATCAATTGTATCATTGCTCATCCATTCAGTTACTGGTGTAAGAAACTCGGAAGAAATCCTTCCACAGGAAGGGAGCACCTGATCACCTAAATTACATAGGGCTTTCTTCCCCCTCTCAATCTTTCCTCTAAAACACTTACCAGTAAAATTTCAGTTATCCAAAACTCCACTCCAAGCACGACACTCAAGCTGAAATCAGACACTGCCACAACAGGTACTTTTGGATATAGAATCAGTTCTTTGCAGCGTCAGACTGAACACATACCAGAGCTGCATGGGAAAAAAACATAGCCAACAAGTGTTCATATAGTTCACTTAATTTGAAGTTCCATAATATGTTTCCCATGTGCAAAAGAACAGTACATACAGGCCTTTCGGCTTAAAGAGCTTCTTTTAAAGATGGCAAACGAGCAAGTTTTCTTCAGCAAATACAGTATAGGTGAGATTCTGATCCACTTCCAACCTCACAATATGCTTGTTTGCCACAGCAGTCAATAAACAAAGAGGAACAAAGAGACAATATTTGGGATAAAAACAAACAATAATCATTAAAAAACTGGAATTGGGTGAAGTTGTAACATCTAGCTTCAGCTACATCTCCAGCAATACTGAAAGACCAGTTTTAAACTAGACAGCAAGCCTTAGCAACAGTTAATCTGAAATGTGTTACATAAAAATTACACATTCATCTTTCAATCTCAGGTCAAAAAAGTATTCATTTTCAAAATAAAACTGTTTTGAGTTATAAATTGATCAGAGTTGAAAAGTGAAAACGGTTACCTAAAGAAGTCAGTCTGATTTGGATAAAACAAGAACAAACTACAAAAAAACCCACAAAACCCTGGAAGTCAAAGTAAAGAGAAGACAGAGAAACATAAACATTCCTAAACATTCCTGTCTTTGATATAAATACTATAAACATGTTTAGAGATTGAAATGTCTAAGTCTCTGTATGACACTTGCTTCCATTAAAAAGAAACAGCAACTTGGTTAGGCAGTATATGCACAATGATGCTACACGTTATTTACTGTACTGAAGTGAACGTTGCCCTGCATTTGCTTTCTTTATGGTGTTTAGCTAGAGATTTTAATAGTTTTATTATTAAAATATCCAAATATCACTCCATATCACTCCACAAATTCTTGTTCAGTAGAAAAGGGATGCATTACTAAAGGTGTTTCACAGCTGAGCTATGAAAGTCCTGAGGAGATTAAGGCAAGACTTTTCAAAAAGTGGACTCTGAACCACAAAAAGCACAGCCTATAATTTGTCGAGAATGATAGAGGTTGAAAGAGATCTTTGGAGAACATGTCGTTCAACTCCCTTGCTAAAGAAGGTTCACCTTGAGCAGGCAAGCACCGGATCGCATCCGGGTGGCTTTTGAGTATCTGCAGATAAGGAGATTCCACAGCCTCTCTGGGCAGCCTGTTCCAGCGCTCAGTCACCCTCACCGTAAAGGAGTTTTTCCTCACGTTCGGATGGAGCTTCCTGTGTTTCAGTTCGTGCCTGTCGCCCCTTGCCCTGTCGCCGGGACCACGTTCCCTGGGACACTCAGCAGCAGTTCCCTCGCCAGGGCGCTGCGCCACGCGCAACAGCAGCCGTGTTCCGAGTGTTTTAACACGCTCAAAAAGAGACCCGCTTAGAAAGTGTAACAGACAG
>JAOXXN010000065.1:43856990-43867146 GCA_026770055.1 Myrmophylax atrothorax | reverse complement strand
CTTGCATTGGAGGTATCTCTAAAACTCTTGGTTTCTGAGAGTTTAGTGTAGGAATTTGACAGTGTTTCCCATATACTTGATTTGTTGCACAAAGGCAGCCCTTCTCTAGGAAATGTCCTGAAAGAGGAACCTTTCTTCCTGAACAGTTTGCTTTGCAGCAACAAGAAGAAGATTTTGGCAGCAAACTCAAGCATGAGAGATATCACACGAGAAGAAACCATCTACTAAGATATCCAACGTCTCCTTTAGATAGATTTTTATAGTCGCTTAGGTGGTTTATTGGTCTTCAGAAACTTATTTCTGACTGTATTTTCCCTTTTTTCCTTTAGAACCAGTAGGAATTTTGAGAGAACAGTCTTGAGCTGAAAAACTGGAACTCTTAATGTCCATTTTTTTTCCCCCCAGCTGAAGAACAGTCTAATAAGAGAAGGCAGATGCAAGAAGCTGAGGATGTTTACCAGATTGGAATGAAAATCCTTAATGAAAGCAGTAAAAAGGCTCAGAAGAAAGTGTAAGTTTACCTCATTTACCCTCACAGAAGAAGCAGACATGGCTGGTCACTCTTGCTTAACTCAAAAAGAACTTAAATGAGTTACCCTGGGACTTACAGCTTTACTGGACTTAACAAAAAACTACACAGTGATAGTACTGAAATTAAATAGTAATTCCAGGGTATGTAGAAAAACAAATCTATGTGTTCCTTTGAATACAGTAAAAGTTGGATAAGAATAATTTCTGAAAAGTGGGTGTCATCAAAACATTGACTTAGTGCAAGATAGTGCTGCAGTTCTCTAGCCCCGATTTATATGTGGCAACTGCTCAGGAAAAAACTGAGAATGTGATACAAGGTAATTGTCCTTTTTCTGATGTTTCTTACAGTCCAGTTCTCATTCTGCTTCAGAGATTTAAGTGGAAAAACTTGGCATTTCTTGTCCTGCTCTGTTTTTTTTTTTCTTGCTTTCTGATATTTTTGGGCACCATAAAAATAGTATTAAAGTTAAGCTCAACAAATTGTTAAAATTCTAGTAGTCAATATAAGAAAGAAATTGGTGTTCTCTTCATTCTGGTCGCCTTCTATTATGTCTTTATCCAATTACTGTTTAAATGGTTGTCAGCTTACCACTCTAATTAAGAATGGCTGTGTTAATTTAGAATATCAGTTACTCATGTTGACAACTTCATCAGTAAGTGGTGACTGCCTGCTGATTCTTATGTGTTATTACTGTTTTAAATTTGTGGAGATAAGGGAGGGTATTTCTCTTTTGTATCAGGGAAACTGAAGCACATCTAAAGGTTGTTTGCTCCTTGGCAAAGGCAGACAGTGTCTGTAGTATTTTTTTGTATAAAATAGTGTAAGAATTGTAAAACAGTATTAGATGTTAGTTCTTTTGCACATCTCATACTTTCTTAGAAGATAAAATCATGTGAGGAACCAGGTGTGCCTCAGTCTGTCCTAAAGAAAGAAAGCAAGTCTGAGAATAGAAAGGAGGAAAGGTAAAAAAAACCCTTGAAGCCCTATCAAAGATCCCTGAGAAACCAAGCTGAAGCATGCTTGCCAATACTGTGTTACCATGTTCAAGGTTATGAGGGTTTTTATTGCTGTGAAACCAGCTGCTGTGAAATTATTTTGAAGGACTACCATAAGTTCTGAGACTGAAATAGAAAGGGGAGTTTCCAGAGATCCTTCTCATTGTTAGCAAGACTTTCATCACACAATTGGTCATGTATGCAGTTGTCTTGGGCCCAAGGCTTGGTGTTTTCACTGGAATGGTTTTGTACTCAAATAAATGAAAGAGACTCCGTAGTCTGTTTAAGGCTGTCATAGGAATGGTTCTGCCAAATACCTAGTACAGGACTTAAAATTTTTGCTGCAAAAACATGATCATTTGACCTTAAATTTCTTGCATGTCTTACAGGAAAGGAAATGCATACTACTTTGCTTATGGAGTACAGTTAACATTAAAAGCCAGCTTGTCCATTAGCTAAATCATCAGTTGTAGCATATATGGATAATTCATAGCTGTAACAAATGACTGTAGGTAGATGCGTTTGTAGAAAATAGAGGCTAAAAATGAGAAACAAAACACTTCTCAGAATCTTCAGGTTTATGAGTGGAATCTGCTTCTTTGCCTCAAGGTGACTAAGAAATTGTTTTCTCTTAAGAGCATATCAATATCTTCTGAAAGCAGCTGACATGAATCACACCAAGGCTATGGAGAAAGTGTCTTATGCTTTATTGTTTGGGGATTACCTGAAGCAGAACATCCAGTTATCAAAAGAACTATTTGAAAAACTGACAGAAGAAGGTTCTCCTAAAGGCCAAATGGTACGTATGTCCTTAAATTCTACAGATGTTTTTATAGGTTTATAAATTGCTTTATAGATTGTACTTACTCTGAGGTGCCTTTATAGATGGCACCTGCACCCTCAAGGTAAACATAAAAAGGTCATCTCTTTGAATTTAAAAAACCAACATTTTATTACCAGTAATATAGTATGGTGGTGATCTTTTCATTTAATTTATCTGTTGTATGACTGACTGGATGTATAAGTCAAAAAACAGGTGCTTCTAGCCAACAAACCTTCTCTGAAACTGTATTATGTTTTTCTTGTGGTTTGTGTGGGCTTTTCACTGGCAATTTGATCTGAGGTAGATAGATACATACACAAGTTTATAATCTAGCAATTATGAACTCCTAGGAATCTTAAAAGCTGTGTAATGGAAAGGGACTTGTTTTGTCCATGTGCCTTTGAACTTTATAGAATTGTTCATACTTACTGTTATGAACTGTCATAAAATATGAGTGTTATTAATTTTAATGGCTCAGTATCTGCATATACTTACTGGTTAGTTCTCTCTTTTGGAAGTGTCAGCTTAAGGAATTACCCATTTTCTCTTAACTCGTTGGCTACCAAAGCTGCTCCCTGCTTAATGGAGTACTGATTTACCGCAGAAAGCAGGAATGTGTTTTCTCTAGAGACTTTATATCTCAAGGAAGACCTTGACTTTTATTGGTCTAGAACTGAATACTGTTTGCATGAGCTAACTTTTGTGTGTGCTTTCAGATTGTCTAGCGTAGTGTTAGAACATTGTGAAATAGACACCTTTATATATACACACACTATCTTCTGTGCTGCTGGTTTCTGTTCTGAACCACAAGAGCTGTAACAGGTGTTACAGATAGTGCACTAACTATGTAAATCTTTAGAACAAAAATAACTTCTGAAAAAGCCTCAGCCAAATAGCTCTGTGCATTCTCACCGCTTATTTATAGTCACAATTGCAACTAACCCATGGCAGAACAGATGCAAAATAGTAAATTCACAGCATCTGTTAGACAGTGACTCAAACAATACGAGTCTCCTAGAGAGGGCCATGGTTCACGTGTGTTTGCACTGGTGTATGAGACAAAAGGGGTATATTAATAATTTGACAGGTATTGCTGAGCTTCACTTGAGGGTCTTTAAACTGGGGTACTTTCACTGTTCAGGACCTTTGGATCTACACTTGATATTCAAAGAAGTAGTAATTTTTTCTTTGCATTTGATCCACTCAGCTGAATTCTGGTGAAACACTAATTTATGTTAGCATCTTAGGCAACTGAATAATTTATAAACTTCATACTTTAAAAGGGGCAGGGAAGAGCAGAGATATAAGAGGTATCAAATTGAAGGTAAAGCTTGGTATATTCTTTGCAGCTTTTATTTGTTGTTTGACTTCTTTATGCATATGCATTCCAGGAAAATTGATCCTTGGTTGTTCAATAAGTCTGCTGATAAATTTTATTTTATTTCTAGGCCCTTGGATTTCTATATGCTTCTGGTCTAGGAGTCAATTCTAGTCAAGCTAAGGTAACTTAAAAATTTTCAGTGTGTTTGTTCTTGTATTTTGTCTTAGAGGCAGATGTTGAATAATGAATTATTTTGTTTTAAGGCCCTGGTGTATTACACTTTTGGAGCTTTAGGAGGAAATCTGATCGCTCATATGATATTGGTAAGTAAGATGGTTAACAACTTTACATGTGCAAGAGTGTTTTTGTACTCTTAAATTTTTAATATAAGATTTCCTTTTACGTGAATACACTGTCCAAATAACTACATCATTTTGCATGCGTTGGGCAGGCAACACTATCTTTCCATTATTTCTTTTTAACATAAGGATAATTCTGCTCATTTTAAGCTGTATACTGCTATGAATTTAGATGGACCATGTTTTCATCTCTTGACTTAAAGCAGAAGTGTCAGGCTTTTA
Source organism: Myrmophylax atrothorax (assembly GCA_026770055.1). Taxonomy (NCBI): domain Eukaryota; kingdom Metazoa; phylum Chordata; class Aves; order Passeriformes; family Thamnophilidae; genus Myrmophylax; species Myrmophylax atrothorax. The sequence continues at coordinate 43,862,894 of JAOXXN010000065.1, read as the reverse complement.
ACATTTGTAGTCTAATGAGAACTATGAAAGAGATCTTTACAGAAGATGCTGTTTTAATCAATAGTACGAGATTTAAGATAAATAAAATGCAACATGTCTAGGTAAAAGGCTTTAGGTATTCACCCTTAAGTATTGTTCTGCTTACTTGCTTTTTCATGAGTAATATCTCAAGTATATTGGCTACACCTAACCTTTAATATAGTGTCAAGTCAGTTGTTTTTAATGCAGGTACAAGGGACTTGTGGCCTTTGTCCTGCCTACTGTCTCATCAAATCTTGCTCAAGTAATGTGAAAAAAATTTGTAGCCTGGCAACCAGTATGTTCTCAAATAACTGATAATCTGATAACCCCATATTTCTATATTTTCCTTCCTAGGGTTACCGATACTGGGCTGGGATCGGAGTCCTTCAGAGTTGTGAATCTGCTCTCACTCACTACCGACTTGTAGCTAATCATGGTAAAAACATTTTACTAGGATACCATTTTTTACTTTCCATGTATTTCTATTACTCAACTAGAAGATACTAGAAGTACCATCAACACTAACAGCATAGACAGAGAGAATTTCTGCTATTAAACAAGATAGGCATTTGGCTCTGAATCATGATATTTTGTTTTTATCTCTGCTGAAATTTCTTTTTAATTCTTTGAGGGTGTCAAAATAATTCATGCTCTCTGTGTAACTTCTTCAAGCTCTGTGTAGATCTAGTTTTACTAAGTTGTATAATTTCTGTATTGAATGACACTGTCTGAAAATTTTATTTGTTTTCCAGTTGCTAGTGACATTTCTTTGACTGGTGGCACAGTGGTTCAGCGAATTCGCTTAGCAGATGAAGTAGAAAATCCAGGAATGGCAAGTGGGATGCTAGAAGAAGATTTGATCCAGTATTACCAATTTTTGGCAGAGAAAGGAGATGTACAAGCACAGGTGAGGCCAGATTCACCTGACGGCATGCAGACATTTTCAAGAATTACAGGAGCAACTTTATGAAATACAGAAAGACATTGGAACTTTAATGTTCTCGTCCTCTTAAATCAACCTGATTACTCTTTTCCAATTATTTGTTGTGTGAAGAGACTTACATTTTAGTGTGTTGAAGGTAGAACTTAGACAGAACATGCAAATTTTTTTGCAAAAAAAAATTTTGCAATTTTTGCAAGTCCAAAATGTTACAACTTTAGCATCTTAGGACAGAGGTCTTGGCTTTCACTAGCAACCAGCCAGGCTGTTTCAAGGATAGCTTTAGATGTTGCGAAGGAAGGGTTTATCAAAACGCTGGCTCTGGCAGCATATCTCAATTTCTCACTGCTTCTGCTCTCACAAGAGTTCTGCATGCTGCAGGCTGAACCTCTTCTATACACAATGCAGGAGGGGCAGATGCTAATACAAGCAAATTGTCACAGTCCAACTATGATTTCAGAATTAGGTAGACAAGATTCGAATGAACAGTTGTTACTTTGTATCAAGGACAGTCATGTCACTTCTATCTAGGATAAATTTCCACTTAGGGTAATGTGAAAAAGTAGGTACTGTAGGTATTGAAGCAAATCTGTTCCTTCAAACTTTGTGGCACCTTTAACTCTGATATAATCTGTCTTTGTGCACATAATTAGCTCACTGGTATCTGTATTACTAGAAAAAGTCCCTAGGAAAAGCGACTTACTTGCAGTGTAAAATTTACTTTTAGGTTGGCCTTGGACAGTTGCACTTGCATGGAGGAAGAGGAGTAGAGCAAAACCATCAGGTACCTTTTCTGTGTATCTGTGATGCATATGACACTTGACAGAGAGGGAGAACATACAGCTGAGACAACAGTGAAGCAAAAGTGTATAAGTACCACTGTAATGTATGTAATTATTTCAATAGCCTTGTTCAATAAAACTTAACTTTTCTGTAACTAGTACTGATTATCTTACATAATTAGTTTAAGACTAATCATCTTAGAAATGAGAATGTCAAAACCAAAAACTGTGTTTTCATCAAGTAGTACTGGAAACAGGATGAGCTTTTGCACATGTGGTAGAATCGTCATGATGCACTGACTGTGTGTTAGTGATGATGGTCTGGCTTATGTGGCTTGCAAGAATATTATGCTTCTGTAAACAAAACAGTACATCTTTCAATACTAATGATATTAAGCATGCATAGAGATGGAGCTTCAGCTGACATAAGCCAACCTAGCTATTGCCTATAGAAGTTAAAATAGCTAACCTCTTCAAGTTATGTATTGGAAGAATTGAGAGTTGAGGATGTGCTGTCCTGAGGATTATTTAATCCAATACACTAATTATTTAATGGTCATCACATTTAAAATACCTCAAAATGACTACTTCAGAAACGTTCAGAAATGAAAGTGAGTGGTCAGAATAACTAAATGCTGCATGAAAAGTGGAATAGGAACTGGCAACTTTCTCCTATTATAAACAGAGTTTGGAGATCCAGTAAGAAAGTAAGATTTACATGTGTAGCATGTGCATAGTAGCAGTTCTACTTCGTTGGGTTTTTTGTTCTGCTGTTTGGAATTCACTTTTGAGAAGGATTGCTGCTCAGTATTCCTATTATATAAGTGGGGAACCCTGTTACATATAGTAAATTAGGTGGGATTGATAACTTTTATCCCCAGAAGAGCCCGGTAACGTGGCAAACAATCTACCTGCCTCTGCTCCATTTGCAAGAAAAGATACTGAAATCATAGTCATAGTAGCTAAAAGACTTGTTTTCTTCTCTACAGCGAGCATTTGAGTACTTCAATCAAGCTGCTAATGCTGGCAATTCACATGCTATGGCTTTTCTAGGAAAGGTAAGGTACAGACACTCTAAAAAGTAAGAAGATTGACTGCCTTTCAATGAACAATAGCAAGTATTTCCGACTTTGATACCAAGCAGTCTAAAACTTGAATGCTGGAATCTTAAGTATTTCTATTTTGCTATGGTTTTGAATTTTCCTGCAAGATTTGAGTGTTGTAGTCTGTTATGTCTAGTCTAAATTTTCCTTCACTTCAAAAACATTTGTTTTTTTTCTAAACAGTGTTTGAACTAGAGGGGTTTTTAAAAATAAAATAATTAAATACCTTAATGTCCTTTTTCTGGGGCAGAAGGTGTGCCTCTGAATAGACAACTGTTCTTTCCCATGCAGTATGTTTCTCAAAATTTTGCCCAGTAGGAAATACTAAGTTGAGAAAGGAAAGGGGAAGGACATGGTTACACTGTGTAGAGAACTGAGGTACCTGAGTCAGAATTGCCACTAGGCCTGCATTTTCTCTGAACTAAAGACTGAATCTGTCTGCAAGGTGGACCATTGTTTCAGTTTCCTCAGATTTAAGGCCTTTTTGTCTAAGGGCAAACTGTGCCTGACCAGTCTAGTGGCCTTCTATGATGGACTGACAGCAAAGGTCAACAAAGGAAGAATGACTGATGTCATCTACCTACACTTTTGGTAAGGCCTTTGATGTGTTCCCACACAACATCCTTATTGGATGAGACATGGATTTGAAGGGCGGAATATTTAGTGGATAAGGAATTGGCTGGATGATGCAGCCAGAGCGCTGTTTGCAATGACACTAAGCTGAGCTGTGCAGTTGACACAACAGAAGGATGGGCTGCCATCCAGAGTGACCTGGACAAACTTGAAAAGTGGGCCCATGAGAAAACCATTAAGTTCACCAAGTCCAAGTGCAATGTGCTGCACTTGGGTCAGGGCGATCCCAGACATGAGCACAGACTAGGATAAGTCATCGAGAGCAGCCCTGCAGAAGAAGGACTTGGGAGTGTTCTCATGTGTGAAAAGCTGGACGTGAGCCAACAGCATGCACTTGCAGCCCAGAAGGCAAACAGCATCTTGGGCTACATCAAAAGAGGTGTGGCCAGCAGGTCAAGTGAGGCACAGGAAAGACATAGACCTGTTGGAGTGAGTCCAGAGGAGGGCTGTCAAGATGATCAGAAAGGATGGAGCACCTCTGCTGTGAAGATGGGCTGAAAGAGGTGGGATTGTTCAGTGTAGAGAAGAGAAGGCTCCAGGGAGACCTCAGTGCAGCCTTCCAATGCCTGAAGGGGGCTTATAAAAAAGAGGAAGAGTGGCATGTTGCAAGACAGAATGTGATATGGCAAGGAGGAATGGTTTTAAACTAAACCAGAGATTTACATTAGATGTTAGGCAGAAGTTCTTTATTCAGAGGATGATGAGGCACTGGAACAGGTTGCCCAAAGAAGCTGCGTGACCCGTTCCTGGAAGTGTTCAAAGCCAGATTGGCTGGGGCCCTGAGCAACCTGATCTAGTGACTAACATCCCTGCCCATAGCATGGGAGTTGGAACTAGGTGATCTCTAACCCAAGCCGTTCTGTGATTTGTAATCTAAAACATGGTTAGCAAGCTGCTCGTGGTGATGATAATGTATTACTGCTTAGAAAGGTATTTAGGGCACTTGTCTGGGATCTGGGTTGCAGACTACCTTCAGCCTATGAGGAGCTAAATCCTCATTACTTCATTTGAGTACCCTCTAAGGTTAGGCTGCAAGAAGTGCCAGCTCTAGCTCATCTTTTTCAGGCTGTCACTGCAGTAGCAAATGGAAAATTTGTGTCCTTAGAGCCTGAAAAAAACCAGCATAATGCACTTCTCTAGGCACTTGACAGAAAAAATTGCAGTTCTTGCTTTCTCTGCTGGTTGAGTGTTTTGTGTCTAATGAAATGAACTGTTTAGTAACTAATTTTTACTTTGTTTTCATGAAGTATTCTGACTGCCAGTGTAGTTTGACTTCCACTGGTCTCAAGGTTTTTGACTGATTGTGTTCTTCTCTGCACATTGGTAGAAATTAAAAATGAGGTGTATCGCCATGAAAGCTTTTTAATTTTATTCGTGGTTCATTCTCTGTTAGAAAGTTAAACCCTCTTGAGTCTGAATTTTACAGCAGAGAGACATGTTTTCTGCCTCTGGGCAAGTTCTGTAGTGATTATTCAGTAATGTAGTAGTTGAAATAGTCTAAGTACAATAGACTCTCATATGCAAGGTGAAGATGCTTAATGATCTTCATGCTAAACTGATTTCTTCAGCTGTTCTTCAGTAATGCCTTTCTCTTTCAGATGTACTCAGAAGGAAGTGATGTTGTACCTCAGAGCAATGAGACAGCTCTTCAGTATTTCAAGAAAGCTGCTGATATGGTATGATTATCTGTAAGCTAGAAATACAGCATGTGCTTAGCTTCGAAATGCTGCAAGTGCTTCTTTATGTGCCCTTCCATGTGCACACGCCTACTCCCACATTAGTCCATAACTAAACCTTGCTTGTCTGAGATGTCAAAAACCGCCTCCAGTTCTGGCCACAGTGCTTCATGTAGCTATGTTCAACACAAGGAGTCTAATCTCATTAATAGAGTCTAACTGTATTACATCAGTATGAAATGCTGTCCGCCTAAATAGTTTGAAATTCTGTGAAGTTCTAGTTTTTGTTAATCTGAAGTTGTCTTGTCACAGAAATTTACAGTGCACTGACATTGTGGGGTTTTTGCTTCTGTTTTGTAAATAGATATTGGTTTTATACCTCTCATCTTGTTGAACTAATTTGTTTTTTGCTGTTAATCCCTCTTGTCTGTCTTTATCCTATCCCTTTCGGTAGCATTTGTACAGTTAAGGCATGAGTAGTCCTCCAGGAAGGATGTTTAGCATTTGAAACACAGTATATTAAGTTTTGGAGGAACTGTTCTAAGATAACTGCCTTCAGGTTCTTACATTCCACAATTAGAGTGCTGTTTCACGTATCTGTCCTAAAGTAAGGATGTCTCAATGTGCTTATTTCCAACATTCACTGCAAGTTTCTGATGTGCCCCATCGCCTGTCTTGGCACTGAAGGAATGTCATAGTGCACGCTTTGCAGTGGCACTAGTAGTGCAGCTCACACGACAGCCTCCGAT
>JAOXXN010000065.1:43840573-43851696 GCA_026770055.1 Myrmophylax atrothorax | reverse complement strand
AGTTTGTGTAAAGCCCTTATTGCATCTTCATAGGAAACCAAAAATGTTTCTTTGCCTAGCTATTTTACCTTTTTTTGTTGTTTCTTGATTTATAGGATATACTGTTGCGAGAATTAAACTTGGAGATTACCATTTTTACGGGTTTGGTACTGATGTTGATTATGAAACTGCGTTTATTCACTATCGACTGGCATCAGAACAGCAGCACAGTGCTCAAGCAATGTTTAATCTGGGTTACATGCATGAGAAGGGATTGGGCATCAAGCAGGTGAGTAAGCTGTACACTGATACTCTGCTTCAGCAGAGTACATTTACTGATACTAGATTAAGTCCATAACCACTACTGGGCTTTAGGTGCTGTAACTTAATGGGAATTTGCATGTCTTCCAGTACTTTCACCAATGGGAAATGGGTAAGTATATCCACTTCACACTTAACTATGTGAAGAAATTATGTGTAGACAGGGAAAAAAACATTAGCCCAAAATTGTAAATATTGGTAAAAAGGGTGCCATATGCTTGAGTAATGCTTTCAAGACTTTGAAGTGTAGTGACATGAATGCAAACCAACTCCAGCCTCAGAGTATTTTAGCATGGGATACTTCTCATTCTCTGAAACAGTGGTTAAATTGTTTCATGTATTAGGATGTATTGAAAACATGGTAACAAACCATAAGCACCACCAACAATGTGATTAGTAGCTATGGTTTCTCAAGTTAGGCAAACTACTTGCCTAATGAGTAGTGTATCTGGTTCTCCTAGGAAGCCTATGGTGTATTTCAGTCCATGCGTTAATTAAAACTAAGGGAATCCAGAGCAACATGTTTCTGTATGTGCTAAAACAATGGAATCAGCAATTGCAGACTAATTTTGAGCAGCCTTCATTATGATTAATTCATGGTATTAATGTATGAACATAGTAATAACTTGACCTGAAACTGTAAGAAATGGCTTAATTTTCCTTATTTTCTGTAAACTTCAACGTTTGGCTTTTGTCTAGGTATGCAGCTTTTAATTATTCTGTTGGCCTACTAAAAGACCAATTTTTGCTTCTTTTCCACTAAGTTCTTGTCAAAAGGTGAGGACAGTGAAGAGCAAGGGTTAGGTCAGTATTGATACTTTGGCAGCAGCAAGCAATCATTTGAAAATCCTTAATGACCTTGATGTAGAAGTGACAATACAATATACTGCATTTTTTCTAATTTTTTTTTTTTTTTCCCAAATTTTATTTTAGGACTGTTTACTCTTTTTAACTGAGACCTCAACAGTAGTTAACTTCTGAAAATAAACCTGCAACTAAAAGCGACGTTATTAAAGTTGGCGATTTTCTTTTGAAAAGTCCTTTCAGACATGGACTTTATTTTGCTTCTGCCTTGAATACATCACAATTTAGAGCAAGTAACAAAAGCTTTGAAAATGTTACTATGTTATTTTCAGCATAATGAGAAAAATTAGTCCTAATTCTATCATTTGCAGAGTGTTCTCCAACCTGAAGCGAAGATGACTACACAGAGCTGAAATGAGTGCACAGGGGCTCGTAATGAGCATATGTAGCCTTGCTTTATGCAGAGGAATAATACTTTTCTCTCCTACAGATCCACTATGGAATGAACAGTTGAAGTGCAAGGGAAAAAGAGATAGTTAATATACATATGGGAAAGGAGCACTGAGAATGTCTAAGCAGAGAAATTGCATGTAGAAAACCAGTTGTACTAATTCTGGATGTGCATTGTCTTTGCTTCCTGTGTTCTAAAACATTACAACTGTAAAGTGAGAGGATGGAGATTTAGTACTGACTAGAGAAGGCTAGGAATGAGCTAGAATATTCTGTAAAAGGCTATGACTGAGTTTTGCATGAAGCAGCAGAATATTTGACTTCCCTTTTCTGGAATGGAAGCTACTGAATTATGAGCATGGCTGTAATGACTGGCAGTTAAAATCGTGTTTCCTCATGTACCAGAATGTCTGCCACTGAGGTCTGCTCTTCCACTAGAGGCCTCCAGAAGGGGCATATAAACATTTTAGCACTATTATATCCAGCAAAATTGGGTTATTAGTGTTTTGAAGAAAGGGATGTGTACTTTAAATCTCCCCTCGCTGATGTCCATGTCTTTAAGATTGCAAACATTCCAGAGTTAGGGAGGATATTCCAGTACGGTGGCCTACACAACTTCAATTCAGATCACTGTTCATTCTGGATAATCCTGTATAAATATGGTATTTCTTAATATGGTTTTGTTTGTTTTTTCACCAAACTGTTCTTAGTTTTATTCTCTTATTGAGTAAATAGTCTTTCTTACATATAGGATTTTATGCAGCACTTGCTGTACATAGATGGTCTTGAAGCTCATACCAGCTTCCCATGCTAAATATTAAGCTCCTTCAGAAATCTCACACATGTGCACCTAAACACTCTTCATAGATTTAATATTGTTCAGTTCCTGAGGCTACATGTCAGAATGAATGATTTCATATACTGCTCAAAAAAAGACTAAGTTAATTTTCTTGCAGTCTTCTCTTAAGATCTGGCATGGTATTTTAGTGCTATGTATGTGTTATAGCTCAGGCTCCTACAGTTCTCACTTTTCTGACAACTAAGAGTGAAGTATGCATAAGCAGAATGAAGTGCTTGCTAATTAGAAATGAAAATGAACTATGATTTAGGATTTGTTTTTACCCAAGTACTAGCATGGTACAAAGGAGATAAGGAAGCTCTTTTGAATACTTATACATAAGATAGGCTTTCCAGCCTCAATGAGTATTCAGAGTTCTATTGAATTAAAATACTAAATGTGATCTACTACATTACATTCACATAATGTGTTGATTTTCGTGCTGTTGTTTGCACAAGTGTTATGGAACTAAGCTTTGCTGTAAAATGAGCAGAAAATCTTTATGGTAATCACAATCAGGATAAAATTATAAAATGAACATGTGGCACAAAGTCCTGGAGATTTCTCTTGTTTTGTGTGTCCAACTTGGAACACTTTCAGAGGTGAGTCTTATCCAGGCCTGTCCTTCACATCACTAAATGAACATAGTTTGTATCCGGGTATCCTAATGTTGCACAGTATGTATATGAAGCAGAGCCAAAAAATACCAAACGTGGAAAGTTACACTATTCAAGTACATGTATCCTCTGCTCTTATGGCCACTGCCTTGTTTCAACTGCCACAGAAGAGAACACTAATTTATCAAGCTCATTCTAGAGTTGCACTCTGTTTTGCTGAGTGCTCATGCTTTTGCTGCCTCCTAATGCAAGTTTATGTTCATATTGGATAAGGAGTAGAATCTAATCTGTGTGTATGTGCAGAATGGTTAGGAGCTGCACTATGCAGCAGGCATACTGTGGTGTAACTGAGAGGAAATGCTGCTGCGTACTCCTCTAGGACTTTATTGGTCTTTCAACTTTGGTGTGGTGTTGGAGATGTTAGTGTACTACAGTTACTTAAATATTTGCCTTATTTTACAGTGAATATTGTATTACTAATCTCTTTGTGAGCTTCAATTCTAGTATCAGTTACAATAGCGTCATCCTCAAATTAAGCTTCCTTTTACCTGTCTATTCCAAGGTGAACATCCCTCAGTAAAAAAAAAAATATGGTTAATTTTTCAAGTTCTTGAAAACTGAGCTTTGAATTTTCTTAACTTTAGGATATTCATCTTGCAAAACGATTCTACGACATGGCAGCTGAAGCAAGCCCAGATGCTCAGGTTCCAGTCTTCCTAGCACTTTGCAAGCTTGGAGTGATTTATTCCTTGCAGTATGTACGAGAAATCAATGTAAGTAATGCAGAAGTAAAAGAAAACAGCAAACGTGGTTTCCATTTTTAAAAAAAGGAACTTGAGTTGTAATCTTACCTAAATAAAAGTCTTACTTGAGCCTTCTGAAAACTTAGGATAGATGTGTTTTGTGTTGTTGCACATTAAGAAAGTTACTAAAGCTAATATTCATATTTCTTGTTTGTGTAACTGTGAAACTGAAATGTTCACTTCAGCCAGTTTTCTTCTGTGCTGCTCTCCCCTTGGAGAGAATTAACCAAATCTGTTTGACTGTTCTTATCCATGACCATCTGCTGTCAAAGTTAGGCAGATTTAACTGACATAATCGCTGTTTAGGAAAAGAGAAATACTGTTTGTACCCCTAATTCTGTTGCTATTTTATATTCAGCTGTAACATCTCCACTCGAGTTGTGTTTGATCTCCATGACAAAAAAAATGTTATTTGTATTATAGTTTAGCTATTGTGCAGAGTTTCTACTAAGTGATGGCCCTGGGAAAAAAAAATCTGCCTGGAATTAAGGTGAATGCTTTCTATATAGTGTCTGAAATACTTCTCAGTATTATGACATCTTACTGCCTTTCTGGATTACTTAATGATTTCAAATGTTATGGAAGTTATTACCACTTATAGAAAATGCAGTTTCAGGCAATTCAGCCAAGTCAGATAAAATGTAGTGGTCTTGAGACTGAGGACTTTCAGAGGTGGACAGTCAAAATACTCTACATCAGTTGAGCAAATACTCATGTATCGCTCACAAAAGCTAGTATGCAGAACACAGCTTTTCCAAGTTTTAAGTCAGCTGATGCAGATTTAAATTGGCAGTGACTCTGTAGTATCACTAGATACAGCAGTGAAGCATAAAGTATGTGCTGGCTAATGCTTATGCAAATGAGGTCTGATAAAGAGGGACTTCAGTCAAAGCTAGCATTGAGTCACTTTTATTTCCCTGTACCTTACACCCACAAATGTCAGCATTGGACTGCACCAGTGTGCTGGGGCTTAACGCTCTGTCATTCAAGCTGCATATTGACAACATTCATCTATAGAACAGAAAATACAATAGCTCATCTTATATAGCATGGCTCTTAGTCTTACTGGTATTTGAGTTCCTGAAATTTAAGAACGTCACTGATGAGGTACTATTTTTTCACAGTGGAAAAGAGCTACTGAAGTTTTAAAACTGATGCTTGTACTTGAAAAATGTTACAAGTCAAATTTAATTACTTCCCATTCATATTCATTGACATGATGATGTGGACTTCTTCTTTCTTAGATAAGGGAGGTATTCTCACATATTGATATGGACCAGCTACTGGGGCCTGAGTGGGACCTCTACCTTATGACTATCATCGCCTTGCTTCTGGGAACAATTATAGCTTACAGACAAAGGCAACATCAAGCAATTCCCAGACCAGCAGGACTGCGGCCAGCTGTGCCTCAACAGGAACCACCACCAGAGCATCAACCACCGCAATAGCAACAAAAGCCTCAGTGAAAGAACTGGATTTTCCCAAAAGGAACAATTTTCATTGTGATTTAGGACTTTGGATCAACAGTCCCTCCCCCAGAAGAGGCACAAAAAAGTTAAAAAAAAAAAAAGTTTGAAAGCTGCTTAGAGTGATGCCTTTTTTCAGGGATAAGAAAATTATTTTGAAACTGATTTGAATGTTATTTCAGTGCCAATGGAATAACACTATGGCTTTTTTCGTGGAAACACAAGAGTGCTACTACAAAAATGTTGCCTGCTGTATCTAGTTCCTCTTAATTCAGAGTCCTTTTCATCTCCTAAGAGACATAAGGCTCAGTGGAAGGTTTTTGCCTGCTTGATAGCAGTTTCCCTTTATAAAGGTTATCAAGTAAATAATTTTATGGCCAATTTAAGTCCAAGAAGCTGAACTATATTCAAACTCTAAAAAGACTGGAGCTGTTATGAACTTACATTCTGATCGGCATCCCATTCTGTATTTCACTCTTTTTTAGTATTTCTTACACTTTGATCTTGTATTCTGTCATGGATGGTTTAACATAGTTTTACAGAGTTTATCAATAATCTAAGCCACAAAATATGCCACTCTCCATTTGTGCTTTTTTGATTTTAAGTATTTTTCTCCTTTCCCCTTAGACTAGACAGTTCTCAGCAGACAGAATGTGACCAATGAGGTGGTTTGGGATGGATTGGGTCTGTAAAGCTCAACAGAGGAAAACTGTCCACACAGTGCCCAGATCTGACATACTTCTAAAACTTTTCAGGATCCTCTGTACTTCGCAATACTTCATGGCATAAAACCAAATTGGTAGTGTCCCTAAATTATTTAAATTTGTCCTTACAGAGGCTGAGTCTAGAATGTAGAAAATACCAGTATTATTGTGGACACTGAAGAAAGGACAGAGCAAGAAATCTCAGTGAGTTAGCTGACTTTTTTGTTTGTTTTTAGAGCTGGAAGTTCTGTGTTTAATTTTCCACAATCCTGTTAGTGATTTGCGCTGCAAGAAAGAATTGGTGTGTATCCCATGCATGCATCTGCTTAATGCATCTACAAAAAAAGGCCACAAAAATGCATACTCTCTACAAAAGGGCTTATGCCAGTGATGCTACTCCAAAGCTACAGCAGTGCTCTGGCTATTGCCAGCCTCTCTTGTACCTGGTATACGTGAGCAAGTCACAGTAATGTCTCTGGCTGTGCCATCTTGAGGAACCCTTATAACAAGAATATCCAAAGAGAAAGAAAACTAGTGGTTTATGGCTTCTGGGTGCTACCAAGTCAGTGGAAAGGCCTTTTAATTTGTGTAAAGAATATGACCTGTGGACTGATAACTTAAGACTGCAAGGGAATCTTCGCTTAGTAATGATTTTCATTGAACTGTAATTTCTGGGGTTGGGGGTGGGAAGCAGTGGGAGGGTAGTTTAGAAGTGTGAAATGCAGAAGTGTCTGTTTTTGTTTACTAATGGCAGTCAAATATTTGTTTCTGTGCTAGCATTAAACCCTCTGAATAATAGTCTTAAAGCTGAAGGAAATACAAATGAGGAGGCTTTAACTGCTTTCTGACAAAAGCTGTTGTGTTTAAAGGGTTATGGACTTCCTTTCATGCAAATATTTTTCCAGTGGATTGGCAGCACATATCAATACACTTCATTTAGAATTGAGATTTTGGTATGGTTTCATACTTGGTACATTTGTAAGGAGACCCTTGCACAGTAGATCTGTTATTTCGGCTAGAAGATAAGAAATCCATTCTTTTGGAAATGGAAATGTATGGCTAGTATTAAAAGTACTAGTATTATAGGTAGAACTTTTCAGTACTTCAAAATGCTTATGCTGGTTATGTGAAGACAAATCTTTCGTTTTAGTGTGAAGGGTTGCAGCATGTGTTAAGGGAATATCTTGTGCAGTCTTTAGCTAATGGGACAGTATTGAACTTACATGTAGTGTCTAAAATGTGCAGCACTCCCCAGCTGCATTTCTAAAATATCTGTGGCTTCTGAACACACCCTCTGAAGTATTTTTGCTGCTGTCACTTAGTAGCTCTTTTTAGCTTGGCATGAATGAATTAAGGACTAATGAATTAAGGGTAAATACCATTGGTTCATTGGTATTGGTCTCTTAGGATGTTTAACATTTTCTTACTGCATTATTAAAATGTTTGGGTTGTTTGATCTATTAGAACTAAATTTGAAAAGCTCTACCCTATTTGCATGAGAATCTCTCATCACTGCTGCTATGTGACAGTCTTATAGGTGACTCTCACTGAATCTGATGCATTTTTACATCCAAGAAATCAGCAGAAGAAAATGATTGGAGATCAGCAAGTTATTTCAATTTAAAGAACTGCTTTTTGAAGGAGCAATAAGGAAGTCTTTCTCCTGCTTTTTTTCCCTTCCACCAAATTACTACCACTAACTTTTTCAGATGACATTCATTTGAATGCAGTGGTAGAAGAAAAAAGGTACTTACCATAAGTAATGGTGAGTTAACTCAGGGATTAAAGAAATGACTAAGTTTTCTAAATCAGTTATCTACCCCATGTCTTAAGTTTTTGTGACAATCCCTTGCTACTCTGTTCTGAAACTTGCATTTCAAGGGAAGTATATTTAACTCTTACTAGCAAAATGTATCTTACTGTGCACTCAGTTAATCAAGCATCTTTTTCCTCAAGGAGCCGGATTGCTCAGTTTACTGCAGTGAAGTACTTTTCCCTTTTGGTAGCACACAGTTTGTCTTACAGTTTAGATGGAGGAATATTTTAGAATGGAAACTTTATTTAAGAGAAGCCTTTCTGGGTGTGTTCAGCATGATTTGAATGGAAAAGTTGTATTCTTTGTGTGTAGTAACATAGGCCAGAGCCTGCCTATTTGACCTTCCTAGATGCATGCTCTTCTTTCTGTGCACAGAGTTTGGACTACGGAGCAATAACTTGTTGGGATTTCTGTACGTAAGAAATCTATAGAAAAATTATGTGCACATTATTCTGCATTTCAAATTTTTAATCAAAGACACTGTCTGTTCTTGCTGGAGGAAGGAAATACTGAGTTGTTGAGAAAACAGGATTCTAGTACATCACTGGTGAAACTTGCCCCAGAACTATCTGTTGAAATAATTTTCCCTGCTTTATATTGTCCATCACAGATCAATGTAATAGGAGGTAAGGCCTTTGAGACAAACATCCCCATGAGACTCTTATGAGAGAGTTTTACTCACTTTTTAGTCATCTTCCATAAGTCAGCTGCTCTTATTAAAAAAAAAAAAAAAAGGCAAACCAACACAGAATCTATCAAATGTTATTCTTTTTGGAGAAGAACATTAAAGCGTGGCTTTTGAAAGGACTTTTTTAAGACTATGCAGTATCTAATTTCCACCTATTATATACTGGTTTTGGCCTATAAAGGGGGATCATGGTCACCTTTGCAAGTTGCTTTCTTTTTAGATAGGCAACAATGAACTGAAATTCTATTTTTGTTTCAGAGAATATTAAACTGAAAAGATTTAGTTTGATTTGAACTACTGCAAATGCATATGGCAAATAGGGACTATTGGGGGGAACCCTTTGTTTTTATCAGCTGCAGTTCTTTAAAGGGTCTTGTAGGAGTTTTGTAAATTTATTTTGTATTTAAAATCAGTATAAAGGCTGGTCAAATGTAATATAATTGTGTAAACAAATTCTGTTAATAGAAAGATGTACAGATTCATTTTGTACTGTATCTTTAATCTTGTGAAATAAAGATACCACCTGTGTGGTTACCCTCAGTGTTCACAGTGGTTATGATAACAGGATGTGAACTGTTAGCCATGTGCACTGGTATGTGCCACTGTTAAATGTATCCCTTCCTATAAGTATTCTCATACATCTTTCATTTCTATGCCTCTTCAAAAAATAAATCTGTTAATTTAGGGGTGGCATAGAAAGGAGGAATCGGAAATTACACTTTTTATTTTCAGTTGTGCTAGAAATTTTCCCTCTGTGTGTGTGTATGTGTGTGACAGTGTATATAGTATTTGTACCCTGTCTGGCAGACATGAAACTGCTGTGTGATTCCAGAATAGCAACCAGTAATTTAAGGGTTACTACTGCATTTTCAGTACTAATACAGGGATAATTCAGTGACTAGAAATGGCTAACTGGGGAAGGGACTACTTGCTTGCTTTTCAGGCTTTTTTTGACCCATTCATCCCTCCAGACTCCACCTGTTGAGACTGAGTCCTCTCTCCTAAATGCATTATGTTGACTTGCTTTCCAATGTACTTCTTAACCAGGGAGAGGGAAAAGGGCAGTGGAGTAGCAATGATAGTGGCCTGGAAAGGCATCAGTGTCTAAATTGTCTTGGGCATCAGCCCAAGTTAGTTGTCTGAAGGATTTGGAGTCTTCCCATGTTGTCTGCTGCTGCCGATAGCACTTGTTCCAGGTAGAAACTGGAACTGCTGGTGCTAAATCCAGCTTGAGTTGGACTGATGAAGCTCAAGCTTAGTGAGGTCATCCTTCACCTTCCAAAAAAGCCCATGGTTTGAAATGTGATTGCTGATGAGCTCTGGTGAGGTGGGATCAGAATTACAGATATCTTACTTCACTTGTAGCCTGTAGTCAATGTGGAGTTGTTTTCTGTGGGGGAAAATGAGTACCAAGTATATGATGGGAGGGGTGTTGGGGTTTTTGTTTGTTTATTTTAAAGAGCCACAGAATAATGTTCATTGAAAACTAGTATGTTTGGTTTCCTGCTTTGGTTGGTTTGCTTTGGTTTTTATGTTGCTGTATTCTCAGTCTAAGACTAAAAACATTTCAATTAAAATAATAATAATATAGTTTGTAAACCTAAAACACCGTTTCATTCAAATGTGTTATTTGGTATCATGCCAAAATGTTCTTCCTCTCCTCCAAATTATCATGATTGTAATGGCATTTTGAACTCCTGGCTTTTATTCCTATTTTTATAAAGAATTATTGAGGAAAAAAGTCAAAAATACTCAGATGACTGTAATTAGCTTCTTCGAAATCTAAGCTGAAGAGGGCAGTGTACCATCTATCAATGTAATGCAAACTGTGACATCTAGTCTTAAATTCCATTTTCTTGAAGAAAAGTAACTAGAGGGGGAGCAGTGCTGTAGTTGTATTTCAGACAGCAAGAGAGAAATGTGATCTTACTACCACAACACAGTACTTGAATTGTGTAGTGAGCCTCAGTCAAAAGGTTTTAACCTGAAGGGTATTGGTGCTGCTGCCACTTACTCTGTTAAGCTTTTCTGAGGGCAGCAGCACTTCAGGCAGTCCTCCACAGAGAGATGGGTTGCTCACATTTTTATTTTGGGGTATCCAACGTTTTGGGCTTTCCATATAACACAGGTTGCAATTCCAGATTTTTGAAAATAACTTTGAAGAATATTAATTTTTGTGTTCCAAAACACTGAAATTATAGTTCTGCAATTCTGCTGTCAGTCACTTTCTGTATTTCCCTTTTTTTGTTATAACCTTTTTCTTCATCTTTCCTCCTAAACACAGATTGTGCTTTAAAACTAGTTGTTCCACTTCCCATCTGTTATTTAGGAATGTGGCTCTATTTCTGTACAATATTCATACTAATTTTTTTTATTCCTTCTAATTAATTGCTTTTGCTGGAAAAAAAAGTTGTACCTGGGCTGTGTGTTTGCAGCCACAAGGGGGTATTAGACACTAAATGGTGACTTGGACTTGTTAAATACTTGAGGTCTCAAAGGTTGGGAAGGGAGTAATTTCCACGCTTTCACTCATTGTCATATCATGGGAGAATGTGCGTGTATATCTAAAAGTGTGTGTGTATATACACACACCTGTATAAAAAGATAAAAAGTCTTTGGTTGCAGGAGCTTCAGAAA
>JAOXXN010000065.1:43811668-43834261 GCA_026770055.1 Myrmophylax atrothorax | reverse complement strand
CCCGGGAGCGCCGCGCCCGCCGGTAGGTGCGCAGGGGCCGGGGGAGCTGCGCGTCCGGGGCCGCCCGTCGGGCCCCACGGGGAGGGGGGAACGCGCTCCGTGCTGTGCCTTCTGACAGCCGGGGCAGGGACTCCGCGGCTCGGGGCTGGCGGAGCACAGCAGAAACAGGAGCTGAGGAAGCCTAAAGCGAAAGGCAGGTGGCTCTGCTGGCGGAGCTGGGGCTGTCACCTCCCCTCGGTCCCGGGGGCGCGGAGCGGGGCCGCCCTAGGCTGCGCGTCCTGAGGGAGCCGCGGATCCCCCGGCTCCGGCCGGCACTCGGGCACCGCTCCCAGCCGCCACCGTCGGCACCGAGTTTCAACCTGTTCCCCTCGGTCCTCACGGCCTCGCTCGGGGCAGTTCGCAGCCCTGCAGACCCGGCCAGGGCTGCCCTCGGTGCTGGGCGGCCGAGCCGCAGCAGGCGCGGAAGGGTTAAGGATCATTAGCAGCCTGGGGAAGCCGCTTGTATCCACCTACCCCTCAGCTGCTCTCTGCAATTACTCATGTTTGCGATTTTTCCTTGCTTGGGTCCACTGAAATGTGCTGGTTTTGAAGTGTTTTTCTGTGCTTAAGATGTTGCAAGGCAAAAACCCAATCGCTCTCACTCGTGTTTCTGTTGTCATGTTTGAATACATTGTGTAAATTGTATATGTATGGCCAAACTTCGCTAACGAAGATTTGGGATTGTGTAAATTATAGGTTAAAAAACCTCAAATTGCATATTTTCATGCAAAGTGAGTTTTTGTGTTGATATGCGACCAGGCAGCCCCTTCCCTGCAAATTTGTCTGATTAATGTGTTAAATAGTGTTTCTGTACAGCAGCTCCAATTTTTTCGGTTGTTTTTTGTCAGTTGTTTTGTTGATTGATTGGCTGTGATCAGAATCAACTTTTCTGATTCCCCCCCCTCCCCCCGTGGTTTAATCCTTTCTGAGACTTGAGTTTTTCAGAGAGATCGCAGTTAAAAAAATGCTCTACTGCTTGACGAGATGAGGCAATGCTTTACAGCTCATCTCTTCTACTTTAGTTGTGCCTTTTGCTGGGAAATATCCTTAGGATAACTTCACAGTGTTGGTTTGAGGGCACTTTTAGTATTGTCAAGGCAAAAATTTGGCAAACGCTGGCATTTCTTTGCTTGTGAATCGACTATGAATCATTCTTGTCTTCTGTGAAATGTTCATTTTGCAAACTCACTAGTCTGGGCAAGTAAATTTCAAACTACAGTTTGTTTGCAAAATGCTTGTGTTCGCCAATTCCGGCATGTGACTGATTTTGTTTTCTGTTTTCTCTGCCAAGATGACAGAAACATACCTTGTGGTACACGGACAAGCAAGATCTGGACTTTGCCTTAATGTTGTTTAGATAAACAGGTTTATGTTACTAGCGTTTGTGTTATTGCAAAAAATCTTGAAGAGCAGTTTCCCCCATCTCTGTGAGATGTATTGTGCAGGATTTGCAACACATCTGACTTTCCTAAATACTCAAGTTTCCTAATGGCCAGGTTCTCTCTTCTCCGAGGATTTTCAGGTTTGATGGATTATAACATAAAACAGTGTTTGCTATGAATTGCATTTAATTTGTTATATCATACTTTTGTCAGGTAAACATTTGACCTTTTCTGTATACTATTAAAGGCTTTTCATTATGTTCCTGTGAAGCTCTCAAGTACAAAGCAAGTAGCGATAACTCACTAGCAGATCTAACATACAGTTTTCTTTAGATATAGGAATACAGCTGACTACTTTAGTGATCTCTGTTCTTTTACAGTTGTGGCTTTTAAATTATTTTTAAGATATCAGTGGCATCAGGAGCATTACCTTCAAACTCTCCAGTAAGAGAAAAGGGTCAGATTTTTTAACTCTCACATGTTGCACTGTATCTCAGTTCTGACTAGCTGTACTCTCTTATGGTTAAGAACTTAACAGCATATCTTTGTCTTTAACTGCAGCTCCTTGGATCCCTCACTACATCAGTGGCATAATGAATACTTGGTGTGGTATGGTTGGTTTAGATTACAGTCCGAGGGACACAATGTAAAAAGCTACATCTCAGTAGTGGCCAACTCCCCATCTCAAGTCCTTGTTTGTGCTGCCTTGCCTGCTATCTTGTTAAGAACTGGCAGCTGGTACCGTTCCCTGGTTGAGAAACCCAGACTGTGTGGAGGTTAAAACCATATTGTGAGTGGGCTAAATACAACATGTTTATAGAGTCCTTAATTTTCAGCTCTCTCAAGTCTGGCATCAGCAAATGAAGATGGGAAATGGTATCTATGTGTATTACAAGCCTCTCAGTGTGTTGCTCTGCAGGGCTTCTGTTACACCTATTGTAGAAGTAGTGACTTTTCCAGTCAAGGAGACAGTTTCCAAGGTACATCAGCAATAAGGTCATGGATTCCCCTGCTCTGACACTTGGCTCCTGGTAGTACCCTTTCTTTATGCAGCTTTTAACCCAGGTATTGTACTGAGGCTTTGTGCAAAGCACCTGTCACAATCTTTACTAATAAACAAATAGAATCAGTTTTGAGTTGTTGAAAAGTCCTGTTAAAGGCTGTCTTTGCAACAATGTTAGTTTTCTCTTTGAAATTTGGAAGACTGAAATGATCATGAGGAAATAAGCTACAAAACAATAAGGATTCATGGGGTGGTGACAGTCCTATGGAAACACCAGGGGTCACACATCAGGGTTCCAAGATTCTCTTCTTTTCCAAAAAAGCATTGGATGCAAATACATGAGTGCATTACTTGTAGCAGGAATGCACTTGTAAAACAAACATCCTGATTCACCTGCATTTACTGCAGTGCCTTAAGACAACTGCACTTGAGTTTGCATCTCGGAGCACATAAACTGATTTTGTCTGGGATAAAACTGAGTCAGAAGGACCTGAGGAGCTCATTTAATGTACTCCAGGTGCTAATGCAATTTCAGCCTACAGGATTTGAAGATAACTGGAAGTAAAAGCCACAGAAAAGCAATGTGAAAGCTATGCCCTTAATGGCAAGTATTTCGCTTTGCCACACTGCTCCTACTGGTAAGGTTTTATGCTGCATATTAACATAAACTTAGGATATAGCCTCTTGACCAGTTTGTCGACTGATTTTTTAGTGTAACGTAATCCTTAGAATATATTGATCAAAAAAAAGTGCAAGGGAAGGAATAAACATCATTGCATAATGATAAAAAAATTAAGAGAAGACATCAATGCCAGGACAATGTGATCCTTGGATAACCATAGAAACAAATGGTTCTTTATTTAATAAAAAATACTCTCAAAGCAAGTAGGTTACTGAAATGTGTAGGTTTCTTATACATCAGTTCTATAAAGTTTCTGAAAAGCAACTATAAATTTACAGAGCTTTTGCCCTCATCCTTCCTGAAAAGCCTTCAATAGATACTTTTTTGACAGGAAATGTTTCCTAAAATACTGAAAATATTTTCTCAGCAGTAATATATTAAGGTGTGTCAGTCCACTACAGAGAAATGTCTAGAAATATGTGTAAGACTTCCTTGCAGCTTACACCCTTAGATGTGTAAAAGACATGCAAGTCTAAGTTAGTTGCTGAAGTCTTAGTGAAGGGGATGCACCTCAGTCGAAAACAGATCAGGCAAAGGATGCTCTGAAGATGCTGTGTTCCTTCTATTCACTATAAAGAGAACATTAGGTGACTGTCTCAGGTGTCTAACCGGGTGTCTGGAGTTAAATGAGGCATGATTCATCTTGCTTTACAGAGGTAACTGAACTAAATGTCTTGACACAGTTCCTTTGGCTCAAAAAAGAGGACAAAAGTGACTTGTATGTTTCAGGATCCTACAAAGGTGCTCTAGCAGTACAAAACTCTCCTAATGTTCCAAGAACAGGCAGTGTGTTCCGTAGCTGAGACTGAAAGTGGAGCTCCTGGTCCAAGGGCAGCAGAGCTGGTGTGCTGGAGAGAAAGGACGTCCTTTTGCTGAGCTGTGTTTCTTGTTGCATTATGCTCTTTCAGACCAAGTTTTAGTTGGCATTTACAGACATGAATATTTATAGAAACTAATTCTCTCTGTGGGCTCCTGTGTTTGCCAGCTGTGAAATGAAATGAAAGAATCATCTTTTAATTTACTTTTGAAAATGGGAGTGAGTATATCATACAGCAATTTTGCTATCTGAATCAGGGGCCTCTTATGAACAGAAGGTACCATTTTGCAGAACTTTGTGGTGGTTTTGTGGTTGTGTGGGTGATGGAAATGCATGGAAATACTCTACTATGCATTTTTGAAGAGAAAAAGTATTACTAGCTACATAACTGAAACTAGAGCTGGTCAAGCTCCACAGCACAAGGCCAGTTTATTTTCTAATAAAGTAGTTCCAATGGAATAGCTGTAGGGAAGAATTTGGCCTATGAAGTTTAATGATTAGTTGATCTTTAATTGCTAGTTGCTCCTGAGGACAGAAACCTGCCAACAGAAATGCTCCCTTCTCTCTGATCTTTGCCATGTTGTTTCCAAATCACCACAGTTCAAGGAAATTATATCATATATAAAAATTATAGATGGTGGACACATCAGGTGCATGTCCCTACATTCATCCTAGCTTGTAAGGTACGTGAGTTTAGCATGAGGAGTAATGTCTGAACTGATAGGTGCATAGATTTTTGGGGGGCTATTCACTGCCAGAATGTCAAATGTCACTGAAGGGGATTAAACTGAGGTAGAATAGATTGGGCAGGTCTGGGCTTTCCTCTCCTAACTAACAGATCTCTGACCTCTGTAATTTAATTGCCCCAGTCGCTCTGAATGGAGGCAGCAGTATTAGTTTACCACACTACATGTGGGCTCAGAGTTTGGCACCAGCATTCATTTTTTTTCCCAGAAAAAAATGCAGTCTCCCTGTATTCAATCCAGGCTATTGATATGAATGTACTTCGAGCTAAGGCTGATTGAGAGTGGCCACAGACCTTTGGGAGCTGCAGCTTCAAACACCTGCATTAGCTCTTCAGCAACACTGAAACAGGTATTAGCTTTCTAGTGATAATTCCTTCTTTTCAGGAAGTTTGTCTTGAAAAAACCCTGAAGATCTTCTAATTCTGCTGATTTTCAGTAGTTTGTAACATGCTTTTGTTTGTGTCTGCGTGAATTATGCTGGTGTCAACTTTACAACACTGACACAGTGAGCCTGGGTAACAGAGAGTCCCAGTCCCTTTGTGAGCCTGTGCCTTTATGAAAGAGAGAGCTAAATACCTCAAGTATTTTAAAATCTATTCATCTGCATCACACTTCCAAAACTTGTCCACTGGGTATGGCAGACTTTGCAAAAGGTTTAGCTGGGTTGAGCTTCCCCGGAGCTGGCAAGAGAGCTGTGACACTGCATTACTATTGCCATGAACTGGTATTTCCACATATCGTAATGCTGCGCTCCTGAGACATGTTGTGGGCTGGGTAGCAGAGTGACCATGGTCACTTACGGCTGTGTGAGGTTGGGTGGGGAGGTGGGGTGACCCAACTGCCCTACTTCCATTTCCACAGCAGGTTCAGAAAGCAGGTGTGCTGTCAAACACTCAACACTGTTAGTAGTGTTACCAAAGAGGGGTCGGGAAGGGAGCCTTGGGGTTTCTTTGGTGGTTTTTGATTTTGTGTTTTGTTGGTTTGGTTTTTTTTTTTACACTGTTGCTCTACTAAAGCACTTGGATAACACAGAAGAGGTCATGCATTAACCAGAAAGAAGCAAGTTACACAATATCTGACATCACCCAGAAATGTAACGTGAGTGAAATTCTTGTCTGAAAAATTAGGAGGCAAGATACTGCATTACCCAAGTCCAGCTGAGAGCTGGAATAAGTTCATGACTTCAGTTGTCTTACCATGTGACTTTCATCTCACTCTGTAAGTTTCCGTATACATCATGGAGAAGTAGAGCATAGTTCTGGCTATGTAGCATTGCTGGTCACCTTTTTTTCCCCATGAACGTATAAATAGCAGTTTGTTTCGCTTTGGTTTTGTGTAGCAGGTGCAAGTACACACACCTACAGAGCTTGTGTCCCACTGGCACAAGTTGGGCATACAAGGAGGTGCCATTGCAGAAGCTTCCCCAGCAAATGGTTTGGTTTACAGGGACCTTCCCCAGGGTGTCTGCACAGCTCTGTTGTGTACCCGATATGCAGTGCTTCGTCTTGTTCCAGTTTTGACAGTTTACTTTGATGATAATGCCCCAATCATCAAGTGACTTAGCCATTGTCCCACTCTGGGGGAGCTGGTTCATATGAATCTTAATGTATAATGCTAAACATTTCTATCAGCCTGAATGTTTTGTAACTGGGCATTTGTGTCAGATTGAAATATAAACATCTCATGGAAGCCATGCAATAATGTTGGTATTAATTATTTGATGCCCTTGAGCATGAGGTGCAAATAGTCCTTCTTCTGCTGTTAATATCAGACTTGCAGTGACTTCTCTTCGTAGCTTCCTCAGCAAAATACCCAGTGTAATAAAATGTGAGTGATTTGCTGCCTCCATATGCAACATGTAGCTCAGCATCACTCACATGATCACATCTAGATAGACGGCAACTCATCTTGGATTCCTCTTTTGGAGTGTACAAGGTTACCTGCTGTCTCACAGGCACTATTATAGGGCTATTACCATAGAGTACCCTTATTAGTGTGTGCTAGTAAAACCAAAACAAACCCAAACCTCAATAAAACCAAAAGCAACCAAACAACAAAAAATGAAGCATTTTCTCTTACTGTCTGTTCTACATCATGGTAGTATATTTTGCATTCTTATGTTTTGACAATTAAACAAATACAGTTAGACAAAAATGACACAAATGTATTAGACAATACCATTGCAAACATACTATTTTGTACTGTGTATGAATTTTACTTGTCAAGAACTTTGTTTCTACTTCAGATATATTTTTGGTAATGTTATATAAAATACTGTGTACCTTTAAATTCACTTTTTCCATAAGTATTTTTTTTCCTAGAGTTGTTTTTCATTCTCTTGAAACAGGAGTAGCCATGCTAAAGGAACAGGACCATCAAGTCTAATGGACCTATATTTAGGGTGTCTAAAATAGAGAGTGACAACAAATGTGATATTTGTGGGTTGCCCCGAAGGGCTGCAGTGTCCTGGCATCACACTAAGTTGCATAATATCAATTGACTCTCCAAACACTGGAAATGAGGAAAGACTGGTTGGATCATGAAAAGAATTTTCTGATAGGGGAAGTTGCTCCCTGTGATACCTCTTCCAGTGTACTGGGGCTTGTGTGGCTTTAAATAATCAAGCAAGACTTCCTTAAACTGAAAGACAACTTCATGTTTTAATGGTGCCTTTATCTGTAACAATCAAAAAGGATCTCCTTTATGATTGAAATCCATTTTAAAACTCTTTTCATTGAAAGGGTGCAGCCAATACAGATTAGAAGTTTAAAAAGTTGTTATATAGAAGTACAGTATATAGTAATTATTTATATATTAATAATTGTTAATTATATGGAAGTAGAGAGAAGGCTGGCACAGAAGATAACTTTCTTGCTCAGTGTTCCTAATCTCCCTTTGCAGCCAATACTGAGCACAAGAAAACTTTGCTTTCATTCAGGGCTGCATCACTTCCTCAATAGTCCTTGTCTTCCTGATGGTTTCACAGTTGTATTCTGTGTTTTCTCTCACTCTGAATCTGTTCTCCCATTCTGTGCATACTCACAGCTCAGCTGGATCAATGCTCATCCTCTCTGTAGGCATACAGCCTCCAGTGAACATCTCCCTCTGCAGGATTCAGCTTCTCTCTTGTCTTTGAATGTGGATAGTGTTTGAGGGCTTGACTTTTTGCTTCTTGCTTGATTGCTTTCCCCAGCTTTCTTAGTCAAAATGAGAGTTTAACTGATACAGATTGATGGCAAACAATTGTGTCCACCATTTTCAGTGAAGAAGTTTTCACGCAGCTTCTAGCATTAACTTAGTTGTAATTCAGAAAATAAAACCCTGATTTCATTAGTGCAATTGAAACCTGAAACACAGAAAGAATTCTGCTGGCTCTCCTTTTACTAATGGAAGCAGGATCAGTTTTTGAGTCGTACAGTGAGTACTTGAAAAGCAGTAATTTGCTGCAGTGCATGCAGGCAGTGCTGGAATGTTATTATCTGTCAGAAGAGGATGGTGTTTTGTACAAGCCAGGATGTGTGTTTGCTAGAAGAGTGTTTATCATCCAGCACAATATTCCAGTAAACTTATGATCTTTTACTCACTTCCTTAGTTTTTTTTTGTCATTAGTCCCATCTTAGGAGAAGGACAGGTAGATAGGATTTTGTGATCTGTGTTCACTTCTGGATGGCTGAATTCAGTGATGTCAGGCTGCAATGATGTGGTTGGTTCAAGAGTGATTAATTGTAGAACACTGTGTTTTCTGCATAAGTGAGATAACTTAAAAACACACTTCAGTAATCACGACAACAGCAAGTAAAGTACAGTAGCTTTTGTAGGGTTTGGTAAATGGAATACATCTGGCTAGTTTGTGCACAATTTGAACAAGAACATATGAAAGCACCAATATCAGATGTACAAACCAGGTTGCTCAATGGGAATTTCCTCTTGAAAAACATGTTACTTGTATGATTCACTTTTTCATGTTTGAAAGAAGAAATCAGGATTTTAAAATCTAGTTTCCTCCACACACTGTGGATTGGATCATCAATTATTATAGTATTGTGTTGTGCAATAGTTGTGACTACTGCAAATTCACCGTCCTGAAGCAAACAAAAATCTGTGACACATATAATGGGCAGATGTGGAAATCTGGGATTGGAATGCTGCTTTGGAGTTCTGCCCTGTGGAGGCCTTGAGAAAACAAGGAAAAGTGGTAAGGACCATGCACCTGCCCTCTTCTAAGGGGATGCTACCAACCTTTCCTTCCTTACTGCATTTAGACTTCTTGTTGACTGCTGTTATTACCAACACAATTTTGCTGAACAAAGTAAAACCTGATCTGAACTAGTCTGGCCTTTGGGAAGAAAACCTTAAATTAGTGGTTTTTCTCTTATTTGTGCCATACTGACTGAGGGGAAAAAATCCCAGATTTTGGAGATGAAAACGTTCTGCTAAACAAATTGGCACATTTCCTCTTTCTTGTGATCTGGTCCCAGTGTAGCCTTAATGCACTGTTACTCTATACTGTAAGAGAAGCGTTTGTTTTTTGCCTCAGATTGTAGTTTGGGTTGAAAGGCTGGCAGTTTGGGAAGTTATCCTTCAAGTTTCTATGCAATTACTTGACTGGAGGTTTCAGTTACATTTTGAATGCATCACATACCCAGAGCAAGCTATATTCAAAGTCCTGAAATATAAAACTTCTAATTTTCCAGCATTTTGTCTGGAATTTTCCCTTGGTTTTTGCCTGCTATATATTACTTCTAATTGTAAAAAAAAAAAAAAAAAGAAAGAAATTCCTATTATTTTTTGTATTCCTGCTCTTCTGCAGTGTTCTTCTGTATTCCTCAAGTTTTGGGGAGTACAAGTAATAGAGAAGGAAGTTGAAGAATTTATCACCAGTATCAGGTTTTGAATCTCTGTCTCTTGTTATGAGGCATCCAAGACCCATGAAGTATTTCTAAGGCATGGCCTTGGCAGAAGGAGAGCTATTATTGCCTTCTGAACTGCCTAAATATCCTGGTATTGCCTGCAGGAGAGCATCTTAGATGTCGTCTCTTTCTCTGGGAAAAATAGAGGAGCTTCTGCGGCAGATAAATTTTGGTGTAGAGAAAACAGCAGCTGTTGACCTTTCAGCTATTAGCCTTGACACAAATATTCCTGAGGGAGGTGCTTTTGACTTCTTACCAATGCATCTCCTGCGGAATCTCTTCTCTTACTATCACTGAAGTGTGAGCTGCCAGCAAAGCTGGGATGTGTGTTTGTTGGATATGGTTTTATGTGTGGTGGTTGCGTTCTTGTGGCCTGTCGAAAGTAAGGGCATTCCAGGTCACCTCGGCTTTAACACTTCTTCTGCCACTGACTTGCAGTGGGGATTTAGGTAGGTCCCTTTTATCTATTGAAATAATTGGGTATGCTCATTAGTTAGTGTGTCTGCACTGGGAACTGTGCTCAGGGAGACCCCTAATCTGCTTTTCTGTCCTTCAGTGTGCCAGATGGCTGTACTCATCTTCAGTAGCACACTCTGCCTCACTCTGACTCTGTCTGGGATCGCTGGGAGACAGCAGTAATGACCGACCTTGTAACGGCACAAAGTGCACTTGCCCAGGCTCTGAGGGCTGAGCACTGTCAAGGCTCTTGTTACCATTCATTTAGATGTAATCCATAATGGGCAAAGCTATCCTTTCCTCCACGAAGGCTGCAGCAGTTTCACAAGACATGTCCATTTGACTCCCTTTAAGCCCTAGTTCTTCCTTTCATCTGGAAAACTTTCATGTGAGTGAGTGTTACATGCACCAGGAAGTGACTGAGATTCTTAAACTACATCTGAAATCATGGAGCTTATGTTGTAACATGTATGAATCAGAGTAACTAAAAATAGTGTAAGATCTAAAACAGTTTTACCAGAGATTTTCTCAGGGCAATTTATAAACTGATGGAGCTGTATACATGGAGAAAATATTGTCAATATTAAGAATACAATAATCAACCAAATATGACTTTATTCCTGTCATCATCCAGGTCATTCATAAGATAATCTTATCTCAGGCATTTAGGCAGAGGCTCATACAATGACATTTTTTATTAATAATAATTTCCAAAGCCAGTTCCTTTACTTCACTGGGTTTCTAAAGCTTAGTTGTTTTTGTGGATTTTCTTTTTCCTGTTGTTTATCTCTGGGTTTTGTTTATGCTGTGGCACCTTGAAGTACTGGGGACTTTCTTTGATGCTTGAGAACAGAGTTCCAATTTGGAGTTTGTTTTTTATTCAGATCACGATGTGCTGATGGTCAGTGCTTATTACAGGCCAAGTTGAGAGCAAGAGCCATGAGCTCTCTCTCACTTGGAAATTTGCCCAAGGCAGCATTCATTCCTCAGTTCATGCTACCAGAATTGTTTTGTCTGTACAGGTTTGCCAAACACGTGGTCAAGATAAAATTACTTATTTTTCCTTGAGGCTTTCCTGGTGGTGGTGAGGCTTGATTGCTAGAACAAAAGCCATGGTCACAGTCTTTCCTTTTTTACTGTCCCTTTGGCTTACTTTCTTTTTCTGCTAAGTGGAATTTAACAGCTTGTTTAGTTGTTTCCCCTTCCATGGTCTCCTACAATAACCAAATACAAACTACAGTAACCAGGTAATGTTTCAGTTCCTGGGACTGTAAGGGATTGTATAAGCAAGAAAAACAGTATCACTGTATGGATTACAGGATTTTTTCAGTGATGGTGCCATGTAAGGCAATATATTTAGAAGGTCTATACATTTAGCATAAGCTTGCTATTGATAGCATTTGGGGAAAAAAACAAGCAAACAAGTGGATTTAATTCTCCTTTTTTTATTATGATTTCTTTCTCCTCCTGTTTTTCCATGTAACCTAGTAACTCTCGGTAGTGATCAGAAAGCAGCTGCATCATACGGATGTAACTTGGAGCAATTGGAAAAATGACCTTTAGTACTTAAAATTATTAACAGTGCCAAGCTGTTTCTTTTAAGCAGAGTTGAAATCTACTGAGAAACAATGTTCAAGTTTGCTGTGCGAACATGTGAGTAGTTAAATACTTTTAATGGTATGTTTACAAAAACACTATTCAATTATAGCTATTTCTGAATTCCATTACAGATAATTCTGATACTTCTGTGTCTCAGTAGTGCCACAAACCATTACTAGTTTTGGTGTTTGTACTCACGTAGTGTGCAAAGGGCCCACCTAAAGTGAGTGCTCATTGTACAAGGTGCTGCTGGTGTCAGACTTCTGGCACAGGATAATTCTATCTCTTTCTCAAATACGTGTTTTTGATTTAACAAGGTAAAGGAAGAAGGACTCTGTTGCTAGAGTGGAGTTGTACAAAAGGACTGATGGGTAATCATCTCATGAGAAGGAATGGCTATAAACTGTAAATTTACATAGTTTTGAAATGAGTTATCAAACAAGTTTTTTCATTTTAGAATGGATCTTTATCAGTTTTAAAAAGGAGTTGTGTAATGTGGTTGATCAAAACACTAGGAGGACTAGAGAGGCAAGGAGTTTTGTTCCAGTTCTATGATCTCTACCCTTTGGAGCACTGGACATAACTGTCACCCAGTTTTTACTCAAATTTACATGTATCACTGTGGAACTGTAACGTGAAAAAGGGACACCTGAAGCAGAAATTTCAGCCACTCTTAGAAGTGGGGTTTTTTTTTGCCTCATGGTCAAATAACTGCATTGGAATTGATGGTAAGAATCATTGGGGTATCAGCAGGTATGACATCTATTTTACCTGCATTTACTGTGTAATAGTAACAAACAAACAAACTTCTGTTTCTGATAAATTAGTTTACCTTTTGGTAAACCAGTTCAGCACCAAAAGCTTAATGCACATAATATCACAAATCCAGAAGTAACAATCTGATACAAATTGCATTCATGTAGTGAGAAATAATACTGGCCTGGTAATATCCTGTTCCAAAAGGTGTGTTTCCGTATGCTTTTGTTTGGGCTGTGTAGAATAAACTTTTGCTTTACCTGTAGCTCACTTAAAGGATTAATTTGTTCTGTTAGCCCTTGTAGGCTCCAAAATTCATTTCTTTATGAATAGTTACAGATGTTTGAGAAGTCTGAAGGACAGGATGAAACATGCCAAAATCCACTTGCAGAGTACTCGTTGCAGTGTTTAAATAGCAGGGGCTGATTGCTTTGCTACAGAGAGGATTCAGGTTTATCCACAGTGTTAAGTGGTTCCTCTGGAGACAATGTACCTCTGTACTAGTTCTGCCAATTGCAGCATCATTGTGTTAACTGAAAGCACTGTGGCATTGATACTGTGCTGGCTGAGGCTCCTTGGTTCACAGCGGGGTAGGCTTAGGTCTTTCTCTAAAGTAGGATTCTGGAGAGTGAAGAGGGGTGAAAAATAATTTGTGGATGAAGTTGTATTTTTTTCCACATAGTCTGCAGAGCAGTTAGCTATACATGATTAATAATTCTGTACAGGCATTTCATTCAAGGGATGGAGTTGAGGGGTTTTTCTGTGAATATTTAGAGAACACAAAGTTCTATTTTTCTTTTTTCTTTTTTTAATCCTAACATGTGCATCCTCAAAATGCCTCTATTCTGAATATCTTTGAAGTTATTAGCTGCTCAGACTGCCTTTCCTTTCTTTCAGGCTGCTTGTCTTAAAGGCATGATAACCCTGATAAGTCAATACAAGTTCTTTTATTTACCAAACTGAGAAGTCTGTAGAAAATTCCAGTCATGGGGAAGTTGTACAGCCTGCAATGCACAGTATTCTCATGCTTTTCTGGGCTCACAGTGCTCATTATCCATTTTAAAGTGCTAATTTTGCTGTCCTGCCTTCTTTCCTAGCTTTTTTCCCCCTGAAATTAAAAAAAAAAAAGAGAGCGAGAGAGAGCTCTACTGCAGTCTCTGTGCATCAAGGACAAAATAAACTGTTTTCTTTTTTAATTTCCTGCCTCTTCATGCTTCCGTCAGGACTTTCCCAGGAGAAAGGAGAGGTCAGTACCCAGTTGTCTGGGAAAAGAAGACTTAGTTACAGATATTTAAACAAGCCCAAACCAAACAGCTTAATTGGTCACAGGAGGACAACGAGATGCCAAGGTTATCCTCTACTTCCCTCATAGGGCATCCAAGTGACCCTAAACATCTTATTATTTTTTTCACTTAGTTTGTATCTATGTTTAGCTTTGTAGTTTCTATTAACAGCCCCCAAAATGGATGCTGTGCAAGGCAGGCAAATGTACCTGCTCACAATGCTTGAAGACAGGTGTCCTGCCATAGAAGTGGAGGAAAAGGGACGGGAACTCAAGTGCCGCTGGTCCTCCTGCAGTAGGGAATTGGTTGTGTAACAAGGGAAAAATATGCAGGCTGGCTGATCAGGGGGCAGTGGGCTCTGGAGAGTCTACAGCAAGGGGATCAGTCTAATGGCAAATTGCACTTAACCATCAGGATTTTCTCTAGGAATCTTTTTTTTGTGGTTGCAGGAAACTACATTTTATGTTCAATTCTGCTTGAAAAGATTCATCTTCAGACAATGATCATGGATTCGTGAATTCTCTTTAGGTGTCAGGCAGGTTTGTGACTTCCAAACTTTTGAAGTTTTTGCCTTGTTATTGACTGCTGACCTGCCTTCAGCAGACAAATGTCTTTGTAGCCCTGAGGAGAATAATCGTATTGAAAGCTATTTAATGATCTGCTTCCTACAGAAAATGCTTAAAAATTGAATGCCTTTAAATACCGGTCTGCTCTTCCTACCTAATTGTTGTTAATGTAGAGTAAGGAGAAGTCTCAGTGAAGTATCTGTTTTTGAACACTAACATGAAGTTTCCCTCTGAAAAACCCCTTAGTTAGGAGAGAGACAGCAGGCTAAAAGATGCTGCTTAAGGGTCTTTAAAATAGCCGAGGATGATTTCAGTATTTTCAAGTACCTGAATACCATGGCAACAAGAGCTTCAATGCTTGAGATAACGGGGGACAGAATGTGTGTACTTCCCTAGGAGGAGTCCTCTGAGAGTTTTCAAGTGGTTTGCAAATCTAGAGTGGTCGTGGGTGCTTGTCAGAGAGAATTTCTTTCCCTGGATCTGATTCTTCCAGTTAATTACTAGCCAACAACCAGAGCACTTTGCAGTGTTCCATTCCATCTAGCAGATTCCCAAGTCTGTGTGGGGTGCATACCATTGTAGGGCATACTAAATTAAGTTGCCACATCTGTGAAAACATTTGCTGGACTACAGCAAAATCATACTTAACTCCAGACAAGATCTAAGATGTTTTTTAAAATTAAAATGTGACATTTCAGTTAAGCAGCAGAGTTCAAAGCTGAGAGGGCATCTCTCTATACCCAGACCAAGAGTCATTGCCAACTTGTCCTGATTCCAGAGAGAGCTGCATTAATGTTGTTGATAATGAAACATGCAGCTTATTGATTGCTCTTGAGAGGGATCAAACATTGTAAGTAGAAAGATGAGCAAGGACATGTTGACATCTTGAAGCGAGGATTAGGTTACATCATAATCAAAATTTGCTAAACCTGGGAGAATCTCCTCATCACTGCTCTTGCAGGGGTTATGAGAGTCATGGCTCCATGAGCAAGGAATAAAACATTGGTTTTTTGGTGATGGACTGCTTTAACATGAGGATATTTGAAGATCCTCAGATGCCTTAGATCAAGGAGTTGCCTAAGTGTAGCCCTCCTCTAGACACAGGTGACATTCCTCTCTCAAATGTGGTCGTACTTTGACAGTTCTGTGCCTGTGGTACATAAATTGGTTTAGCATTCTATATTATAAGAAATGGTGGCACTAATTTCTCCTATTAATTTTCTAAAAGAGGTAATTTACTTCTTTCTTATATTAACAGCACTTGAAAGTGCAAAGGAGGTGTTTCCCTCTGTTGGCTCATCTTCACCGTACCTCTCCCATTCTCCTTCCTCCTCCCAAGTGAAGATGAGTAGCCTGCTGCAAATATGACGTCTGTGACTAGTGTCATTGCCTCCCACCAGTCTGAGTGGGTGTCCTTCACTGATGAGCTACTTCTCCCTGTTAGCCCACGAGGTGAGCTGTCTCTGATTTTCTTTGAAACTGGTGAGACTTTCTTTGTTTGAATTAGACCAACTATTGTCATGTATCTAACATCACAGAGCTTGCTTTCTGAGTGGTAGTAGTATGTGCAGAGGTTGAATTATCTCCTGCTACCCCTATGTAACAAAATAGTTTGGGCCAAAAAGGTAAATTACTCTCCTAATGTGATCTAATGTAGATCTGTTATGGGGTTTGGATCAGCCCTTCAAAATTCAAGGCAGTACCAAACTGACCATGGAGGAAATGTCACCTATTACAGTCAAGTGCAAAACTTTGTCCAGGGGTTATCCAAAAACTGCTTTAGGTAAAGGAGAACTTTTTACATTTAATGGCAAATTTTAGATATTTCAACAAAAAACAGTGAATTAATGGTGAGTCCTGACAATCTTTCTGTGTTGTCTCTATTTTAGGTAGCACTGAGGAGCCTCTGGAGAAATGTTTTAATTCCTCAGACACCTCCCCAGAAGAAAACCAAAATGCAGATGGAGAATTTCAAGACTTTTTCTGCACAGAGCTGGAAGAGGCAGCTGATGAACGCAAGGTGGATTCTGCTGTGCTTGGTAACCATGTGTGTCCCAGCACTGATCTGTCTTCATCCATCAGTGCTTGGGTCCAGTTTGAAGATGCACCATGGACTTGTTCTTCAACCCACCCACAAACAGGTGAGGCAAAAGCGAAGGTCCCTCCCGGTAGGATAACAAAACACAATAAGAACCTACAGGAATTTTTTGTTGCAATTTGGTTTCTCAAAGGTTGACCTTTTACTAGTTTATACTGTGTTTTAACACAAGTAATGTTATCAGTTTCAAAAAGGGCTCATGCTATCATTCAGAGTTGAACTAGCAATATTTTCTTCTTATAAAGAAAATGAAAGCTGTTGGTTGTTCACTTCACCTGTGTCTTGGCTGAGCCTTGGAGACTGTCAAAATGCATTCATGAGGAAACAGCATAAAGGTGTTTTCAGTAGTGAGATTTCTTAGGTGGAGGTATGAACAGCTGTCTAAAAGGTCTGAACTGTGTTTGCCTCATAATCTGGAACTGAAAAAGGATGATTGTTGTACTCTGTGGTCATAGTCTTCACCTGCTCATAGTCCCCACACAGTTTTTGCCAGCTAAGACCAATAGTTAGTGTGCCAGTGCCCACCAGTACTTTCTGCTATCTTTTGGTGCTATGATTTAGCAGCTGGAGAATTACAAAGGTAACAGAAGTTTACCCTAATTTCAGCACTGCATGCACTTTTCTTCAAATGTAACAGTTCTTTTTTATGTACTTTAAACATGCATGCAACACCTCTGGCTTCCCTCATCAGGTTATGCTGACTGATGTGGCTGTATGAGCTTCTAGTTTTTATGTATGAACAGACTCCTGTCCTTCCTTGCAGGAGGTTATGGAGTAATTGCCCAAGAAAAGCGTTTGCTTTTTCATGTTTAAATTGAGATTCTCTCTTAATAATTCCACTTTGTGACTGCTAGTTAATAAAGCAGTTCAAAGAGTTATAGCTTTACTCTGCTCACTGAGTCCATCAGATATTCCCTGTGACAGGAATAATACTGCTTTTAGAAGACTTGGATTGTCATCTTTGGGTTGAGTTTTGGGTAAACCCAATCTGGATTTCCATCTGCTCTTTGGATGAGTGCTGCAGACTAGTCCATTTGAGACAGTGGTTAGACGTTTGTGCAGAAGTGGGTAAGTCTTCAGGCAAAAAGAATCTTCTCTGACATTTTTATCTTTATTTGATGATTCTTTCTCCTGGTTGGAAATATTTACTGATCCTGGTGATGTGGAGAGAAGGAAGAGCATTTACACCATGAGTGTAGATCTGTAAAACTACCTCTCTCTATAGGTTAGTGGTTAAGTGAGCCTTATGCTTCCTCATACAGCCACATACTTTTTCAAAGGGCGCTGTTGGTTGTTCTTACTCTGTATCTCCTTCCTAACGTTGTTATGTCCTTGTTAACCGAAAAACTCCTAAATGCACCTTCTTCTTAAATGAAAAAAAATCTTTGCTCAACATAAATAAAGCTAGTCATAAGAAAGAGACTTCCATAAAACTAATTTTATGATGTGTTACTTGATTTCTCATCTTTAAAACAGTGTGGCTCAGTCTTAAGATATGTGCTTAGCAAAAGCACTGCTGCTTGGTTTGTGTTTTCAGTCAGAGGCAATACTAGGCTGTAGGCAGAGGCCTAGAATATTCAAATGAAGAAATTAGAAAAGACTTTCCAAAAGCAATGTGGTTTTGAAGAAAACACTGATTTGTGCCCTTGTAGAAGCTTGTCCTATGTGATCCATGTCACTGAGGGAGGATATTTACATGCTAACTGTCAGTGTCTGAGATTCATGGTGGAGGGTGGTTCCCCTAGCAGTCAGGTCAGGATGTCCTGATTCTTGCATGGGAGGCTATTATTCTGTGAACTATATAAGAACCCTAAGGAGGTTTCCTAAGGATATTTTAAAATCCTTATTTATGAGCTGGTCCTACACCTATTCTGTATTTATAAATGTCCAGACCAGTGCAGCTGGCAGGCTCTAAAGGGAAGTTCATGGGGTAGGAAGAGATGACAGCTCTTTGTTTCTGGCTCTCTACTCTGAGAGACATTTGACAGCAAGAGGTAGGATAAACTTCAGCCTAGTTGTTCTCAATTAATCTGCAGATCACATCTTTTTTCTATGGGCGGCAGCAAAGCTGGAGACTTTGTGTTACAACCTCCATACACTGACACGCTGAGTGGAAAGCCTGTGGTGACAGCAATTATTCATTTCCAGTAGCAAACAGGCTGCATAAGAACAATAGCAAATACCCAGACGGCTGGGGGTGGGGGGAAGAGTATAAAGGCCAAGTCTGAACAGAAGGATCAGCCTGAGAAGGATGGAGACATTTGAAATCTGTTTCCTGTGCAGGCAGCTGTGAAGAGCAATGTCCTGAAGGCTCAGCACTCCTTGTCGCATTCCTGTCAAGGCTCCAGCACTGTCAGGAAATCATTTGTCTGTCTGTCCACGCTCAAGCAACTGCTCTGCTGACTAGATAATTACCCAGGCTGATGTCCAGGCTGCCTGGAAACACATTTTGAAAGGGGTTTGCAAAGGGGGATTTCCAGAGTGCTGTGAGAGTGGAGAGGATGGGTCCTAGGAGAGAGAGAGATGTTGTCTTACTCTGACTTTAATGCTACAGTATTTTTGCACAGGTTTCCCCAAACACAAATATTTGTCCCAAAGTGCTCACAGTCTAAAAAAAATAGCAATATAAAGACAACTGGAATGTAGTGGTTATCCTATAGGAGCTATGTTTAAAAGCCCAAGGCTAGTGCTGGACCCTTGTTGTCCTGGGAAAAGTGAAGGCATTGTTGGGGTAGCAGAAATCTGGGGGAACTGATATCAAGAAGGAGGGCTGAACAAACAAGCAAGAAATTTGGAAGATGAGAAGAAGGGTCAAAACCCTGAGGTATAGAAATGAAAACCACCCATAGAGCCTCACACTGAAAATTATCTTTATTTAGGATGTTCTCGTAAACCTTCATTCTACTGGGTTCATACAGAGTAAACAGTTTTTTTCAAAATATTTCTACATTTTGGATTTATGCATCGTTAACTTCACAGCTACCAAATAATTTGGATTTCTCCCTGAGAAGCAAAAACTCTTGAGTGAGGCCATAGAAATATTTAGTCATAGGAATTATGTATTGTGGTGCCTCTGCCTTGTTTTCTTTTGCTGGAAAAAGAAGAAATTTGATTTTTATGTTATTATCAGAGTAGTCAACTTGTGAAACTGGTACTGCAAAATTGTGAAAAATTACACTTTTAGGCTCACATGAATGTTCCTATCACAAATGTTACATAATCTGTAAATGATCACAGCCAGTGGGTGACATAACGTTTGCATTTGTTACACAATGGGCCTCCAGCTCACATCTCAGTTTCTATAAGTGTTAGCTCCACCCTTCAATTCAAGGAGGTATTCAACAAAGCACCAAAATTAGAATATGGCAAGGTCTGTTACATCATCCTTCCTAAACCCCCCTCCCCTCCACACACACACAACCACCCCCCTTTCTTCCCAATAGCTTTGTCTGGTTTTAAATGGCTCAAGTAACTTGGACTCATACCATGTCCCTTGAAAGGCTATCCAACACTAAGGCAAATTTCAGATTAGCTATTTTGTGCTGTTCTGTCCGAAAACAGGCAATGCATGCAACACAAGATCAGCAGCTGGAAACTAAATCAACCGTGTGGCTGTCCTAAAATCAGAAAAATCTGAGATTTTACATGATAGGAAAGGAAATGGTGCTAACAAGGTTTGTTCTAATACAGTGTAGGGATCAAGGAACAGATCTTTTAAAAAACATCAAAGAGGAATGACTGCTTCAAGGTAAATCTGTATATTAAAGGCCAATCAATTGTATTAAGAACAAACATATCAAGAAAAGTAAAATGCATGTGGAAGGAAACATTTTTCAGTTTGGGAAACAATGTGTTGATTTTCAGTATCCAACATGTGCTACAGAATTTGCATTTTAGGGGTAGTTCTGGCACTGATCTTTCAATATAAACATATTTCTGGGAAATTCCTGGGGCAGAAAGGCCATGACTCTGTATCTAAAGGCATTAGAGACCAAATTCAAAATTTCTCCAAAAAAGCCCTACCTCATTTAGGAATTTGGCTGCAGCATTTCCAGGAATCTGGAGAGCAGCAGGAGCATCTGAAGAGGGTCCTTAAACATGTGTAGATGTTTCCTTTTGCTTGTCTTGCTTTTTGAGGTTGATAGATAGTGTTTTGGCTCAGCATAGGGGAAAATGCACTTTTACTAGTTCCAAGGGTTAGTGTTGGGCAACCCAGAACAGTCACAGGTTGAAATTGACTATAGTAAGATTTTAAAGAATATGTATTGCAGAAAAAGCTGTCTATGGTTATGGTTTTCCAAATGACAAGACTCTTTCTTTAGGAAATAACCAAACAATTCCATTATTTCAAAATGGCCCTACTTATCTGGAGTAAAATTAATTTGCTCTTATATAGAAGTATTTGGCAACACTGGTCCAATCAGTCTCCCTCATAGACAAAAATTGGCTTTGGAAAGCACAAAACTATTTGGCAGTATATGAGTTATTATATCTTCTGTGTTTCTAAATTAGCTTATGTCTTTTCATATTGCTGTGACTGACTTTAAACAAAAAAAGATACACTGCAAAACTAAGGGGGTTTTTTAATAAAATAATTCCACAGTTTCTAGAATTCCAGATATAAAGCTCACTTAAAAAAACTTGGTTTTTGTTAGTGATTCACATAAGGAGCTCAGCTTTTCAGCTTGTCTTCTATGTCCAAATAAAATGCGCTGTCAAAGCAATTTAAGGTGAAGTTTTAAGGGTGGCTTTTCAGGTGCCTCGTGCCATGTTTAACAAAAGGACTGAGAGAGGGAACTGACAGATTATAATCATACACTCGTCATCCTTTTTCTACAGCCATCAAGCACAATACAGTGTGCAGTTACTGGAGGGAGGAGTGAGGGGTTTGGTTGTGTCTCTAACACAACTGTCAACCTCTGCAATAAGGAGACAGCTCTGACTTTCAGCTCCTCACCCTTAGGGATTACTCTACTCAGAAGCTGCTCAGTACAGAGGCTCACAGCTGTACACATATAAATATATCAGTGCCTGCTTACCTGAGTCTAACAGTGCAGATATGTAAAATAAATTCACACATCTCAAAAGCAAGGCAGGGAGCACTGTTTGGATATTCCTGTCATGTACACAGCAATATTTCCATAAGGAGGTGTCCCATCACGTCACTTGGATGGAGTAGAGAGATAAGTCCTCTTTAACATTAATCTGCCATTTTCTTCTGAAGGATCAGGTAATGTTGTGGTCAAAAAGTATACAATACAAAGAGTATACAATGCAAATTCATAGCAGTGGATGTGTAAGATTGGGTTCTGGACTCTGGATGATGATTAGGCAGGACTTAACTGTTTGACATGCAAGTCTGGCAAATGAGTAAACAGGATTTTTGGTCTACACTAAGCAGAAATGTTATGCAGTATGTTCAGATTGGGATGCTCTATCCCACGTGTTCACAAACAAAAGCCATTCCTAGTACACATCAATAGGTCAATTTCAGTTTATTTTTATATTCCTCCTCCCATGCAGAGCATTCCTGAGATAATGACTGCATTTGAGTGGGTGTCATAGATGGGGAATACTTAATTAAACCTAATAAAACCACTTCAAAAAAAATCTGTGGTACTGTAAAACTCCACTGTGTTGCACAACACACATATTCAGATCTTGTCAGCAGTGTCAGAAACATGAAATTTGTTCTGAAAACTCACAGCTTCTCCTATACTTGAACAACAGGAAAGCGTACAGCTGCCAGCAGTATGGGATCTAAGCAGGCAGCAGTAGTGCTAGAGGGAAAAAGCACCAGGCACTAGTTAAATTTGCTGTGTGTTTGTTATAAGATAACTGTGCTGCTGTGGATGTTGGAATGTATATTGCAGAGCCTCAGTACACTGATCTAGCATGTCTTTGGAATAGCTGTGCTCTTCTGGAAGATTGCCCTGTATGTCTCTAACCAATACCTGTTTTCTGCAACCAGTGTCTGCATCAAAAGCACCCAGTTGGACTTCCCCCTCTTCCAACTCTTCTGAGAGGCAAGCCCGTGCCTCGGAGAGCAGCTGGACAACCAACTCAGAGGACACCAGCAGCCCAAGCATTGCTCCCTCCTACACAGATCTGCAGTCAATTAATACTGAGGACTTGACCAGTGGTAGAACATCTGCAGCAGATTCAGCTGGTAAGAGGGAAGCCTTCAAGCTTCCATCTCAATCTTTTTGATGCTACTCAGACTCACTGCTCAGAATTGAGTGCAGGGAATGAATCC
>JAOXXN010000065.1:43781955-43794139 GCA_026770055.1 Myrmophylax atrothorax | reverse complement strand
CAATAATTTATCTGTAAGCCAGATACTTTCTGGCATGATTTCCCAATTATCCAGATAACCTTGGCTTCAAACAATCTATTTGTTTTCCTCAGTGTGTCGGAATCCTAAATATAGTTTTTTCTACATAGTACCCAGTAAGGGGAAATGAGAAAAACCCAAATAACCTTAGAAGTGTCACAATGAAGCAGAAGGATGTTGGCTGTTTCTCAGAGGCACAGGCAGATTGTCCCCATAGGTTTCAGTCTTACAGCTGAACTGCTTGGGGCAGAGGTAAGGGCAAGGAAAGAAAAAAATGTAGGCTAAACCAGGACCTTGGGGAAACCTGCAGGTGTATTTGGCAGGTGGAGCACTCTGTGTTGGTGGACCTGGCTGTTTGGTAGGTACCTTGGGTCTCCTTCTCTCACTTGGCTTTTCTGGGAAGAATTACTAAGAACTTCCTGGATCAAGTCTAATCCTCCACTGTCACAATGGACATATCCAGTTATCTCACTGTAATAAATTTGTCTTACTTGGTGTTTAAAAACTGAAGTTCTATGCCCTTCATTTTCCATCTGTAAGACTGCACTAGAATCTCATATCCTTCCAATGATCAGAAACTGCCCTCTAATTTCAGTCCTTTAGTTTAAGAGAGACTCATGTCTATGACTATGAGAAACATAGGAAAATGTTTCCAAGGAGATTAAAAATGACTGGCTGACTGACTGAGTTCTTTAAAATGTGGTGTGTACTTTGCATTTAAAAGTTATCTCTGTATTTACCCAGCCTGGAGTAAATCCAAAACAATTCACCTGAGAGGACAAAAGGAAATTCCTGTCCTAAAGCCGGCTGGTGTCTGAAGAGTTAACGGGACACGGTGATTCATCTGCTGACACGGGGAGCAGCCTGCTGCATTTCTGCAAGGTGATCAGCTGAAATGTTTGGGACTGTGGTTTAGTTTCGCCCCAAACGCGCAGCTTTTGCACGGAGGAGGAAAACCCAAAACTTTTGGATTTTTTGTTCGGCGGGGTTTAGCGTGAAGTTCTGCACCCGTTTCGCTGGCTGCTCCCTGCCTGTCTGTCTCCCACCTCCTACTTTTCTGGGTGTGCCTGATCTGCCCACGACCTGCACATATCCCCATCTCCCCGCCCTGCCCA
The DNA here is from genome assembly GCA_026770055.1 of Myrmophylax atrothorax. NCBI lineage: Eukaryota > Metazoa > Chordata > Aves > Passeriformes > Thamnophilidae > Myrmophylax > Myrmophylax atrothorax. The sequence goes on along the minus strand of JAOXXN010000065.1, from coordinate 43,793,006 downwards.
GCCGAGAGGGGCGGGCTGGCCGGCGCGGGAGCCGGCGCGGAAGGCTTTCCTGCCCGGGCGCCCGTAGCCACGGGCGACCGCGGACACGGGCGGGGGGACAGCCAGCAACGCTGACCCCAGAACGGAAGGGACCTGAGCCCGGGTAAGTGCAGCGAGGAGAGGATCCGTTCATCTCGGCGTTCTGGGTTCAGTTTTTTGTATCGGTGGGAGGAGGAGGAGCGCATAAACTTCGCTCAAAGCAAGGTACTGACTGCAGCGGCGGGGCAGTGCGCGCCTGGGCAGGCGGGTGGGCAGGCGGAGGGATGGCTGATACTACAGAGAGAGGAGACTGGGAGAAACGGCTCAGCCCATGAAATCCAAGGGAACCTCCAACACGATACCATTGACTTAGGAAAGTTTTATTTAGAGACAGTTTGATGTTGTGAGCACTACTAGTAGGATGAGGCAGAGGGTTGAAGTTTGGTCCTCTGAGAACAAGTGATTGAAAAGGGAATCGTAAGTTGTATGTATGCATGCAACTAAATCGGCATGTCCTGTGCCATATTCATAGCGCCGTGTTGTAAACGCACCGTGTTGTAAAGCCGAGGAGGATGTGGGGGAGGAGAGCGGTTTGATTCGTGAACTTTCGTGGGAGGTTATTTCTTTTCTGATCAGGCTGAGGAAAAGTTGGCTGTTTCCCTGTTCATAAAAGTTTCTCTGTAATAGAAGAAGATATAATGAAACACACAAAAAGAGCTATCTGTATTCATTTTTTCCAAATATTGCGGAAAGGATAATGGAAATCTGTGTCTGCACACTGAGGTGTTCAAGAAAGGCAAAGTCTGGAAGCAGGTTTTGCTGTGAGGTAAACAGATCTGAGCTGCTCTGTATAGAATTTCAGTGGGTGAGTGAGCAATTCAGATTCGGCAAGTGCTGCATTGTTACGGGACTCGGTATTTGTTGAAAGCACAAGCAGCGCATTGCCCTCACTTAAGCAGGAATAAGCAGCTGGATTTACACAAAAGTGTACATTGGGAACCCAGTTTTGAAGTGCAAAAAACCAAAATGCAGTGAAGTTGACATAAGGATAATTTGATGCAAAATATTTTTCTTCCTCTGTTATTTTCAACAAGTTTGTACTGCAGTGTTTTTATGTGTAGGATCACCTATGTCTGATCACTTCGAAATCAGGTTGTGTGAGGACATCCTCCTAGATAAGATTATATTTGGCCTCCTGAATAGTGGCCTGGCTTTCTTTGTAACTTTAACTTTCCATTCCTTACAGCCAGTTCCAAAATGCTCATTTCAGCATCAATTGTCCACACTTAACTGAGTTACATTAATGTTTTTCTGTGAGGGAGCAGCACTCAAATTTGTTCTGCTATTTCAAAATTCATCACACAACAGGGCAGTGAGATGGAGGTACCTAAATAACCATTACTATATTTTTTCCCATGCAGATGAAAACATCACAAAGCTTTAAAGCCATCATGTAGCTGGAGCTTCTGCATATGACAAACTATAGCACATCCCTGATTTAGCTCCTGTGAGAACTAGAATAATCTCACCTGCCTAAAGCACTCCCATGACTTCACTGAACAGGGGGTTTTTGGTAAATCAGTTCAGTGGTTAATAGCTCTTGATATTAAAACTCCACATGAGTTTAAATCTAAGTTTCTCCATGTTGCCTTCCAATTATCACATACCACTTATTAGATCACAGCAATTGTTCTTTTATAATTTTCTGTGTAGGTGCTTACAGACTGATTGTTCCTGAATCTCCTGTGGAGCAGATTAAATAGATTGAGCATTTGTCTTTTGCTGTGTGGTAGAGTTTTTATTCCTTTTTAGTTGTTGTGAATCTTTTCTGAACCCTCCTCCATTTTTCTAAGTCTCTGAATTCTGGGAATTCTGGACAAAGGTCACATCATAGTGGTCCACTGGGAATCAGGCCATTCTACATACACAAATGAAATTATTTCCCCTCTGCTTCATGTTTCTGTCTTCCTAAATCCTATTACATCAGTTCCTTTAGTCTCAAGATTGCACTAGAGGTGATAATTATCCAAATCTTTTCCAGAATCACTGCTTCTAAAGATGCCCTCTGGTAATGTTACCCTCTTTCTGTATGACCCTCCCTACCTGACTGAAATCCATGCATGTTATGCCTGAGTACTTAATATTAAACACACCATTCACAATAAAACACCTCTACAGACAACAGTAAGTGAGGTGTGCAAAATTATTTCCGTCTAAAGGTAGCTCCTACTGGCTCATTGTAGCAACAGAGGCTCCCTTTTGCCACTTCAGCAAAATTGCAGAATTCTGCTTTACATATCTTTTATCTGCTGCATTGTGCAAGTGCAGACAGCCTAACCAGCCAAGGAGTATCTTCACCAAGTAGTGAAATCTGCTTGGCATCTGGCCATCCACGGGCAGACACCCTTTCCAGGTGGTCTCTTGTTAGGAAATGAATGAAGAAATGAATGAAGTAACGTAGATTAAAAGAATCAACCTGAACATTCTCCTTCTCGAATTTAAGCTGAACTCCAGAGCTTTACCGAAGCTGGAAGCTGTTCAGTTGAGCTTAGCTTATTGTCTGTTTTGCAGCTGCCTCAGCATGTACAGGTTCCAGCTGGGACCAACAGAGAATCACTGAAATGTTGTCAGGAATGCTGATCCAGGAGACTCTCTGTCCTGACCTGAAGTTCACATACTCTCATGAGAGCTCTTGTTCTCAAGAGATTTTCAGCCTGCTTTGCAGGCTGTAAAGGCAATGAAGAAACACTCAGACTTTGGTGTACTTACATAAACTTATAGTTTACAAACCTTTGGAATGGACAGCTGCTGTAGCAGGTTCCTTGTTCTTCTAACCAAATCAAAAGTAAGGCTGCTCTGGCAGAAAAGGAAATTGCTGTATCTGCTTGACATTGTTTCCTCAATTTGTGTACCCAAACATTACAGTGAATAAGAAGGGAAATTAGAGGATAACAATTGATCCTTTTTCTTTTTTTTTTTCTCTTCAAAGATCATTTATAATAAAGTCTTGCCTATCACAAAAGCAACCAGAACTTTCCCGTTTGGACAGTGACTATAAAAATCTGCATACCCTAGAGCGACATGTACATACAGAGACTCGATGCCGAGAGCCAAAAGTTAGTGGAAGCATACAGGATTCCAGTAGCTGCCCTCCTGTTAAACGCTACCCTGTGTTTACAGAGGAGAATGCTATCTATATTTATTCTTTGTTCTGGCGAAGTGTTGCCACTTCCATTGAATGACTTGCTAATGGTTCACACTGTAGCATGCTGTGCCAGAGAAAGAGATAAAATACGTAGGATCAGTTCTTGCTGTAAAAGTTGCAAACCCGCTACTCAGCATCCTTGATCAGCCAGAGCTTCCTATGAAATGCCTACAACCAGAGGCTACCCGTGTTTTTCCCCCTACTTCTGGTGGACCCAGAAGGATGCTAGTTCCAGGCATGCAACGCTTTTGACTTGTTTGGTGCATGTTATTTTGATCTAGTTCAAATTGCTCCCAGGCTTGTCTGTACAAGTCGGTACTCCGGAGGAGCGCCTTTTCCACAAGCCAAGCTACACCCGCCGCCCGCCGCCCTCCCTGGCTCCGGGGGACACCGCTCGTCCTCGGCACTGCCACCCAGCCCCAGACGGTGCTGCCGGCGGGCAGCGGGGCTTCACAGAGCGGGGGCAGCCCCGGCGGGGACGGGGCGGCCCCGATGGGGGGAGCACCTCGAAGTACGGGGGCGGATAGACACCCATGGGAGGGGGGACAGGCCCCGTGGCAGGGGGGACAGCCAGGAGGAGGGACAACCCCCGTGGGAGGGGGGACAGCCCCCGTGGCAGAGGGGACAGCCCCTATGGCTGGGGGACAGCCCCCCGGCGGTCCCGCCCGCTCACCCCGCTGCTATGGCAACAGGCCGGGAATGCCTCTGGCTCGGCCATCCCGGTCTCCGCTCCGAAGCGCCTGCTCGGCAGACAGCTCCATTGTCTGCTGGACAGTTGTCTTTCCATCGGCTTCCATCGAAGCAGCCTCTTCCCGAAGACAAAAGACTCGGCACAAAGACACTGAACAGCGCTAAACGTTTAAAGGGGGATAACCCAAACCCCCCTTCATTTGTGTTTTAACTGTAGGGGAGAGAGGAGAAAAGGAATTCTGGCTTCCTCTAAGTGATAGTTGGTGAAGGAGGAGAGGGGTCATAGTTAGGTTTTGCTGGGATTTGGTAATTGCTTCCTGATGCTTCATGAAACTATTCACAAGGAGACTGGGTCGACCACAGGACCCCACATGGCATGGTTTTTACCCCAGCACAGTCAGGCTGCTGCCATCAGACAACTGTTCAGATCTTGTAATGAAAGAGTTGGGTTTCAATTTGGTTTATGGGTAAACCAGTTTCGTATCCAAAATCATCAGCAGAGTTGATGCCAAGAAACAGTTTTGTTCAGATCCAGCTCAAAGAGCTCAAGCACAGATTTGCAACGTGTCATAGATACTTTGTTTTCTAGGATTGCCCCCTTATGTTGTGGTGTAGTGACGATGGGCAACTTTAGGGAGGAGGATACTGCTGAGTTAGTAAATACAGGATTTAATCTTGCAAGCTGTCAGCATTTATAGAGCATTAAAATTCTGGTTCAAATAAACACACTCCCTTCCAGGACATTCTCTTTCCTTGTCTCAAGCAGAAACATGCTTTCACTAAGCCAATGTGAAGGCAAAATTCTCCTTCATGACTTGAAGTGCTGGGATGTGTGTTCCTGAACAAATCATACAAGAAATGCTCTTCCATGTGAGGTGTTAAATTCAAGGGTTTCCATAGGGTGCACATTCTTGTCTATGTGACTGGCTTTTTTGTTTCCACCATTTGAACTTGATGGGACCTAGATGAGTGGTACAAACCAGCAAACTGGGGAGATAAAGTGCAAAAGATCAGACTACATTACATTCCCAAGTCCTTTTAGATATTTCTTCTAGACTTGTTAACCTGGTGGATGTCTGCTGGTGGTACTTTCTCATCTATTTCTGACACTTTATCTAAGTATTTTATCCACCATACCTAAATAAGCCAATGTCCAGAAAATGTCCACCCACCCCTCATTTTCATAACATACTGAAACAATTTTTCAGCATTATCTCATGAAGAAAAAAGTCTCTTTTCCTAGGATTGTGATCAGCTTAGTTCTTGAAATGTTAGAATAGATGCTCTCTAGGGACCTGAGCAGTCATTCTTGTCCATAACAATGTTGTTCTTCTAAGATAACCCCTGTCAGATTTCCTCCACCAGTCAGTGCCACTATGTAAGATATTGCTTTAGGTAAGATATTGCTGTTAAGTGTTTGTTACCCATTCATTTCTTGAATGTTCTTTTGATCTATTTATAGGAATACATTAATAATTGCATTTTATTATCTGGGTACCTTTTGTTCAAGCTCTATAAAGTCCTCTCATTACCTTATTATCCTATGTGCTTCCTTTCTCTCATCCCTGTTGTTTCCTTCGGGCAGACCTCAGTTCTTTCAGGACTGTTCTGCAAAATCTCACATGGCCCTTCAGAAAGCTGAGCTTTGTTTACAGGACACAGCAGCTGTGGGGGCCCTGTTGTTTTCCTTCACATTGGTCACATTCTGTGCTCAGCTCTTGTCTCTCTGCTTTCACCAAACCAGCCACACAGTTTGGTGATAGAGGCAGTAAAGTTTTCTATCACACTGTCCATTCTTCCCCCCCTGCCCCCCAGTAATCGTGTCCTGTACCCTGAAGAGACCTGCTAGGTCTCTTTCACATTTCAAGAATGCAGAGGTTTATTTCCACTTAGCTTTTTGTGGTGTAGTTTGTACAGAGATGTCCCTAACACTGCTAGAGCCCACCCATTCAGCCCTTATACCCTGCCTAGTTCTGGTAATCCAGGACAGAAATTTTCAGTATTCCTTTTTCCTTCCTATTCTGCATTCCCATCAAAGGAATGGGGAGCATCATTTGGAGAAGAAAGAGGAGACACAGCAAAGATAAAGAGGTGTTGAAATTTGCTAAAACTAATAAATAAGAAAAGAAATCAGCCTGTCTGAGAAGTTATGCAGGACTAACATATAGACATTTGGGCCTTGTATACTCTGTGTTTTGCCCCCAGTCAGAATTGTACCTTGGAGGGAAGATACCTATTAGAGATAGAAAGATGGGAAGTTACAGCCTGTGCAGAGGAAGGAATTACAGGTTTCCTCTTCACTTCTCACCACAGAGTGTTGTGATAAGGATAATGAGTTAATTCTTTCCATTCTTCATGCATGGGTCTCTTTTGGTCAAACTCTCACATTTAAGAGAGACTCCTGCCTTTCTGTTCACTGTAATCACAGCAGCATAGTCCAAGGGAGAGGAAGAAATTGCCTGTTGGATCATTTCTGTTTGGCTGCTTCTGTGGAGTGACCCTGAATAATCCTGTGTGTGGCTACACACACAGATACAAAAAGGCAAAACAAAACACCAAATGACATAAGATAGACAACAGCCCAGTATTCAGTTCTGTTGATTTCCTGCCATTGTGAATGCACAACAGCTGAGGGTTTATGGTAGGAGCCTGGGTTGAAAGAAAGGCTGTGCTAAGGGAGTCCCAGGCCTGGAACAGATAAGTGTGGAAAGTAGGGAATGGCCTCATCAATCAGAGCAATAGGTTGTAAACCAACATAGCAACCTCCCAGGCTGGTCAACAGCTGCTCTGAGGTTGGAGATGAGATGCCAATAGCACCATGGGGCAATAACAAGACTCTGAGATTTGGACAGAGGGTCATATAGCAGCAGCATTAATTAAAATTTATTTGGATGGACATGCTGACAAGTTTTATGTCTTCCACTGTCCTTGGGAGTCCTTTTGTTATATGTGTACAATGGGTGAGCTGGGTCAGTTCTGTTAATTTCCAAAGTTGGCCGCAGTTGTTGATAGTATGGGTGTGCTAGTCAGACTGGCAGGGCAGGTACGAACTCTGCCAATATAGCTGTGCTTTCACAAATACTCTCCAAGATATCCCCTGTAGCATCATTGTAATTTTCTTGGATGGGCAAAAACTGAGGAGAGTGTCACCTTAAAGGAGGGTGAAGTTAGGTTACTGTAGTGGAAATATTTCTTCTATAATAACAGAATAAAGTGGTGCTGTAACAAGCATGTTTCAGTATCTGTTGCTGCAAGATTTTGCTTTCCAAGGTCTTGGTAAGCATTTTTGGCTGACATCCAGTATTTTTTGGTGGAATCCTTCTTGCCTTTAAATAATGTTGACAGTAGCCTGTTTCTCAGCCTATGGGAGGAACAAACAGCAAGAAGAGAAAGCCCAGCATTTCTCCCTGCAGTTCACAGCCAGTCTGGAATGTAATCATTGAGTCTTAGCTGTTTAACACAGTTTCTCCACCTTTCTATTTGTTCTCATCCAGATACACCTACTTGCAACAGCCAGCGCACAAGGAAATACCTTGGCATGTATGAGTTAAATTTTGCTCAGCAAAGAGCCACGGCTTCTACTGTCTCCAATTATTTTATTCCCTGTAGGATCTTCCTTGCTTATTCCATTTATCTTGTATTGTTCCTAGAAAGCCCACAAGCTTTCACATGACTTATGATAGCCTATTTATCAAATGCATTTGACAACAGCCGTTAACACTTTCCAATTTATCAGTATTCTTGTTTTGCTACAGAGAGAAAATTCGTGGAGCAGAGGGCATAAATTGCTAGCTGAGGGTCACTTAGACTATCACATGGTTCAGATTAGCACCTAAGCCTTTCACAGCCCATTCCTGTGTCATATCCTTTGCATCGTCCTGCTTCTCAGGCACCTGTAATTAACATTTTTTATTGAGGGTGGAGGTGTTGGCCCTGGCAGGTGCATCCTCAGTGACATTTATGTGGGTCAGGCATTACACATAGATCAGGCTGTCCTTTCTGTTTTCTCGTGCTATTTCCAGCCAGTTGCCTTCAGTCCTTTTTGTTATGTGTCAAAACTCCCTCCAAGAATTAAAAAAAAAAAAAAGAAAACAACAAAAAACTCCAAACTGAATTTACCTACACAAGTCTTTGTTATAGCTCCTCTAACATTTGCATTGAGCACCTCACCTGATAGCTCATAAAACTTCACTGTAGCCTGGAGCTCACATATTCCTTGAGTCAAGAAAAACTGGCCAAACCGTAGTTATATGGTCTTCTCTGCACTTGAAATAGAAAATGTTTGTATAACAAGCTACAGGGCGTAAAAATATTAGCATAAGCTTTGGGCAAAAGTTGAGCACTGTTAACTTCATAATTTATAGTTGTGTATCAGCTGTGTTGTCTGTGAAACACATTTGCCTTTACAGATCATCAGGTAACTAAATTACTTAAATACGTAGCTGAAATTGAAGTTTCCACAGAATCTCACATTAGAAATTGCTAAATGGGTCTTTGTGGGTTTTAATTTGTTTTAAATATCAGCAGTGACATAAGTTGTAAATCATTTTGATAATTCTCAGGATAAAGGTAGTGTATAAATAGGAGATTACCTCTTGACCAGATGACCTGAGATATGCAGACATATCTGGCAGACAGGATGTGAGCTGCTGACTTGATATGATATAAAACTTGATCCTGGGAAATGCCTTGGGTGCAGGAATGAGGAAGTTACTGCTACTATTTTTAAATGTTATGGGGAGCCCAAAGTGCAATAGTGCATTTGAAGATGCAAAATACCCTGTCTAGTTCTAGATCTTGTGCAGTGTTTATTTTTGTAAGCAGTGGATTGAGCACTGGTACAGGCTTACTCAACATCCCTGTATACTGACTTGTCTTTTTGTTGCTACAGAATCAGCACAAGACTGAGCAGATAGTTGGAGTGATACTGGCTTTGGTCATGCAAGAACTGCCAGCTTAAGTAGTAGAGATCAACCAGTTATTTTGTACTGACTACCAAGTTGTCATCAGCTGATGATACCATTTTTGGTCTCTACCAGTACCGTTTCTGACCTGATGGATTGGCAATAGCAAACCCAGAGCATTTCAGACATCTAATGCACATGATGGTGTCCTGCCTTGGATTTTCCTATGGCTATGGGAACATGTCTTGCATTTATTTGACAGAGCCCGACCCCATGCCTATGCAGTACTGCGGCTCCCATTTGAATCCGTAACTCAATGCATAAGACTATAGTGTGTTGCTTTGTAGTCAAAAGTTATGCTGCTCAGTGGGACTGCAGATTCTAAGAGGATCCAGTAGCTGGCACATTTCCACCTGCAGTCTGCCACTATAAATGTAAGGCTTGTTCCACATGGTATTACCTCAAACACTCAAGACAAAACTAACGAGGTCTTCAAACCTCTGCATTTTGCTACCCATCCATCATATAGTGCATGAAAAATTAATGGCATAATGAAGTAATGTCTGTGTATGAAAGATTTATGTAATTGCTTTTTGCAAGGTAGAGCTTGTTCAATGGATGGTAGTATGAGCTCCTCCAAGATGGAGTGGGATTGTCTTTGAACTTACCAGGTTGGCTACAGATTTATTTCGTTTGTCATATAACAACTTCCTGAAGCATCCTGAGATAGCAGGAGCATTTCTCTTTCCTTATTCACTCTCAGAATATTTCTTCATGAAGTCCTTGGTCTTGTCTTGGTGACAGTTCCACTACTGAAGGATATGTTGTATGTAGTGAAGATTAAAATCAGAGAGGGAGGCAGACGTTTGTGGATTGAAGCAAAGTCAAAAGTACACTGAGGAAAACTAACTTCATTTGTCTTTGCCAAAGTACTTGGAAAGGAACTGCTTTTGAAAAATATAATCTGTGTGTGTCTTTATTCTTCTCTTTTGCTCCTTGTTCTCCTTTTGGATGAAAGATGAAGCAGCATGATTCATTCTTCTGCAGAGAATCTCTCATTCTCTTATTGATCCCTCTGCTGAAACAGGTTCGGCTTTGTATTTTCCAGCTCTGCTCTGTCCCTTCATACATGGGCTTTGTCATGCCTAACCTGGCATGACAACCTGCCTAAACAGGCAGCATAAGTATTTCCATGGTAGTATTAATGACTAAGGCTAGGGTGTAGTCACTGTCTTGGTAACCTCTGGGCTGAGCACACCTTGCTAAGAACAAAGTTAGATGACATAGTAGTAAAAATATGTCAGTCATATCTATGCCATGTCTTCAGGGATGGAAATGAAGTTGGTTTGTAATGAGTCATGCAGGTATGCTTATTTGTGAAGACATTTACTTTATGAATTAGTGTGTTTGTTTAATAGAAGTAGGTTTGTTCAGCCTAGGGAAAGGAGACTAAGGGGAGACCTCATTATTGTCTCAACATCCTCATGAAGGGAAAAGGAGGGACAGGTACTGATCTCTTCACCCTCAGGACCAGTGACAGGACACAAGGAAATGTCATGAAGCTGAGTCGGAGGAGGTTTAGATTGCATATCAGGAAGAAGTTTTTCACCCAAAGGGTGGCTGAACACTATAACAGGCTCCCCAGGGAAGGGGTTGCAGCAGCAAGCCTGTGTGAGTTCCAGGAAGTATTTGGACAACACTCTCAGGCACCTGGTGTGATTCTTGGGGTATTCTATGCAGGACTAGGAGTTGGACTTAGTGATCCTGATGGATCCCTTCCAACTCAGCATATGATCTATGGTAAAACAAGCAGGTTTTAGTCCTTTCTCAACCACTTATGTGAGATCTGTTTGCAAGTTGGTTCGAATTATTCTTAATTATAAAACAATAGTATCATGTCAAATGATTATCAGGAATTCTTTGAACAGGCATAGTCTTGTCTATATCTTACAAAAATCTTGAAGACTTCTTCAAATTACCTCAGTCTTAATGTACCACCTTCTGGCCAACTAATGGAAGCACACAAACTGATCTTCAGGAGGAGCACAAGCTTTCTAGATCTGTGACTTTCAAATGTGTTTAAATCAAAAAGCCTTCTTTTCTCTGAGAGTTCTGGGACCGATTCATTGCCATTGTTGTACATATAAGAGAGTAACTCCACTTTTTTCAGTATGCTAAGAGAACAAAAAGTATTTACTTCAATTCCTATTTCAAGTAGTCTTTACTGAAAAAAA
>JAOXXN010000065.1:43758842-43781855 GCA_026770055.1 Myrmophylax atrothorax | reverse complement strand
TTTACTGAAAAAAAAGACAAACAAAGCAAGCTGTGTTAAAGTGATAAGCAGTGCTTTTTCTTAGAGTACGTGAAGTTTTCTAGCTGTCACTAGGAGTGTTTTATTCCTTTTAAAAATGATTGCCTCTAACTTATTGCCACATAATACCTACCTGATATGAAGATCTAACTGTTTCTTCAAGACACTAACAACCTTGTCCATGACTAGCATGAGTAATGTCTAATTTGGAGTCTACTGTTCAAATGATAAATTGATTTTAATTGGAGACCTAGGCACACAGGCACTTACATTTCAAAGCTATATATCTATATTTGCTGCAATATTCTGTTGATATTTGGGTAGTTTGTGTGTTTGTTCTTGACTGTAATTCTAAGAGTATTTGTACACCAACTTCTAAGTGTTTACAGACTTAAAATAAGCCATATATTTGGAAAGAATATTTTCTGAATGTAGATATCTGCTTCAGGAATCTTAATTTGTTAGTTTGGTTCACAATATGTTACAGATGCTTGGTTTTGTCTTAGGACTAGCCAGATTCATTCTGATTGCTCGGCCCACTGCACAGTATGAACTTCAGAACATGCAAGAAACTCTTACAAAACTGTAGTTACAGCCGAGAGCAGAAAGTGTAGCTGAGATCTGTACAAGGAAAAGGGGAGTTAACTGTGCACAGACTATGAGTTGATGAAATACTGTTCTAGTTATTCCATACCACATCTGAAATGCTTTTTTTCATATGCCAGAGTTTTAACTACTCAATAAACATAACACAACAAAAATGTTGAGCGTTTTTAAATTAAATCACACTGAAAAGTTCTAAGTTGCAAACTAATTTTATTATCTTGAACATTTTCTTTACTTAAGGAATAATGAAAGGGCTCTGATTGATTTTCAGTCTGTATAATTAGTTTCTCCAGTTGAATAAAGATAAACAAAGGAGACGAAAATGTGTGAGACAAAAAAAGACACTTGAATGGATTCATACATAGCTGGTTGCAGCGAGACTTACAGCTGCAACTACAGCTGTTCTTATGGGTATGTGTTACCAGTTTCCTTATGGTTAGGTCAGGCTCAGATGCTGGGAAGATGTTCCTTTCCCTCTCCAAGCAGCAAGAGGTGGCATGAGTGGAGGAGGCACAAGGCAACTAATTCAGGGCAATGAAATGCAAATGCCTGAAATACTGAAATACAGTAGTCCTACCTTCTCATAAACACATATTTTGTGTAGATAGAGAATAATAAGAAAATATCAAAACATCAACAGAAGAAGTCCACAAAAGCTTCTGGGGGTCCTTTAAGATAGTACATCCTTTTCAACAGCTTTTCTTGCAGTATGAGGTCAGCTGCAACCTGGCTGTGAGGGGCTGAGTAATAGTTTTCTTGTATTCCATCTTAGTTTTGCACAATGGCTTACATTTAAAATGAAATATAGCAGTTCTTATACAAACTAATGGGGGTAAATTAATTGAACTTAGATGAAATTAATTGTGTTTTAAATAGATCTAGAGGCTTTGTGATGTGACTCCTTTGTAACTTCAGATCATTTCACTTCTTTTGACAACTAAGGTTCTTTTGGGACTAGTGATGAATTTGCAATAGTTAACCAAGGAGTAGGCATCACATTTAAGCAGTCACTAACCCCCTGCTGGGAACAGCCAATGTAGTACTACTGTAGTTGGGATTTGGGATACAACTACACTAGGTTCAACCAGGCCAGTGATTTACATGGCCTAAATTTAGAAAACTGAGTTCAAAGAGATGTCATCATAGAGTATGGCAGAGTATGAGGAACTGAAAAGTTATCTAAGGATGAATCAATTCAACATGATCTGAGAAGTCTGTCAGGTGGGAGGAAAAAGAATAAGACAGGGAACCAGAGATCAGATCTGTATCTTCAGTCTTTCATCTTGCACCTTCCCCTGCTTGTTTCTTAGTCTGTGATGATTTTGAAATGTCTCTTAGCTGTGCCATGCAGTATGAAGTTAGAAACATACCTTTTGTATTAACAGTTCAACATGCTGGAGAACTAGATTGCTCTTAATTTTTTGTATGTAATTTGTTCAGCAGCAAGAGTAGAGGCCATGGATTCTGTGACCAGTCATTTCTTCCACATCTTAGATCTTGAAGAGACACTGAAAAGTCTGAGGAATGCTTACAAATCTGTCTTGCAGCCTGTTGAGTGTTGGTGGTAAAAGGGTTTGTCACTCTCCACAATCTTCTTGAAAGAGGCAAGGTGGTTGCCTCTTCTTCTGTCTCCAAAGTATTCTGAAGCTCATGGGAAAAAAGTGTCCTGCAAGGCTGGGAGAGGACATTTCTAAGTATTCCTTTAATGTTACCACACGCTTACTGATCACATAGGTACCCAGGAAGCATGTGGAGCTAAGAAATGTTACCCTCACAGGGATTTTTTTTCTGTGCAAAATAAGCAGGTAGTAACCTCCTGTTGCCAAGACGTCTTCTTTGCTTTGAGTTGCCTATTCTTGCAGCTGGTTTCTGTGGCACTTTTCTGCTGTATGTTTGTGCTGGTGTCTGCAGCAGTAACAGATTTGACCTTTCACCATTGACAGAGTTGATAAACAGGGAAGCTTACAAAAAACAGTCCTGGCTTCCTAACTTGTACTAAACTTGAAATTCTTTTTAAGTGCATAGATGCAACAGACCTATTCATTGAGTCAGTTTATAAGTTTATACCCACCTCTGTGACATTTACCCACTTACTCTGTGTTCTTTGACAGTCCCAGAAATGTACTGGATGCTGTAGTACACAGGAACAATCACTGTTCCACATCTAACACTCTTCTAGTCAGACATTAGAAAAAGTGGAAAGAGATGTGATGCAATAGTGATAAAGTGTTTCCCCATCTATCTTGGGAAGATCAGAAACACAACACACCACTGCCAAAAAAGTGTACAGACACAGTTCTATCAACTTGGATATGGATGTCACAGAAACTATGTGAAAGCTTAACCTTTGTCCTGGAAACATAACTGCAGACAGCCTAGTCCTTGATTTCTCCCAGTTTCTGTCTATCTGCACTTTCTGATTTTCTGTCATTGTTTATACAGAGACACTACAGGTTTCGTAGCTGGCATTCTCTTGATCCAGCTGATCTTTAAAGGCCAAGCATGTATATCATTGCCTGGTGAACTGTATGTAGATTACTTGCCCACCAAAGGCCCTAGAAGAGGTCCAGCTGTGCCAGTGGAAATCTTTGTGTGAGGGACTGGTGTAGGCTACATCAGGGAAGCAAGCACCCCATTGGAAATGTGGCCATATTGAGGGTATGCCTGTACTATAGACTAAAGTTTAAAGTAGAGCTATCTGAATTAAATTGTAAATTAATACATTCAGATAACAGAAAGTCATGCTGGGAATCTCTGAGCTAATTTCTCTCAAGAAGCAAAATAATCAGTACTCAGAAATTTGAAAATCCAGGCATTTGCTCAGATCTATTTCTGAAAGTCCCTATCTGCCTTTCCTTTTGAAATGTATATAACACTCTCACATCTTCTTTCTACTTCCATTGCACAGTTTTGATCACAAATAGTTTGCAATATCAATCTCCTTTAGCAGCTGGATGGCTGGTTTTCCCCCAGGCATAAGTAAAACAATACTACCTGGTGATTTTGGCCAAAGCAGTTGTTGTGGTTTAACCAAATAGAAAAATGAGAAGATGATACAATAAAGAGAACCAAAGCTTTCTTTTCTTTTACATCACAGTGAGATGTTCTATATCCATTATAACTATACTGCTTTCCAGTTTATCATATGGAAATGATTAACTGGTTTGCTACTGAACACTTGTGAAGCCAATAAAACTTTAAGAGGCCTGAGGATGAAAAATAAACTTACAATGCAGGTTGGCATTTTATTGTTGACTGGGGATATAAGTGTCCAGATTATGTAATAGCCTGATAATGTAGTTCAGGTCTGTATGCAGTAAGATACAACCAGTGCTGATTGCAGGCATCGCTTATGTTGGGGAATGAATGCAGAGGGGCAAAGTTGTGTGGGCAGCTGGAGATTGCTTACCCCAGAGTTCATGTTGCTGATGTCACTGGAAAAGGAGTCCAAGTTACTGTGCTCCTCACCTCCTTGGTAAGTCTGCTCCTGTGTTTTGTTGGCTGGAGCTACCTGTCAGGTTGGAATCTGCCAAGGTCAGACAATTAAAAGATATTTTAATTTTGCAAAGTAAACATCTATCAAAGTCATTTCCTTATGAAAGCAAAGTCAGTCAAGAAGGAAAAAACAAGTGCTTTCTTTTGATCATTTATGCCATTATGCAGATCTATTCTTTATTAGTCAGGAGTCACTCTGGGTTGAAGACTGTCCACACTCCATCAGCAAGTTATCCTCTTAGAGTAATAGAATCATTTAGGTTGGAAAAGACCTCTAAATCATCAGTTCAAACCATTAATCTAACACTGCTGTGTCCACCTCTAAACCGTCTCCTTATATGCCACACCTACACATCTTGATTTACTTTATAGGAAGGAATTTTGAAAACAAGTATGAAAGCAAGAAATTCATCTAGGGAGTCACTTCCTTAAGTGTCCTGTCCGAGACCCTCTGGGGTGCTGCCAAATTGAAGGACTTGTGCATTTTGAACTTTATCACCATATTCAGGAACATGAAAAGCCAAGAAGGGAAAAAACCTGAAGTAATTGTCTAAGTCATCCTCTAACAATATCAAGATTTTTGACCATGCTATATTTGCCTTTGCAGCTGAGGTGCCAATATTTTTCTTGGGATACACACACTGTTTTCATCCAGTTCTCAGTAACTTTCCTTGGATGTTTAGCTGCACCAACATGTTGGCATTTTTATCCTCCCTGCTTAGACATTCTCTTATAGAGAAAGCTAAAAACCTGTGTTTTCTACAACCACCTCTGTATTCTTCAAACATTTATAAACCCGTTGATATGGTTCTTTGGCAACAGAAGAATGTACTTTTGATTTTAATTTGGGAAAGAGAGATTATTTCACTTCCCAGATTTGATCCTTACATGTATCAAATCAAAAAACAGTTTACTGATTTTTTTCTAGAAAATAAAATTACACAATTATTACCTATATGAAATCATATTCTCTTAATGCTTCTGCTCTATTTCTGGTCATCTGGATCAAAAAAAGCAATGCATCTTCTAAAACTTGTTCAGTTTAGAAAGAAAATTTTCAAGTGATTTCTGTGTGGTTTTCACATGGACTCTTAAGTAGGTCTTCTCATCTGCCTCTCAAACATACCACAGGTGTTAATACTTTATTTGTAGAATCACATTGGTTTCTGCAATTCAAAAGTTAAGAAAAGAGGGAAATTATGATTGCAGGCAGAGAAGAGATGGTCCACTCTTAAGCAGCCCTAATCTTATAAATGTCACAGGAGTTTTAGAAGTCCTAAAAGAAATTGGCTATATTTTGCCAGAAGTGCCATAAAACTAGAGACTCATGACTTTTTATTGCCTTTGCTTTGCTTCAAAGAACTACATGCTTGATGACCAAAGTCCTGGAAAGGCATGAAACAACATAGAAGGTTTTGGTATGGACTGAGGATCAGAATATCAGATTATTCTTGGTGGGTTTTTATTCCTTTCTCACTCAGGGTGTGGTTGTGGATAATAGTCTGTTGGCTTGAGTTTTTTCCCCCCAAATCTATGTATAGCCTATAAACAGATAAAGGATCCACCGCTGTACCTCGCCAGTGGGCTGTGACCAGCAGCAGGGGCTGCAGAAAGGCACTGTGCAAAGCTGGGAGTGAGATGGAAGGCTAGAGAAGAGAATCTGAGAAACTGAGATAGTGGCACTTCTTTTCAAATACACTTTGCAACGAATGGGTAGTCTGTAAAAGCCATTTGTTCTTGTTATTGCTTTGTATTACTGTGGCTTGAAAAACAAATTGGTATCATTCTGCTTCATACGTAATTCTCAATTGTAATAACCCTTTGAACTTGCATGATGCCCTTAGATCAAAAGGTTGGGTAAAGTTACATATAGCTGAAATGAGAGGCCCAGAATATCAAGTTACCCAAGAACTATAATGAGCTTATGGCAGGACTTTGGTGAGCATGAGTATTCCCTATTTCATATTCTAAATGGTAACTGAAATAAAAATTCAAATTGTCTATTGTGGTTGAGGAAGAATGGAAATCAAACTTATCTTTTTTGGGAACTGGTGGCAATTTAAATAATTACTAAAATAGTTTGTTGTTTCTGATATTGTAAAGTATGCTCAAAGCACAGGTGTACAGCCATACCAAAGTGCTACATTTTACACTTACTTTTTCGCTTGTACTGAGGAACAGTGACTTAGGTAAAACATGGGATCTCTATGTCTAAGAGAAGCAAAAAGCACAAATACTGACATTGCTGTATCATGTAGTGCAAACCGGTGGTGCAGCCACAGAGTATAAGTTCATGCTGGCTGCTCATTTTTAGGAGCACTCTGATTCACTAGCCCAGTGGGAAGAAAATGGGGAGAAAATCATTTAATTTCTGAACTCTTTTGAGAATTTGTGCTCATTTTGAAAAACACCTTTTAACCACTGCAGCAATCTCCTGCAGAAGAGCTGGGAATGGCACAGTGTGATGCAGGCTTGTACAAAGTGTCTTGGCAGAGCCTGAGCTGGGAAAATAGCAGTAAAAGAAGCCATTTCTGTCAGAGGATGAGGACAGCTTCCACAACACAAGTCAAAAATATGTTTTTCCTTATCCTAACACACATCCCTAGATCGCAGCTTCTCTGAGAGATGTTTCAGAGACATCCAAGGACTGTCAGACTCCTTCCCAGTGGGTAAGCCAAAGAGTTTCCTTACTGAATAAATCCTGGGCAAAAATCCCACCTAGGCACCTTTTATGGTGCCTTCACCAGACCCCCATGTGCTTTTGTGGTAACAGCAAATGCACAGACAAGTATGTGGGGACACAGTGGAGAAGTGCTTTTCCTCAGTGTTCATTCCTCTTCCTACTGGATTCTTCCATAGAGCAAAGGGTATGGAGTCAGAAAAGGGAAAGAATGATAACAAGAGTGAGAGAACACTATGGGCAAATGGCAGAATGTAACTGTAGAAAAGAAATGCATCCTGAAAGTTTAGAGAGGGAAGTTTTTAAAAATCGCCACAACATGTGGACTGTTTCTTCTTTAGGATGAAATCAATATGATCATTGCTGTCATTCCTTTTGCATTTTTTTCTGTAGTCTTTTTCTGTGTTCAACTGTCTTATTTCTTCATTAATTCTTGTCAGACTCTTCATTAGTTTAGCAAAGTCTTTTGACTATCTTATTCTTGCTCAGCATATGAATAAACCTTCCTTGACCATGTAGACTGTTGTACAGGCTGTGTTTTTTTATTTTTGTGGAGAGAACTAGGTAACTTCAGAATAATTAGATGAAATTTCTTCCCCTCCCCTCTTTTTTTTAAAGACAATTCCTCATCTCTCCAGGAAGATGAAGAGATAGATATGGAGGCTGTCAACTGGCAGCTGAACAACACCTCCGTGAATGGGCATTCATCTACTCCAACCACAGTTCGCTTTCCCAGCTGGGTGACTTTTGATGACAATGAAGTCAGTTTTTCACCGCAGAACATTTCTCCCTTGAAAACAGATACCCCACCTGCAGAATCACAGGCTCCAGATGTTAACTTTAACCTCACTACATCCTTGAAGAAAAGAGAACGTCCTAAAAGCACATTGGGGGACCTCTCTAAAATTCAAAAACTAGATCTCTCCTCCTTAACCAAATTGCCTTCTGTTGAAACACCACCATGGAGTGCTACTAATCCCTTTCTGGATGAATCTCTGCGAGATGTTCAACCCTCACCCATCAATCCATTCAGTTCCTTCTTTGAGGAGCGAGAGAGGCGTTCCAAAAGCTCTTCTGTCTCCAGTGCTCCAGGCAAAAGCCAAAGAGACTCTCTCATTATTTTCCATCAAGAGCCTGATACCATCAGTTGCCATGAGGTAAACAAAAGTGTAACCCACACAGATGCTGTGGAACAGCTCAAACAGCTCCAGATTGGAGACCCAGATCATGTGAGCAGTTCTACTTTGCCTGATGATGACCCCATGATGCCATATGATCTGGATGCAGCTTTATTTAACTTGGCACCAGCTCAGCCAAAGGATGGGTGGCCAATGATGCTCAGGATCCCAGAAAAGAAGAATATTATGTCATCCAGGCACTGGGGACCAATATACGTGAAGCTGACCGACAGTGGATGTATACAGCTTTTTTATGAGAAAGGACTAGAGAAACCTTTCCGAGAACTCAAACTTGAAATCAATCATGAGATTTCAGAGCGCAAACTCCAGAACTACGATGAGAATGGAAGGATACACAGCGTGCGGTTGGATCGCACAACATACAAGGAGAAAAAGAAATATCAGCCTAAGCCAGCCATTGCACACACAGCAGAGAGAGAGCAAATTATCAAGCTTGGGACTACAGATTATGGAGACTTCCTTAGCTTCATCACTGCTGTGCAAGATACACTAATGAACTTGCCAGCTTCATCAACAGATCTGAGCACAGTGGGACTGAACTACCAAGAAGAAGAAATCACTGTTGATGTCAGGGATGAGTTTCATGGTGTATTGGCCAAGGGAGACAGTGCGATTCTCCAGCACAGTGTGCTGACCCATATCTATGTTCTCAGCTTCCTTTCTGGCCTGGCAGAATGCAGACTGGGCCTTAATGATATCCTGATCAAAGGGAATGAAATAGTTGCAAGGCAGGATATTATGCCCACTACTACCACTAAGTGGATTAAATTATACAGCTGTCAGTTCCATTCATGTGTGGATGAGGATGTGTTTAATAACTCCCGTATTATCCTATTCAACCCCTTGGATGCCTGCCGGTTTGAACTGATGCGATTCAGAACTGTCTTTGCTGAGAAAACTTTGCCTTTTACTCTGAGGACAGCTGCCAGCATAAATGGTGCTGAGGTGGAGGTGCAGAGCTGGCTGATGATGTCCACAGGGTTCTCTTCCAATCATGATCCTTTAACTCAGGTCCCTTGTGAAAACGTGATGATCCGCTACCCAGTGCCAAATGAGTGGGTAAAGAACTTCCGTAGGGAGAGCGTCCTGGGGGAGAAATCTTTGAAAGCCAAGGTGAACAAGGGAGCCACTTTTGGATCAACTGGTCTGTCTGGTTCTGAGCCAGTAATGCGAGTAACTTTGGGAACTGCAAAATATGAGCATGCCTTTAATTCCATCGTATGGAGGATAAACCGACTGCCTGACAAAAACTCAGGTGAGTGGTGCATACCATCTCTGCAGGAGTAAACTGAAACAAGTTACATATTTTGGAAGATAGCAAATACTGAGTTTAAATGGTGAGAGGGAAAACATCCTCTGTAGTATAACAAAGGACACAAATGAGTTGCAAGAAACATTTATCTGACCCTTCGTTGCAATAGTTTTATGTATCCTACAAATATAGCTAATGGCAGAAACAGTTTTAGGTTTTCGAGATGCAAAAATACATGTTCTGAAGGTATTTAAATGATGTGTAAATGTGGTACTTAAGGACATGGTTTAGTGGTAGACTAGTGCTAGGTTAATGGTTGGACTTGATGATCTTTAAGAACCTCAGTGGTTCTGTGATTCTGTGATTGTGAGACTTAGGCATCAGACATCCCTGTGTGCTCAGTACCATTATTGGAAGCAGGGCTTTTTCAGGTAACTTGCAAAGGCAAGTTCCTATGCTATGGAGCTGAATGACAGGACCAGATGAATTGCTGTAGTTGCAGCACATGTGATTTCTTTTCCGTACTTTGCCAAGCAGACTGGGCCAATGCTATATGTTTCAATGCATATGCCACAATTAATGCCTATAAAGTATCTGGAATGGAGATTATAAAAGAACAGAAGATACTGCTCAACCATTAAAAAAAACCCAGAAATTTCCAAATGCCAGTTTGTGGCTATGTTTCTGTAATCAATGCAGACAGACAATTACAGTTTAAACCTGAAGAGAGAATACCAGTATGAAACCCACAAATATTTGTATTTCTAGTAACATGTTCATAATTAAACATTCAAATAATGTAGGCAAGCTACTGTTCCGTTTGGCCGTTGCTGCCAGTCATTCTACTTCCTGCCTTTCATATATGGTGCATGATAAAGATGGACAACTCAGGTTTATTTTTAGTTGTAGTGAATTCTACTTCTTCACTTCTCTGATCTAGAATAGCTTTTCACAAATGAGATGCACTTTTTAGTGTTAATGCTGTAGTAATGCATCTGGGCTACTGAGAGTGTTTCTGTATTCAGTGTTCCCTGAGAAAAGTTCAGTGTGGTACCAGATTTGGCACTCTCTAAGGACATGTATTTTTCCAGAGTTTGAATTGTAGTGTGAGTAAAACAGTGATTCAAGTCTCCTAATCTTTTGGATCACATTTCAGCCCAAGGACACTAGTTTACACCATGGGTCAAAAATTTGAAGGGATATCATTGACAAAAGGGAAGGCTCCATGTTTTCTGTACTGTGGGACATAAGAAGACAGAGCTTGGAACTCAAGAGGAATATAGCAATGAAAAATTAACCTCAGGCTGTTTATGAGCAATAACATGCTTGTGATAAAAATCTCACTGTGCCATCTGCATGAGCTCTAGGAATGAGATGCTGTGAAATTGGGCCTTCTGTGGCATCTTCTCTCCAAAGATCTCAGTATACCATATAGATATTACAGCTGGGGAAATGAAAGCCCCCAGACTTTAACACGATCACAGAACATGCCAGAAGCAAATGAGGAGAAGAGGCAAAATAACTGTTTCTATTGCCTCCTGCAAGGTGATGCCCCTTTAGCCATTGTTACACTGAGGGAATGCCTCTTGTTTCCCTGATCCTTCTCTCCCAGTGTGAGGCTTTATTGTGTATACACTGTGACAGGGGGAAATGCATTACAGATTTGTTGCTGCTGTTGGACACCTGCCACAGAGTATCTATCCATCAGTGTCACTATGGAGAACGCAGGACAGTTTGTATTTGTGTACATCCTGAGAGGAAGAGACTGTCCTCACCCCTCCGGTCAGATCAGATGTAATTTCAGGAAAAGGAAGGGCCTTGGAAGCACTGTCTTGGCCAAGACACATGAGGTATGTGAGAGGGAGGGAATCCCAAAGTGATGACAGAGCAGGCCAAGTGTAGTTTAAATTTGACCTTGCCCTTCAAGGACTATTTCTGTTTATTGACGGTACTTCGTCCCACAGTTTTCCTTACTCAAAAGTATATGCCAAACAAAGAGGTATATAAGTGGTACTCAAAAGCATTGAGTCCTGCTCCTTCTTAGGTTTCTCTGATGGACCACATACACTTTTAACCATGTGATACTGGTGTGGGGTCTAACTTCAGCCTTTTGCATCCTTGACTGTATCCAACCCTACCCGTAAGTTGTATAATAACCCACCTCAACCTATTTGCAAAGTCCTTATAAATTATGCAGTTCTCAAGCACTAAATAGAAAACTACTCCCTTGACTCACGCTGAATGCTTTCTTACTGTGACACCTGCAATTCAGCTCCAAGAGCACTCTGAGTCTTCTGTAAATATCTGGTCTGCCAATGAACTACTCTGGAGTCCAGTTGCCTGGGACTCCAGAGCAGGAGAGAGGTAGTGGCATTACACTGCACCTGGGGGAAATGCTGCAGTCTGCAGCTCCACTTGGCTGCCAGAGGCCACATGACTTGGCCACACCACTTGGGGCATATGCATTGCATGACTGCCTCCAGCACACGTGTCTGTCTCCCAGATGTGCTCAAAGGAGCATGTATGTAGGCACACATTAAGGGACCTTTTGTTCATCCGTGGTTTGTGTTCTGGCACAATGCTTGCAATCTCAACCCCAGGGACTCCTGAGGTCTCCAGGTAGCCAACTGGACTTCTTGCTTCTCTCCATTCCCTGAGTGCACACTGGTGCAGGCTCTGTGTAGGTGTGAGGTGCATGAGGCCATCAGCCCTGTGTCCCACAGCCCCGCAAGGGAGGAGAGCTGGTCCCTCCCAAAGCTCACTGCTTGTATTCAGTTTATAGTATCCTAAGTACCCAAATTGTTAAGAATTATTTCAGCAGCTTTGCTGTCTTATCTAAATGTTTTCTTTTTGTGCTTTCTAATGGGGTATGGGGCCCTTTTCATTCTCACTCAAGGAGACAGTGTTATCAGCACTGTTTGCATTATTTTGTAGCCAAAGCATCTGCTTATGACTGAACATTGAAAAGCATATGACAAATGAAGGACAGTGCATACTCTGAGTATGATTAGACCTAAGAAAAAACTGTGGACTGGATTGTACTGAGCACATTGCTGAAATGCTCTCCAAATAGTTTGTTAAACATTGTTGCCTTTCTCATATTCAAAATTAATATGATCAAAAAAGTTCATAAAGAAAGCCTATCTACAGACATTGCAGAGCTCCAGTTGCTGCTGGCTGGGCTTCACATGTTGAGTTTTTTTAATCCACCAGGAGAATACTAGGGAAACATCCAAACCGTATTCAATTGTGGGAAAACACTCTTTCAATGAAGCAGAGATGTAGCCTCTACGCAGAGCCTTGGATCTGGATTTGAACTTTTCTCTAGTTTGGCTGTGGATCCCAGGCATGCTGCCTAATATACTTTCTGAAGTAAATTAAATCATTTAATCTAAACATGTTGGGACATCTGAGTCACTTGGAACAGATTCCTCCCAATCACACTAATACATGCATATCTATGAATTATATTATCATACCTTTGATTGTCAGAACAAAATGTAGCTCAAGGAAACAAGTTGTGCAAAACAAAAGCAGTCTGTTGATTTCCTCCTGATTTTACTAAGAAGTATACCTGTGCATTAGAGAAAGAGCTCTGAATGAGCCTGTTGAATAAAGTCTGCAGAGGCTGTGCCTTGTGGGCCTCACACCCAGGACACTAAAGAACACTGATGTGCTTGGTAATTTTGCAATAGCTTCAGTAGAGGAATTGCTTTCTTAATCTGTGCATGTTGTTGTCTACCATGGTGAACAGTCTTTCCTGTTAATGGACTCTCCTACTAAAAGAAATTAAATTATTAAAAAATTACCCTGTCAATTGCATTTGGGGTTTTTTTGTTACCTTTTCTTCCTCTTTTGTTTCCCTTTCCTTTTTTGCCCCCCTTTTTTTGAGCCTGTGGATTTCCACATTTAGGTATGTTAAAAGAGCTTGCTGTGATTCCACGTGTCCAGTTGAAATTATGAAATGTTTAAAAGCTCAGATTTCCAAAGCACCTGTTATGCAGTGTGCTCAAACCCAGTTAAACACTTGCCAGTGTTGTCTTCACACTCATCATCCACCCCAAAAGCAGCTGAGTATGTGCCAGCTCAGGAGCGTAGTGGCACAAGCCGAACGTTTTGTAGCTGTGGATGTGGCTTGTGCTGGAGCACAGAGCTGGTTCTCCTGGGCTGCTGTGGGTTTCCAGTCTGAAGGAGGGAGCAACCCATGGCATACTGGAGGAGAGGAGAGGCTCAGTAAACCTGCTGAGCAGGAAGGATTACAATGAGGATTCTGCTAAAAGGGGTACAGGGTGAGGAAAGCAATATGAGAGAACCTGAGACTGGGAGTTGGTTGCCAGTAATGAATGCTGAACACAGATTTTTTGAGCAAGGAATGAGACCCATTTTTAGACATCTTCATAACGGAGTACCAGAGAGCACCTTTTAGTGGTGAGGAAACTCTGGCGAGACTGTTTTGAAATATGACGCCAACTACAGATAAAATTCTTACACAGACCTACATTGAGTAGAGGTTGTTTTCTAGCTCTGTTTCAGAGGTCAAGTGGGATGTTGCAATGCCTAAGCCCTATAAAGACTGCTCAATTTCACCCTGTTGGGACAAGTAATATCTCAAAATCCCACATCTCACTTTTCAAGCTTCAGCTTAACAAGGCTAACTTTTGGGCTAAGCAAGTGTATTCCTGCTCTTCCCAGGGGGAGATTCTGAGCTTTCCCCACCCAGTGCCCTTTAGTCTGCGTGCCTACTTGTCTCTCTCCATACACCTTGCTGAGCTGTATGGAGAAGAACTTTCCCAATGAACAGGTAGTCTGAAAAGGATTCTGTTAGTTCATTAATACATTGATTTACACATACATAGACAACAGGGATCCCTTCAATCAGAAAGCCATGTGTGGCTTTAAAGGCTTTTATCCTCAATTTGCAAACAGAGAAACTGAGGCACAGACATTAAATTACTTTCTTAAGAGCTCAGGAAGTTGGCAGCAGTCAGAAACAAAACCAATCTAGCTTGACTAGAATTCCCTTCTTTATTTTTTAAACATCACTGCTGTCCAGCAAAACAAAGGGGAAAAATAATAACAAAGGTTGATTACAGATAACAGAGCTAAACACAATTAATTCTTCACCTTGCCATCCACAGTGATTAGTCACCTTGTCGTGTGTTAGACTGAGGAATAAAGGGTTGTTCTGAAGCTTTGCATAAATTTGCTTTCTGAACCCAGGAAAGTTACTTAACTTTATCCAGTATGTTTTCTTTTGCTAAAATTGGGGATAAAAATTTACAATAAATGTGAAATATCTCCAAATACCTCCTTCCCTTACTATAATTTCATAAGATTTCAGAAGGATGGGCCATAATGTACTTAGCATGTTACAGACACTGAAGGAATCAGAAGAGGACAAATACCTTTACCCTACTGTGCTTGATTTACTTCTTGTATTGTCACCCACTAAAAGCAAACTAGAGTGCTGGCAGTCTTTTTTACATTTTGTTTAGTTCCTTTGGTAACTTCAACAGCATCAAAAGAGGTAAGATACTGTCACTTCTTATGAACTAGTTCACCTATGGAGATTCACGTTTTCCTGCAGCTTCATGATGCTTCTTTCTCCCAGGTGTTGTGTTTTCCCATTCATCCAATACAACTTTCATTACTGTTTGCTCTCTTTTTCCAGCTTCTGGCCATCCTCACTGCTTCTTCTGTCACCTAGAGCTTGGCTCTGACCGGGAAGTGCCTTCCAGTTTTGTCCGCTATGTAGATGTGGAATTTGACATGCCCACCACTTCTGCATCCAAAGCCACTGTTCGGTCCATCTCCGTTGAGGACAAGACCGATGTGAGGAAGTGGGTCAACTATTCAGCTCACTACAGTTACAAGGTAAAGCTGAACATGTGGCAGTCACAATGGCTACGCTGCATACTTTCATTGTCTTGAAAAGTGTGGGCAGACAAGTAAAATACCACGGCCAAATGAGGTGGGAATTTGGCACAAGCCGGGCTGTGTGCAGTAGCTACCCATGTGCTACCCACTGATTCATGGCAAACAAGCAGGATTATCCCTCAGCCAAGATGCAATAAATTTGCTTGCAGTTGCCTGTGAAAGAGCATGCACACAGCCAGCTACTGGGGATTAGCTGATATGATATGAGTGTGAACAGGGAGTATTGCTTCTTTTCACAGCACCTCCAGTGGGAGTGCTACAGTGGGAGTCCTACAGCAGACAAAAGGATCGTATTATTTCTCTGCTTAAATATTTCTTCCTCCTGCCTGCCCTAAGGAGAGGAGCAGATGGGAAAGTACACTATGTAATACCTGCCAAGATTCTTAGTAAATTTGCATGTTAGCTGAATACTTGGCAGAGAAATTGGAATCCTACCTGCCTTCTTTCAGAGCAGTGATGAGAGATTCTGAAAAGATTCTCATGACTAGTATTTATACTGGTAATTGTAATTACATTTTTAGTAGTCTCTTAAATTCCCTGGAGATGGTATTTGATCTTTCTAAGTATCCCTTTAAGGAATTAAACATTGAATTATTCCTGAGTTTTCAGAGATGTAGAAATTTAGAACCCAAATATAGATCCCCTTGGCCCGGTACAAATACAAATTGGTATCTGTAAGCCAAAACACCTGTGAGCCTCAGGACAGCAGGGAGGGTGCTGATGTCTGTGTTGATGTTAGGCAGTGCTTCAAAGAGCAGGAATTTGGACTTGATGATGCTTATGGCTCCCTTCTGACTCAAGATCTTCTAGAAAATTAATTTCTGCTTTATACATCAGTCTTTTCAGAGTTTAAAATTAAGGCTAGGTTTTGGTGCCACTTAGGAAGCCACCTATCATCTTCAGATTTGGTTCTGGGTTTGGATTCAGAGTACGTCTGGGAACGGTAATGAATAAAAAAATCACATGAGACAAGTCCTCTACCTGACATGATCTCTTCTGGAAATGGTTTCCTGACACTGTTGAATTGTAGAACTGCTTGGATTAGACTTAAATTACTTAGAGTAAATAAAATTCAGCTTATAGTATATTATATACATATATATATAGTATGTAATAATATTATATAGTGTATATATAATAACACAGTATTTACTTATAGTAAAGAAAATTCCTGGTCTTCAATCTTTTTTTCCTCGCAACCCTCTCAGTTCACCAAGAGTTTCTTTAACTGAGCAGGACACAAACCACCGCTGAGGAAGATTTTTGATTCTTATGTTTTCCTTTCTCATTACTAATGTTCTCCCTCTTTTTCTTCTGCCAGGTTGAAATAGAGCAGAAAAAAAGCTTGAATGACGATCTGAAGGGAGAAAATACTGTAAATGTCAATGAATGTGCTACGCAGTGAAGGAAGATCAGTCTGCGAGTCCCATGAGGGGTAGTCAAACTAACAGACCTGGAAGAAAGGACTTGCAGGGTTTGGTTGTTTTTCTTTTAAAGTATGGAGTAATACTTTTAAAATAATGCTCTGAAGAGTATTATTTTTTAATGTGTGATGATCCATACTTTGAGAAGCTTGTCTGTGGTTTGTTTGGAGCGGACCCATGGGCTTTTGCTGGAACAATATAAGTACAGTTGCAACATTCAAGCTTGCCTTTTCTGCCTCTTCACCAAGTTCTGCACTCGAGTATGGTCTGGCAACCATCACAGCCATACCCAAAAGCAGCCTTTATCTCACTTACAATCTTGCCCTCCTACACTAAGCATTCTATTTATATGCCTTTTGCTTTGGTCATTGACTGAATCACTTCCTTCTGAAATGCTAAAATAAAATCCAGGGAGCATCAAGTGAAAAATTATATAAAATCTCCTTTCTGAAGTGATCAACAGAGTGAAAACCCTGAGCATCATTCTGGAAAATCAACACACTCTGCATCTTAAACATAGAGAGTGGTCTTTGTGTTTAAGTAGATGAACTACAGACAGGACAGACGATTATGTAGCTGTTCTTCTGTTCACCCCTTCCTGTCTCATCTCCCAAAATGACAACATCATTGTGCACATTTTCATGGGGTCTGCACAAATTACAAGAAAGCCTTTGCAATTTCTTAAATTTTTTATTTTTTAGTCTGAACTGTCCTGCTATCTTGACTGAAGGTGGTTATGGCAACAAGGAATGTGTGTTGTAATAGAGGAGATAGAGCAGGGACTTTGCTAAGATTAGATCATTCCTGCCTAGAAAGATATTTAAGGGGAAAACATGGGGGGTTAGTTTTGGGGTTGGGGAGGGTTTTATGTTTTCTTGGATAGGTAAGATGGGTGGTTATTGAAAACTTCATAAAACAATTACATTAACAGACAATGTCTTTGCTTTCCTGAAAACCTTTGGAATTCTGTGCAGCAAAATATTATTTTCCTGTTCTATTCTTGAACCTAAAATATAAGTAACTCGTATCTTTATAATACTCCCATTAACTGGGCCCCAAAACCTCTTTTCAAAAAATAACAACAAGCTTCTATTATGGAGATATTTTATCCCTACTTAGCTGTAAGTAATAGCAAGTCTTACATCTTCATTTTAAATAAAAATTCAGAAAACATAAATCACTCATTTACATATATTTTAAGAGAAAACAGTGTTAAAAGTACCCATTTTTAGTTGTTTCCATGGTTTGTGTAATATTTTGTCTCGCAATTTTAAATGTAAAAAGAGTAATTTATTAAATCATTTATCTTTTGAAAGGTTACTTACTACTGACATTAAAATACACATTTGGAAAGCCTTGTCAGTGTAATTTAAAATCATAGTGAATTAAAATGAAAGCTTTTTTATAAATTTATTTCAGTTTACATTTAATATAACAGCAAATGAATACACTCTTGACTTAATACTTTCACTGTGACTCCTATAAAAATTACTAAAATGTTAAAATCCCAAGTAATATATGACATTAATTACATTGAGTCTGAAACTGGTAGTTGTAGAATTTAAACCAGATTGTAGGTAACTTACAAATGCATTTTTATATGCACCTAAATTTCAAGCATACATCATCCTAGTGATACATACTTACACAGGTACACCACTGTAAATGTGTAAAATCTCAGTCCTTCTAGGAGTTAATAAGCATTAATAATCTTAATAAGCATGTCATACTCTGTTCCAGATAGCCCTCCTGGAGCAGAGGGAGCTCCTCAGAGCACACTGGTTAGTACTAAGTGTTTGCAACATCTTTCTGTAAATGGAAGAATGATAAGAATGATATTAATTTTTATGAAGAATTTTGAGATCAGTGGATTAAAATTACTGATATTATTAAATGTTAACTTGTATAGGTTGTGAAATATCTGAAAGCACAGGGCTGAATTTGTGATTGATTCTCAGCTCTGTTACAGGCTGGCTGTGATGGGTTGCATAGCAACTCCTCTCTACAAAATTCACTCTTCTGTCCAAAGACAGTCAATGAACTTCAGGGTGTTTTTCCTGTTCTTAACTACAGCTTCTAGTGTACAGCTTCTGAAATCCCACCAGCTAGAAATCCAAGAAAACCAAGCTGACAGAGTGCTGAGATGTTACTAAGGAAGTGTGAGAATGTTTTGTGAAAGGAATGGTTGAGACATTTCCTACTCTCACCTGCAGGCTTAGTGTCTGAATTTTTGCCTATTGCCACCCAGCCCATGGAAACAGAAATAAGTAATACAAATAATCAAAGTTATGCTGTACTCCTTAAAGAGGGAAGAAAATAAAATTCATAAAATTTTCCATCTCTGTTGAATTCCTAAACTATTCAGCCTCTGTCTTCCTTCAGCCACAGAATATTCCATTCCCCAGAAACTGAAAGATAAACATATTGGAGGTTTCTGGATTTACTTAATTTCTGTACAACTTCATAATTTATTCTTTTTTTTTAATTCAGAATCAATGAAGGAAAGAAGGACTATGGACCTGACTAATCTTTCTTATGTAGTTAGCTGTACACAGGAAGGATCTCTTCCAATCCTCATGGAGTTAAAGCAGGAAAAAATGGAAAAGTGTTCTGGTTCATATGAAAGTCATTTTAATCCATTCTGATCTCCAGAGAGCATTTTTCAGATGTACCTGCCACTGAATTTTCAAGAGTTTATCATGAACACCTCACCCAGGATTTCAAAAGACCTTATTTCCTATTAAAGGACTGGAGTTAGTTGTTTGATTTTTCAAAAAAGCGCTCACAACCAAAATCTTTAGAAAACCTAGTGTTGGTGTCACCAGGTGTCACAACTGAATTCTTTTTCAGTCCAGCACCATTATGACCACTGAGCATCTGAACACTGGTATCCTAAGTGCCCTTAGTGAGGCTTCCACTGTTCTTTATTGATTAAACAGTGACAATTTTTCAGTGTTAGACACTGTCAAATATGAACTTTATGTACATGAACCATGTACTCTTCGTTTGTATGAATATAGTATTAATCTGGACAGACTGTTGATGAGAATGAGGGATAAAAATCTGAGGTATGTGAGTTTGAGAGTAGCTGAAATAATTTAGATATAAGATATGCCTGTAGTGAGGATGATTTTTCTTTTTTTAAAAATCCTGCAGAAAAATCTCTTTAACTAGTTTCAGGTTAATACTTCTTTTGAGAAAGATGCAATCACTGTCCTTTGATTTATTTGAAAGCTTTGTAGTACCCAAACACTCCATGCAGGAAATGTGCCTTCAGGGTAAGCATACATTTACTCCCTGAAGCTATTCTCACTTTCAGCCCTCTTGCTATTTCTCATTATGGTTTTGTTTAATTTTTGTACTGTGGTAAGACTTGAGGTATTGTGTAGAATTTTGCCTGGAAAAGTAAAGTGTCTTATCATAGGGGTAAGGATAAACATCTCCAGGCAGCTGAGCTTATTTTAGTTAACGCCTCTTACATTTATTAACTATGGACACTCTGCTAGAAAACAAAAATGGGTAAATTCAGCTGATAAATACTATAACTGACTTATGTTGGTTTTGTTCTTTATTTTATTTAGACTCAAATTTAGTCATCCTATGAAGGAGATACAGCAGTGTCATCAGAAACGCAGCAGAAATAATTTTCCTTTTCTGGTGCGTCACTGGCTGACATACTTACTTGATAGGACATTCAAGACCTGTTGTTCTATCTGTCCACATTATTTAGTAGCTCCTAAAACTTCCCCTTGAACATTGACCTCCCAGGATCGAGAGCAATTGCATGCAAAAGAGCATGAAAGCAAGAGGAAAAGGTGTACAAAGTTCAGCCTGGAGGTAATTCCTCTGTTACCTGCATAAAATTTTCAGTAATTTCCTTGGCCCTTGAGTGCACTGATCAAGGCCTTGATAGGTCGCCTCTGTTACAGATGGTGTAAACTTTCTGTCAGTGATTCTTAGCAGTTTGTGTTTATAGCTATATTCATCTCCAGAACTGGCTAGCACAAGAATATGCAGCACCCAAGAGATCACTGGTGGATGAAGTACTCACTGTCTTCTGTCATTACAGTTAAATCTACATCATGACATATCTGAGATACAAAATTTGGTGTGATAACAAGCACAACTGTTCCTAACCTTCCTGTTCTGCTTAGCCAGCCAGCCACATCCCATCCATCCTCCCATCCGTCCGACCTTTTCCTCCCTCTCTCCTTCTCTCTCATACTTGCAGTTCCTTCTTTGCACTATTGACATTGATTGGCTTGATTATTATTTTGTAACATGTTTTTACCTTTTTGTTTTGTAAAATAAGTAGGTCTATACACTGGCTAACTTCATAGAAGTGGTTTATTTTTTTTCTTTTTATTTGATCAGTTGAAATGGGATGTCATGTTTTGTTTAAACTATGTGAAAACTTAAAAATAAATGTTAAGATGAAACAGCATATCCACATTTTCACTGTGAAATTGAAGTTGTATATTCTGATAAATCAAAGGTCTTGAATTCAGAAGAGGAAAAAGGGACGTTTTTTAAATGACACAAAGAACAATATATATTAGAAGAAATGGGACTACATACAGTGAAGAGATTATTTCATTTGATCATCCAGGTTGAGTGGTACTCTGCAAAGGGAATGGAGCAGGCCTAGAGCTTGAGCCACATAACAGATGTGGGGAACAGCACTGACATAATATGGAAGGTGGTCCTACATTTGAACAAAACCATCCTGAAACAAAGTAATAAGGATTGAAGCTTCTGCTCAGTAGTTTCTTCTGTTCTTTGATCAACAAAGCCAGGAGTACATGAAAGGGTGGTGTGATCAGAACATCTGTTTGCAAAGCAAGTATAAGGATGTGCTCTAAAGTACTTCAGGAGTTCTCTGCTGTGATTCTCTGTGTTCTTTCAAATTTGAGTAAGCCATGTATCATTTCATACATCTTTCCACTTGTCTCACAGTCACCAAGACCCACTTCAGTCTGCTGTTTTTATCAAAAGCATTCCCTGTATCAAACTGAAGAGCTGGGCGCTCTCTTGACCAAAGAAAATCCAATACCCATCATAAGTGCTGTTCAGTTTATTGCTCTGAGATCAGCACATTAGCCATAGCAAGCCTCAGTACAACTGACAGTAATGCAACCATTTTGCAGTATCAGAAATTGGAGGTACACAGGGAATGATGCCTCATGTTCATTATTCCACATTAAATCAAGTCAGACAGAAGAAATAAGGAAAGTTTAAAAAGATTCAAGGTCTGTTAGTAATAACAGTTCATTTACTGTAATTCAGATATTCAGTGACACTTGGAAATGATACTGTGAAATTGAGAGTGTGGGATTATGTTAACCATGATAGCTTGTTAATAGACAAAATGTTTTTTAAAAGAAAGAGACACAAAGATGAAAGTTTGAAACCAGGGAGCTCAAAGATCCTTGTCAAAAGTGCAGTTCTTAGGGACAAGCCAAAATAACACCCTACAAGAGATGGAGAAGTCAGAGTGCCAGTGCAATATGTACCCAAACAAAAGACATCACTAGAGTGAGATAGCACCATTTGGAGAGAAAAAAACACCACAGTTTTCTTTCATGGCTCTTAGTTGCTATGATTGCCCTTACCATCTAGTCCAGATATATTGTAGATTTGTGAGTAAGACAAAAATGTTGAAGGTCAGCTGAGGTAAAGCAAAAGATGGAGGAGTATTCCTCTGTTTAAGCTTAGGTGCAAGTCTAGGTCACAGCAGATGTGTCTGAAACATGAAGCGCACCAATCACAGAACAAACTCCTGTCCTTTTAGTCACAATATCAGAAGCCTGACAGCAACTGCTCTGTATAAAAAAGTAATTGGAGTAGTATTTTATACACCAGCTATGAAAGGTGTTTTTCTTAATCCTGAATAACAGGACTGCAAAGCCTGATGGAAAGGTGTGACTCTACCAATGCCTGCAGTAGCTCTCAGGTGCTGCAGCAAGTGGCACACACATGCTGGGGCTAAGGGGGCCTGGGCAGACCGGTCCTTCCCTGGTCAGTGCCTTCTGCAGTCCCTCAGTTGTTACTACCCCACAGGCTGTAGATAAACTGGATGCAAGCAGCTCAGCCTAGAGACCTTCTGAAGGAAAAGGATGAATACACGGTGAATACAGCTGAAAATAACTTCCTAAATTGAGAGACCTTTTTGTAAAGATTTCTCCGATTCATGACTGAAAAGGAGAGCTCAACTTCTCTATGAAAGCAAAGAAAATTGTTAGGGCATGGTCAGTTCAGCAATTGTACAAATACATAGAGTACTCAGATTAAAAGGGAATGAAATGGGAAAACCCCATATCAGCGCACAGATACAGGCAGAACTGTAGCGGAGTTCTGGCTTCTGCTCAAGAGAAACAAAAGCAAAACTGCAAACTAATACAG
>JAOXXN010000065.1:43747900-43758742 GCA_026770055.1 Myrmophylax atrothorax | reverse complement strand
TCAGGCCTAGAGAAACAAAAGCAAAATTGCAGACAGTTTTCAACTGAGATTAATAGAGTTCAACTGCTATGGCATTCCTATACCCATCTCCCTTTTATCAAAATCTTGCTTCTCACTGCATCAGTCAGGAGGGTGTTTTTTTTGTTTTTCCCAGACTGTTACAGGTACCCTTTGCCCTGGCAGTCAAGAAGTGACAGTTGGTGTGAGAGGAACACCCAGGGGCGTGCGGGTGACAAATTAGGGTACGCTGAAGTTACAGTCTCAGCAGAGAAAAACGTGTGCTAATACCTCATGAAGTCCTGTGACAAGTCAGGAACTAGGCAAAAAAAATGTGACTTGGGGAGTCCCAGTCTACAAACACTGACCCCAGGAGCAAAGGAAAAAATAGTTTAAAAATCAGTATTTCAGTTTTGCCAGCCAAACCCACTACTCCCATCTGGTCAGCCCCCATGCAGCTGCCTCATTCTGGAGGTACCAAAATTCCCAGAAGCTCTCATAAATTTGCATGAAAGATGTCTGCAGGCACCAATTGTTCTGTGTGTGCCTCAAACTACCACAGTTCTATACAGTGAAGTCCAACTTGGGTTTTCAAGCCATGCATTCTCCTACTCTCCTTCTCTTGAGGATTCCAACCTGCTGCTGTGCTCAGAATGAGTATTGTGTTCTATAAATCTTTGCACTGGTCAGAACACTGCACTGATAGGAAGCAAGTGGGTTTGATGTCCCCTTCTCCTCTTTGTTTGAGTCTACCTAGACAGTCAAAACAGAGGTAGAGCCAATTCAAGACCGAAAAGGACTGAAGACTTTGAGTACTTAGAGCACTGACCAGGTTTGTCAATCCTTGACTGCAGTTTCTGAAATTCTTTTGAGTATATTATGGAAGTTGTCCCAGGATCTGGAATTAGACACAGGACATACCCCCTCCTTCCATACAAATTGCTTTTTGTGCCAAGCTCACTGAATCTAGAAGACCTGTTGCCCACCGAAGATATTTAATAGGATAAGTAATAGCACCATTTGAGGATAGTGCCTTATCTGTTTGCTGAGGTGCGATGGAAATGGAAGTGTTTAAATATATCCTTGTGCTGTATTTGCTAAGAAGAAAATTGTTATAAAAAATCTCCTTCCTGAAACAAAATGATCCTTTTGTATTAGAGCCTGGCAAGAATACAGCTGTATGCCTTTGAAGAACAGGGACAGTTTTCCTTCCCATCTACAAAAACACACATGAAAATCAGTTTCAATCTCTCCTGAAATAGTGTCTAACCTAATTTTTAGGTTTACAAAAATGATGTATTAGTTACAAATTTTTGGCTTACATTAATCATGTAATGATTACTATGCATTGTGGAGCCAACTTCTATAGAAGTTACAGCCAATGGTCATCGCTCTCGATGTGAGGCCTACTGCACAATTGTAGCTCAAAGTGGGAAAATTTTAGAACATATTTCTCTGACTTACCTTCCTCTGTGGTTACTGTACTGACACAGGAGTTCTGCCTCCCTCTTGTGGCTACATCTTTTACTTTCGACTTTGAAAAGAAACCTTTACAAAGCAGCCACAGAGTTCATGATAGTTACCTTCCTGATACGTCTGCTCCTCGAGTTCAATAAAAAAGCCCCATTATTTCAGGAATCTCCCACCCAAAAAAGTGCATACCTAAGGAAGAGATTATTTTTCACATTCATGAGGGAACAACTGAACATGTGTGATAAAATCACTGGTAATTCATGCTGGTTACATTTTGAATTGAGTCTGAATGTTTGGATTCAAGTCAGCCAAATGTACAAGCTCCACCTTGGAGTTACTAAGACATAACCCAGGGGATGTGATATTTTTGAGTAGAGAATATCTCATTGCCTATACATTTAAGGATATCACTTTGCTCTTTCCTATCACCTGCCATTTAAATATCGTATCTTTCTCAAACATTAGGAAATCAAGCTATCTGAAGAGTTAAATAAAGCACTGTACCTCTCAGATTATAAGAAAACCATTAAGTCACTGCCTTGGAATGATAGAATCCCAGCTGAATGCAGATCTAGTGTCCCTCCAGTTTCCCTAAACCCAAAGAACATCTTCTCCCTTCAAGGTTCTTAGCAAACTTACACCATTTGTTGGGTGATTTACGCTGAGTGTGCCTGCTCTGTGCCCTTCTTTATTCCTTTGTAATTTACACTGATAACAATATAGCACATTTCCTGACACAAGATTCAGAAAGAGATGTGAATTGTGTCTTGAAAGCCATAGCTGGAAACTGGGCAGAAGGGATGTGGAAATTTGCAGCAGAAGTCTACAGTAATGGAAAGAGAATATGCTGGTCATCTTCATTTGCCAGGTCTAAGAGAAAGTTACTGTAGTTCTATGCCACTGTTAGTTGGTTGCATCCTCCATATTCATCTCCAATTTCGTCATCTCCAATTTCATCTGTCTTTGGCAACAGGACAAGGAACTTGCTTTGACCCTCATAGCTACTCATACATTTATGTAACCATCCAAGTGATGTGGATAGAGATATCATCACTTTGGCTTTGAAGGTACTCTAATCTGCATCACATTAGGTGATACCCATCAGCACCTCCTTGACAGCTGGCCACATTCATGGGTGTGAGCTCAGCTGAGCTCAGAGTGCAGCCTCTGCCAGGGGCTGGCTGCAGTGACAGCTAGAATTTCTTGGGAGAAATCACCCTTGGAGCCTACAGCCCACATCCAATAAAAGCAACCTAGTGTTACAACAGTGTGTCTGGATCTGAACAGATGGGTGAGAGCACAGAGCAGTCTTTCCAGCACAAATGCAGCTTTCTGAAAACTATATAAAATTGAAGTTGTTTCCTGCTCAGCAGGTGCTCCTCCTGTACCATAGAACAGTGCAAACACTGCAGGTAGAGGTGTGATGGGATGCCTCACTAGAAATCTTTCCTTTCGACAGACACAGCTGTGCTGACTACTAATCTGCCTACTGTCTCTGTGGAGAAATGAGATGGCTGATGACAGGAGGCTGTTTTGCAGATCTAGGAAGACTTGTAGTGGAAGATGATGCCCAAGATGGAAAAACTATCCTTCATCCAAAGCAGCAAGGCAGAGAGCGGAAGCAAGCAGCGGAGGGAAAGTGTGAACTCCACTCTACAAGGGCAGCTTCCCATTTTTTACGTTTGCAGGTATCAAAATCTTGGTATGCCAAAGACTCCCAGGTTATACATCAGTTACTATGAAGGCTGGAGCAGAGAGGAGCTTTGGAAATGGGTCACAGGTTAGGAATGGCAATAAATGCCTAGGGTCCTATAGCTCCCTTACAGGATGAGCTGGGCTGGCTCATTCCTGCTGTTTTCCTTTCTCTCAAAGCCAAGGACTCCAGCTGCCCAGCAGTTCTCACACTAGTACAGCTTTGCAGTTAGATAATTAGCCACAGAATGACAACTCCACATTAACTGCTCATAAGCCATAGGTTGGCTCCAGCTGAGTTACTGTTTCTCACTGGGAAGACTGAACTCAGCCAAAACTGAACTGGAGTTGTTTCCTGCAAATTCCACTTAGTCCTGTGAAAAACAACCCTAGGACTCATCAAGGGGAAAAAGAAAAATTAAGGATGGGGGGGGGTGGGTGCGGGCAGGGAAAGAGAGAAGGGGAAAAAAGGGAAAAACAAATACCAGGAAAAAAGAGAAAAAAAGATTTGGCTTCTTTGCCTGATGCCTCATGCTGGGCCTCCTGAACGGGCTGCAAAATGTAGGACACATCAATGGGTTTTCCTTGACAGCTATAGACTCCTTGCTCTATGAGATTCTCAGCAACTCAGAGGCTTGGAAGCTTGAGTGGTTTGTAAGGCCCCACACTTGGGCACAAAGGAACAGACATATTAAGTGGGAGGCAGGGAGCATCCACAGTGGGGCAAACCTGCCTTGCACAAAGGCATGTTTAGTGGACACGTGAACATGTGGCTGAGGGACAGACTG
The DNA here is from genome assembly GCA_026770055.1 of Myrmophylax atrothorax. Lineage (NCBI taxonomy): Eukaryota > Metazoa > Chordata > Aves > Passeriformes > Thamnophilidae > Myrmophylax > Myrmophylax atrothorax. The sequence continues at coordinate 43,754,792 of JAOXXN010000065.1, read as the reverse complement.
CTGAGTAAAACACATCACAGCACATCTCTGCTTGGTGGCCGCAGCCTCTGGGCTGTCTCCTACTCTGCTAACCGTGTCAGTGAAGCTGAGGCTACTCAAACACACATGCTCCCAAAGGAATCACAGGGTTATCACGCACACAGACTAGCATCATGTCCTAATTATACACTGCATATTTGTATTCTGGCATACCCCAAGGGAAGTACTTTATCCTAAGCCCCCACGTGGAGCCTGAGGTATGTAATGCTTCTGAAGGCACACTATATAGATCACCATGAGAATGTGTTTCTGTGAATGTTCCACTGTCATGCTTGTATATAACTTTGCTGAAGTTAATTCGTTTCTGCTATGGATCTTTGCACGTCATAGCTGCTGGCTGGAATACATAGTAATCAGTCAAAACATTTATCAGCATGCTAGATAAAGCTCTGCTTTGGATCAGTAAAGTAGGACATTGTCTGTAAGGAGACTAATTGGCATTTAAAGTCTGTTGAGGTTTTAGGGGGGTTGGGGATTTTTTTTTGTTATCTGACTTTGTTGCTTGGCTTCACAGATCAGAGGCAGTAATATTTTGGCTGTTGTCAGAACCTCCTCACAGCTGAGTAACTGTGATTCATAATAGTCACAGTCTGAGTGATTAACATTACCACCTAAAAAGCACTTCAGCAAGGTAGTAATGCAGAATGTGTAACTCAAAGGCACTCCTTTAGCTCACATCCTTTCAGAGAAGCTCTAACCTTCAGAATTTTAGGGACTTTTTTAGCTATTTAAGAATCGGTACTCTGTATCAAATTATGAATCATTCAGTAGGAGGAGACTTAAGCGTTTATCAGGTAAAACATGTATACACATGCTAAAAAGGAAGAGGTGGTCTGTGCCCTAAGATCAGTAATCTTCCCCCTACAAGCATTAGAGCTTGCTTACAGCAAACGGGGTGTGCATTTTAGTAATGCCCAATTCTTCCTCCATAAAGGAAGCCTGGAGACTTTTCTACATGACAAAGCATTTGGCAACAATGTTGTTTTGAAGCATTTCCTCCTCTGGTCACTTATTTCTACTCCTGTCAGCTCTTTCAGTCGCACTAACGCGTCTTTTGTAGGGCTGCCCTATGAACCAGATCAGGAAACTGATCCAGGTTAAAAATTAGCCAGCATAGGGAAAGGAAAAAAAAAAACAGAGGCACATCAAGGAACTGGCACAACTGCAAAAGCAGAGCGTGGTGGCACAGGAACAGAACAAACACACAGTGGTATGGGAAGGAAGTACGAATGCCTGAAATCCTCATTATCACTGAATGCTTGGGGGTCGTGGGAAAGACAGGATCAGTATCTCAATTAAGTTTTGCCTTTAAATTAAGCATAGTTTTGTGAACCAGAAACATGAGAAAAGCAAAGCTCTGACCCACAAATCCATGACGGCAAAAACCTCTGCTAAGGTGTAAATAAATGCAGCACATGGCAACAGTCTGGAAAAGAGCAACTTACCTCCTTCAGCTGTAGCTGATCATTCACTAGAAACAGCTGTTATAAAGGCCATGGTGCACAGGTGTGAAATGATTTGGGGGAGGGAGACTAAGGAAAGTCAATTCCCTAAGCACAGGAGGCACAAGTGGTCCTACAAAAGGAATAGTTTTGCAAAATCTGATATGGAGTTTGTGTGTAAATCAGAGAGGGAATGAGGATTCTGTTAGAGGAGAAATCCTGGTGTTGAGAGGAGAGGGTCTAGCAGATAGTGGCAGCTTTAGAAGAAAGCCTTTCAGTGGTCCCCTGGTTTTTGTGGTGCTGTTCGTCAGTGTTTGAAGGTCTGAGAGGTCTGCTGAAGACAGATGGGGACAGAAGGAGTTACAGTAATGAATAGTATCTGGTGATATGCTAATGTGGTTTTCTGTGATGGTGCAACTTGGGTGTTGTGTTCTGGAGAGGGAAGATGGCTTTCTAATGTTGGTAGCTATGTGGCTCTGACTGTATAACTAAGCACATAGTTTTATTGTCCCTTCTAGACATGCCCTGATGAGAAAGGTGGATATACAAGCAGTTTTCAAACAATATACATATTCTGACAGTTAACAGTCTATATTAAAGAGAAATTATTTGTATTTCTTACTTTGCTTCAGTAAGCACTTGGTAAGAGCAAAGCAAGCCTGAGACTCTAAAACTCTAATCATGAAATAAAAGCTCAGTGTGTAGCAAGTTTTTCTTGAAGGCCTTGCCGGCTCTAGCACTTCAATATGAGACTTTTCTGAAACATTTTCTGCCCTATGCCAGGTCACGAGAAACCAAATATATTGCTGTAGGGTGACAAGGTTTGGCTTTCTGCGGGCTGTGAGGAGGGCTGTTGAATTGGGCATATATAAGACCCTTAAAACTGGTGTTAGTGTGCTTTGGTGCAGCATATTGCTGTGCTTCAAATTCTAGATATGAGAATAAATCCAACTGGAATGATAGAGATGCCTTGTAATAAGGGTGATGTGAGCTGTTACATTCCATTTCTGCTTTGCTGGTAAAACTTCTTTGGAAAGCCTGTTGCTGAAAGCAAGAGGAACATGTTTACTGGATAGATCATGGCGAGCAAGCAGGTTAGGAGAATGTCACTCAATATATACTTCGTATAATTTAATTAAAGAATTTTTATACAGTACCTGAACACTGTTTGAAGCTCATATCACATAAGCTTTGTTATGTGTCAGCATCTCTTCTGACTCTTGAGGGCTGGTTGCATCCAGAAAAACTACAGTATGATGTGTCTACTGTTCACTTCTGCCTGTGCCCAACATTTTGGAATGTGGCTTTATCTCTGTATGGACACTTAAAACACCCAACTAAACAAAAAGAACATAAAAAAACCCATCTACTCACAAACAAAAAAGAAAAGTTTCTCAAATTTTATTTAAAGTTATATTCTCCCTTTGGTACAGTGAATGGAAGCAGTGAGAGACTCTTAGAGACAGCGGTGAAAATAAGCTCTAATTTCACAATGTGTGAGTGTAACTTTGAGAAGCAATTTTCCCTATTAACAATTTTAGACTGCCTTGATTCTGTGTTTTATCCTTTAACACATGCTATTACAATTTAAACTTAAATGTGTATGTCATTTTTCTGGAAAAATGTCGTTTCAGAGACTGGGTTAAAAGGTTTACTTTCTTGACTAATAACACTACTATGTTGCCAAAGCCTTCTCAAAAGTGTTCAATGGCTTAGCTTGTTTTTAAGGAAAGAGTGTGATATACTGGGTGAACATTGTATGTTGTCTTCGTGCCTGAAGTGGGAGACTTTGCCAGCACAACTACAACAGCAGATTGGTAATGTGGACAAGACAATGATGACAAATCTGGAAGGTGTGCTGACAGTGAGCCTCATTCTGTCATCTGTGTTGAGGTTTAGACTCCTGTAATATAGTTAAGACCAATTTTTGTTTTGTTTCCTCAACCACCCCCACCCCTGGGGCAAAGGGAACCAGTAAACACGATCACACTTAAAAAGTGTGAGCAACAAAACTTGACAACTTTTCTGTTGTTTCAAGAACTAAGAAATTATAAACTACTGTGTCAGCAACACCTCATACTATGTAACCTATTTTTTTCCTGTGATCAGAAATGAGTGCATGCTGATACTTGTGGTCCCTGGGTGTAGATCAGACATACTCATTATTCAAAAATCTCTCTTTCAAAAGATGTAGTTCACTGATGAACCACAAAGAAGATGAACTACAAATATCCCCATATCCCGGATCCTTTATATTGGTTTGGTTACTGTTGCCGTGGTAAGTCTTTTGCTCTGCTGAGAAGAAGCCAGGGATGCTTCTGGACAGGACAGGAATCATTCAGAGCACTCAGTGAAGGCTGTGCCTCTGAGTGCAAACTGTTCTTTGTAAAAGATGATTTGTCTTTTTCTCAAACATTTGGTAAAAAAAGAAGTGTGATTGTGTCTAGGATTGAGTGGGAACTTTTCTATTTTATTCCCTTCTGTAACACACCAAGGATCAGCTTTTGATCTTGTGCACAAATGTGCTTTTCCTCACGTTATCCCATATTTGGCACAATTTTTGCAGTGAAGGAGAATGTTTACCCAAGTGGCATCATCTTTGCTCTCAATGTAATGTCCATCATCACTATGGGGTTCAAGTCTAGACAACACAATAGCTAAACAGAATTGTCCACCCAACAGTAAAGATGACATTATTGATAAACCTGGTGCAGCCCTGAGCTATCAATGGTAGAAACCTCAGGAAGAAAGATGACAGACAGGGTAACACACCAACTTAGTAAGATTCATGTTTGCCTGGCAAACAAAGGAGAATGCTGGCAGATAAATACAGCTCACTATAAAAGCAAAGCCGTTATGTAGCTTATGCCTTGCAGTGCTACTCCAACCATCAGCGTTGCTCCTGCACTGCACATAAGCCTGAACGTTATTGCAGCCTAACAAAATGCTAAATGCTGTAGAATCCCCTAACATCCATCCAGCAGGCAGCTGCAATGCTGGGGAAAACCAAGGGGAACAGACTTCAGGAAGCTGCTAACTCGCTTGACTTGCCAAGCAGCAGATGAATTGCCGTGAATTAGATGGACCATTAGTCTGACTCAATGGGGCATTTCTCGTGAGGGCTTGATTTTGTTCACAGCAATATTCTTCAGAGGCACTGGGGGGTTTGCAGAGCTGCACCACAACTGGATATTAGTGTCTGAGAAACTGTGAGAGGGCTGTGCACACAGGTCTTGCCTTCTGGGATGGCAGTCTGATGAAATATGGAAAGGAGCATGGCACCAGACTGAGGCAGTACTGCTAACATGCCCACATGTTAAATTTTTTAACTATTCAGTAAGCCACTCTGACAAACTGGGAGGGGATTCCAGGGGAGGAAACTGTAGCCATGCAGTGCCTTGTTTTGAGAAGAAGTAGGGTATGAATGGCAATCTGATTCCTTCCTGGTAACATGCCAGTCATTTCAGCAGTTTCATTTCACACTGAAGTACAAACTTCCTGCTAGAGATTACTACCTTCCTATCAGAGGCATCAGAAGCCAAGTCCAAGTAACACCAGCACCTCCATCGATCCCTGTAATTCATTCATTGGACCATGAATTAGGACTTCTGATGGGGCAGATCCTCTTCAGTCCTGTTGGCTGTGCTATGCAGGTGGAAAACTCCAGAAAAAAGATGATAGAACTTTGTAAACTACGCTATTTTCTTGGCTGAGGCTCTAGCAATATACAGTGAATAGTTACTTAATCAGCTGACCCACTGTAAACCAATTATGCCCCTATAAAAGTCTGCACTCCAACTTGTTACCTGGGCTAGTAATAGGGGACTTCAGGCTGAAGGTGGCGTAACAAATGTAGTTTACACCACCTTAATTGTTGAAGAGATGTAACCTGCTATGCTTTGTGCATGCCAAGTCAGAATTCAATGTTATTTTTCACTTATGCTTGGGTGGACCTTACAGAGATGAGTTACTTGTGGAGATCTAAGGGGTGAGTGGAGTTCAGAAGTTGTACGAAGGACTGAGCAAAGGTGGCAGTGGTTAGCCTGGATGTCTCAACTTATAGTTGAGAAGATTTCCCCATATTACATGCCTCTCACAGGTTGCCATAGCAAAAGGGAATAAAGAGTGAATGGAAGAGAAGGCAATAAAGAAGGGAAAATGGAAGTAAGCCAACTGACAGAGTTCTGACAATTTCTTGCATAGCTTGGAGATCCTACTGCCACTGATTCTGTGAGGAACTGCTAAAAGCAGCAATGTTGCAGATCAGTGAGCACCTGTGCACCGTGGCAAGACCCTGAGGAAGAACATCTCTAAATTCTTAGGTTATGCTGACTCCCTGCTCCTGGTCAGCTTCAGCCTCAGTTACCAGTCCATGTGGAGGCACACAGCCTGTGGCAGTGGGCTCTCTGCCCAGGTGGCCTCTTCTCAGCTGCTTGCAGGGGAAGGCACCAGTGCTCACAGCAGGCAGGGCTCAGGACCCCTTTCTTGTGGGCCAAGAGGGGCCACTTCTGCCTTGTAGTGGTCACCTGCAGTTTTTGGTTGCCAGGGAGCAGGCAGCTCCCGGGGGCTGAGGGGAGGTGTCTGCAGGGCCTGGAGCTGGTGGTGGCACTGGCGGCTCAGCCTCACCCGCGTTCCCCCAAGGGCTGCTGCCCCGACCCAGTGCTCAGTCCCTGGGCAACAGCAGCTGAACACGAGCCAGCAGTGTGCCCAAGGGGCCAAGAAGGCCAGTGCCTCCCTGGCCTGTATCAGGAACAGCGTGTCCAGCAGGACCAGGGCAGGACAGCGATTCTTCCCCTGTACTCGGCACTGCTGAGACCACACCTCGAGTGGTGTGTGCAGTTCTGGGCCCCTCAGCTCAGGAAGGACGTCGAGGTCCTGAAGCAACTGCAGAGAAGGGAATGAAGCTGGTGAAGGGTCTGGAACACAAGTCCTGTGAGGATCAGCTGAGGGAGCTGTGGTTGATCAGCGTGAACAGGCTCAGGGAAGACCTTACTGCTCTCTACAGCTACCCGAGAGGAGGGTGTAGATGCAGGACAGGTGGGGGTCGGACTCTTCTGCCAGGCAGCCAGCAGGAGAGGACACAATGCTCAGCCACACCAGGGGAGGCCCAGGTGGGACATTAGAAGCAATTTCTTCACAACGGTGGCTAAACATTGGATCGGGCTGCCCGGGGAGGCGGTGGTGTACAAGGAATGACTGGAGGCGGCAGGTGTTCGCTCACGGGCCGGACCCGATGGCCTGGGAGTCCCTTCCCAGCGCCCCCGATCCCGTGTCCGGGGCCCGCGGGCTCCCCCCGCCGCGCGCTCCGTGACGTCACGGCTGTGGCGCTCTGCGGGGACACTTCCGCCTCGGTAGGTGTCATGGCGGCGGGGGCGGGCGCCTCACGTGACGTCGCGGGGCTCGGCGAGGTC
>JAOXXN010000065.1:43721061-43732381 GCA_026770055.1 Myrmophylax atrothorax | reverse complement strand
ATATCTGATGCTTTGTGTATTTTTTTATTATGCTTATTTTAGAAGCCTGATTATCGGTCTGTTCTGAAAAAAAAAAAAAAAAAAGGCCCTGGAAAGCTGCTTTTCTAGATCTGGTTGCTTTTGCCAGAGTAATTCACCTGGTCTGCTCAGAATTGCCTGAGGCTTAACCTCCCTGCTTTGCACAACTGAATGTTTAATGATGGTATATAGTTGAAATAAAATTTAAATGTGTAGCTTGTCTAAAAATACAAGTTTTCCAAATTTTAAGGAAGCACTTCTATTTATTATAGCATAAAATAATCTGCAGCTTGCATATGTTACTTCTGTTATGGTCATAGTTATTTTTCTTCAGTTTGAAATATTTGTAGAGTTTGCTGAAACAAGGGGCTAAGGTAGTCCTTTCAGATATACTTAGTTGTTTTAGTAAATAGGGATTTGCATTTTGCTCTGGAGGGAGAACTCCAGGAAATCTGTCTTTGAGGGAAATGTATGAAGGTCAGGGTTATGTAATTTAATTTCCTCTCTCTTCCTATTCTACCTTTCTGATTAGAAATGTGAAAAGCTAATGTTGGAATGTATCTTAGCTCTTGCTTTTCAGAATTACAGGCTATTTCCAAAGGTGTGTGTGTCTGGGATGTATTTTGTGAAGTGATGAAGGGTAGCAAAGCTAAAGGATAAAGGAAGGAAATCAAGTACAGGTGTTATGGGAACAGAAAGGTGGACCAGAAGTGTAAGGACAGATTCTTTTTTTTTCCCCTCCCAAATTAACTGCACAATAATGCTGCAAAGAAAGTTACACACACAGTAATTTCTTGAAGTGTGGTAATTGGAAGGAAAAAATTCAGAGGAAAGGAGATCATCGGACAGGACCCTGGAAATATCATGGTGTTAGCAGTGGATAGAATTTTCGCATTGTCAATACCTGTATTCCTATTTCTGTTTAATTTGGTTTTTTAGCTGTAAAACCTATCTTTTGAAACATGAGATATGTTTATAGGTGGGAGCTTTTGTTTAAAATACTGTGTTAAAGGATTAGACCATGACTACCAAAAGTAAATTCATTTTTGGATTGCATACCCCATGATCATGTTGAGATGGTAAACAACTTTATTTGTTTCTGGCACAGTTACTGTAGCATGGTACCTTCTCACTGATGAAAGCAAAGCATTTTAATGTTTCTCTCTTTCTGTTGTCATTGGTATTCTTCCAGGAAAAAAGCTTCTAAACTAAGATGGTTTAAAAAGTAAACTTGTACATTTGATTAATTTGATACTTATTTTACTACAGGTCAGATCCTCCAAGTAGTTAGAGCTGCCAATGGAGCTCAGTATATCATTCAGCCACAGCAGCCAGTTGTTCTACAGCAGCAGGTCATACCACAAATGCAGCCTGGGGGAGTACAAGCACCAGTTATTCAGCAGGTAAAGGAAAATCTTTGATTAGGCACACTTGAAAGAAAAAAAACATGGTAGCAATTACTAAAGAGGCTTGTTTGTATTTTTATGAGAAAACTGAAAGAGAACACCAAGTCAGAAATGGTACATTAAAAAAAAAGGAAAGTTGTGTGATGTGAGTTTTTTCTGTTTGGTTCGGGGTTTTGTTTGTTGGGGTTTTTTTTAGTGAACAATTTTGAAACGTTGTTTTCAGTGTCACTTTTATTCTTGCCAGGTACTGACTGGCTGCAGTTTAAAATTCCTTTTGTGTGTCTTCTGACAGTTACATTATGTGCATAATCCTAGTCTACATACTATACATAAAAATGTGATCATTGGTTAAAATGATTTTGACTCTGTCAACACACAGAAGTAAATACCTAAAACTCACATCCCACATCTGTTGGTTATTTCAGTAGCACATACAGTACGTTTTCCAAGGACTTCAGTTACAGAGTCAACTGTATGCCCATGCTGTGATAGCACAGAATTTAGCATAGTGTCACAGTTCTGCACTTTAAGCATGAATAACAATTTGTAGAGAGTTGAAAGTTAATTTTTTTTATAAAAAAAGGGATTTTTTAAAATAATCTTTCACCTGAATTAAAACATTCCACTGCTGTGCTTGGAAGTCTGATGTGATGGTAGTGCTAGTGTTTTAGAATGGATAGACAGTAGGTTTTCTCAAATTTAGCAATGCAGAAAATGAACACCAAGTACTGAAAGAAGGTATGGGATTACAAATTAAATTACCTATCAGATATAGGTGGAATATTTGTAACTTTAATTAGTGCAAGTCAGATTGACATGCTTTGATTGTTTCTTTTGAGTAAGTGATGTGGCAGTCTCTCATGTTAGCAGCCACAGTACTTGCCATGATATTCCATCAGGTTTTGGCTCCTCTTCCTGGAGGGATTTCCCAGCAGACAGGAGTGATTATTCAGCCTCAGCAGATCCTGTTTACAGGAAATAAAACACAAGTCATACCTACAACAGTGGCTGCCCCTACACCAGCTCAAGCACAGATTCCTGCAGCTGGTCAGCAGCAACCACAGCAGCAACAGGCACAACCACAAGCACCACTTGTTCTCCAAGTTGATGGAGCAGGGGACACATCATCTGAAGAAGAAGAAGATGAGGAAGAAGACTATGATGATGATGAAGAGGAAGACAAAGAAAAAGATGGCGGTGAAGATGGCCAAGTTGAAGAGGTAAACTTTTTTCAGAAGACTAGAGCATGGTTGTGCTTCACTGAAATTTTTTGTCAGTATTTTAAAGAAAGCTGTCTGTTTCAGATAATAAAATATTTCAGTAATTTTGAGAATATAACTGGTATCCTTGTACTTCAGGTTCTTTATTTCCCACATGGAAGTTGTGGAATTGGTGTGTATTAGCAAAGCACCTTGAAATGCAGCAGGGGAAGGCAGGGGGGATACAGCTAAAACTCTTAACTGTCATGAATGCCATTTTAAAAACTTCATCAGTAATATTTTGGATATTATAGAGAGGTCAGTCATGAAATTATGAAACCTTCATGAGCAAACAGAAATATTCAACTCCACTTGGGAGTGAGTGCTAACAAAAACAAGATGTTAAGAAGACTGACAAAAAAGAGAGCATGTGTTTAGTTCACTAATGGGACCAACATACACAATCTGACCTGTATCTCACTGGCTCTTCCATTGCTTTCTGTTACACTGGAACAAGCTTGAGAACTCAAATTGGATTATAAAATACTTGCTAAAAACACATCTGACCTCGATTTAAATAAATTCAGGAAATAAGAACAGGAAAGAATTGTTGCATTCTTAATATGTGCTTAATTTAGACTTTGAATTTGCTTGGCTTTGGACTTCAGACAGCGGTTCTTAAGTTTTAGTGTGTTGCACCAAAAAGCCCCACAAGAATAAGAAATTGTAAAAAAGGGGGAGGGGGCAGGCAGATATTAGTAAGTTAAAAGTACTGATACTTAGTCTCTGACAGGAAGCTTGACACTCGCTGAATCTGTCTCTAAAATGCCTCTTGAACTGTCAGATTGCTTCCAAAGTTTTCTACAGCCTTTCCATTTATTTTTAGATTCTATTTAAAATGCCAATATGAACAGCATTTCACGATCTGTATCACCCCTGCAGGATATGCAGGGAAAACTTGTAAGTTTGGCAAGGGGTTAAATCAGGTTTTCTGTAGTACATTTGCAAGTTACAAATTACATGTTGGGTTCACAACACTTTTCCATTATATTGATCAGCATTGATGTCAGTGTTAATGTTTTAATAGTTGCTTTATTAACTGTAGGTTATCATGCTTAAATAATAAGTGTTCTTGAGGAGATCTTTTTTATATGCCAAGGTCTCATTACCAGCATGCCAGAGATCTGTTATTTTTGCTTCCTTTGCTCATCAGCAGCTACTTTGAGTGGAGCAGTTCCTTGAAGCTTTTGAAGTCAGTTAAACAGCAGCATTGCCTTGAAAGGAATACACCCCGTCTCACTGGCATCTCCTCTGTTTAGGTTACGTACTTGGGAGTAGGTGGGGAAGATGAGGATTGTGCAGAGGACTTGTTGCTCTGCGATTATTAGAGGTTGTTTCAGCTTTTGAAGTATTTGTTATTCACATGGGATGAAAAAATCCCACTAAATTTCTGCTGGAACGGTGTGTTAGCAGGAAGAGAAAAAATGAAATTAATTTTTAAGGGCATGAAAATACATTCTAGAAGGTCTGGAGAAGTTATTTTTGTATGTATCTATGCAAGATTGTATTGAACAATTTTTTCTTTCCCCCCCTCTCGTAAAAACTTGTCTGTGTTGAAGTCTGTTTCCATTTGGAGTACATCAAATGTGAACAAGTCATGGAGTTTCTGTTTTTAAGGGCAGGTAGGGAGTGATGTGACTGAACGTCACCTTGCACTGCTTAGATGCTTTAGAAAAATGAAAATCTGCATGCTTTTGTGAATAAATTGCAAACACCAGAATATTTATAGTACAGGAGCAAGAATGGTTGTGGTGATGGAAGACTTGCAATGCTCAAAATCTGGCCTGGACACTGAAGTCCCAGTCTAAAACTAGTAAGGTATTTTCTCAGAAAAAAAGGGTAGGAATGAAGTGTGTGTACATAAGCCCTCTGCTGGGCAGCCTGATACTCCCCACCTCAAATGCATTTTAGGTCCTGTAGTGCATAGATAAGACTGTAGCCTCATGTAAGTAATCATGTAGCAGCTCTGTAATGACAGTAGCAGCTCTAATCTTGCTCAATATCATAACTTTTCACATGTATTTGTTTCAGGAGCCTCTGAACAGTGAAGACGATGTGAGTGATGAGGAAGGACAAGAACTATTCGATACAGAAAATGTTGTTGTGTGCCAGTATGATAAGGTAATGTCTGCAAAACAGAATCCCTAAGTTATGCTTTCTCTGTTCTTATGTCCTAATTCTTTAAGTGATATCTTTGAGATTGTTAAGTATAGGTGTAGGTCTGTATAGATGTGAGTGGAAATACAAGAATTAGCTGTTGTTTTTAAAACAAGTTTGTGTGCCATGTTTGTACTAAACTTGGTAATGAGTAAAGCTTAGAAAGATTTGGCTGCATTTTATTTTTCTTGATCATGTGTTTTTGTGCCCTTTAATAAAAAGGACAGCCCTCTGGACTCAGGAGTGCTGGACTGTTAGAATCTTGAACATTTATTGTGGCTATGAATAGAAAAAGGATCATCAGGATTTAGACTTGTGGAAAACCATTCCTTGATCACTAAGAGTATCTCTTCTGGATCATAGAATAGTTACTAGAGGACAATGTTCTTTTGGTGTTACACATTGTGCTATACAAAATGCCAAAATTGAATGTTTGTTCCTGTTTTGCTTTAAATTCTGCTGAACTGTTTTGCCTCCTCTGTAATAACTAAATTCTTTCATGTTTTCCCTGGAATATCCAAGGATTCATCTGTGTCTTGAATTTTTTTAAATGTGTCTAGAGGATATCAGACCTACCTTTTGGCTGAAGTGGATTTGCTTTCTTTTCCTATGCTAGATCAATAGGACTGTGATGGCTAAGGATCCTTTTTTAAAGCAGGAAAAAGCTGTAAGCTTGTTGAATAAAAACTCCTCCGTTGCAAAGAATGACTGTGTTAGAAAATCTTCAGTTATGCCCAGATTCTGCTTACACTTGCCATGGGATTCAACAGACAATTTAAGATAGAGAAAAGTGGTATCAGTATCTACATCCCAACCATCTGTCTCCTCCAGACTGTAATCCAACAGTGTTTGTTTTGAGGCAATTTGTGAGAATAGTGAGGCACCTCAGAATAGCAGTCAGAAAAGCTTGTTGGGAGCTGCTGAAGCTGAGCAACAGGAACTGCTTGGAAATCCTTACCCTCTTAAGAGTTAAGAATGGGAACTTCGTCCATCATAAACCCCCAGTGCCATGTGCTCTGAAAGGACTTCATCTCTTATAAAGCAATCATTGATTCGTTTGTCTCTAAACTACACAGGATCAGCTCAGATCTGAGCAGAGTTTCCTCCTGCCCAATGTCCTGAATCAGCTGATGGTGGGTGCCTCTGGAATTGTAAGACAAAGGCAGAGAGCATTTTACCATCCTTCTGTGAACTGTCTCTTGAGGAAGAGATAGTGGCTTCTTATCAAATGACCAGTGGATAATTTTTTCCTTTATTTGTCAGAAATTAATTTGATTATTTTTGAATCCTGGAAAACAAGAAGTTTCGTAAATATATTGTGTGATGTGTGGAGAATTAGTTTTTAAATCCACCTTTTCCATGTTTGTTACCAGTAAGTCTTAAGCTTCTGTGTTTTGTACTGTAGAGATTTTCAGACTGAAAGCCTTGTAAATGATACACTTGCCTTTTAACCAAAGCTTAACTTTCAGAAATCCAGAGTCAAACTCTTTAGATTAGAAGTGGAAAGTTGAATAGGCCTGCTATCTATATGTACAAAACATAAACTAGTCTTCATGCAGAATACAGGTTAGACAAGAGCTACAAATAATGAAAATTAGTGTTTGACCCTTTTGAGGGCTACTTGAAAACATCAGTCTTTTTGTTACAGCAATTGAAATAAGGATTTCTGGCTTTCAAGCAGAGTTTCATGGCTGTCGTAAGCAAAGATAATTTAATCAGATTAAAGCATCAGAGGTGGATGTATCTTTATTCTTCCTTTCCAGCAACCTGTAAAAATGTGCTGTATGCTTTGCATTTTGGAATGTCTTTGTGCTTACATTATTTTGTGACTGTTGCTGTCACTGATTTAAAAAAACAAAACCAGAGAATACTGGTCTGTCCATAATTAGGTTTTGTTTCTCATACCTGAGCGCACAATTGATTTTCAAGATATTTGTCGTAATTTAGCGATGTATGTCTAGGAGTTATTTTCATTTCTTTCTTGCCCTTATAATTACACATTATTACCCATTTCTGATGCAGAGTAATAGAGTAACTTTTCCCCTCTGCTTTTAGATTCACAGAAGTAAAAACAAATGGAAATTTCATCTCAAAGATGGCATCATGAATCTTAATGGAAGAGATTATGTATTTTCCAAAGCCATTGGAGATGCAGAATGGTGAAGTTTTAAGAGACAAAACAAAAGAACTCCCTGTAAAAGGAAAAAAAATCAAAAGCAGGAAAGGTTGAGACTTGGATGTATACTCCAATCAAAATGTGTATCTGCACATCAGAAATAAACAAAAGTATTGGAACAAAGGTAAAATGTGGCAACAAAGACACTACTTCAGATGAGCAAGCCATGGACTGTAGCAGCTATAGCATTGTCTGGGAGCTGGTTTTGTGTGTTAGGAATACCTTAATTATCAATTCTACATACAGGTACCTACAGCTGGTATTTAGCATGTAAGGCTTTGTCCCCCTCCCCCTTGATTTAAGATTTTAAAATACTTCTTCCACTGATTGAAGGAACTATTCCCTTTAATAGATTATTAATCTGAAAATGCTTATTGTGTGTACAAATCTTTGCTTTGAACACTTCCTTTTGGTAGTGAGAATGATCAGAATGTTACTTAAACCGTGTGCAAGCTTTGTACAGAAGGGTAAGACTTAAGGTGTTAAATTTTAAATATAAGGAAAATATTTTTAATTCTGATATGCTCATTAATTATTATATCTATTTGTTGTTTTCAATGCAGTTCCCCATAAACAGGTTAATGTTCCTAGCAGTTAAAAAAGGTAAAATGATCATTTATATTTCAAAATGACTTTATTTTCTGTGATAGATTTTTAGGGCTGCATTTTTCAAATTCTAAGCACCTGTAGCTCCCTCCCTGTGAAAGATTGCTTAATTGTTAATTATATTCTTGCTGTTTGGTGATGGTTCAGCATCACTGAACTGAAACAAATAACAGTTTCCATTGATTTTTCTTTTTTTTTTAAAAAGGGTTTGGAGACCTTTTGAATCTTGTGTGTTGGTAATGCCATAATAGATGCATTCCTTTATCTGCTTACTACGTATGTAGTCCAGACATCCACAAATAATTCAACAGACCATAGGAATGACTAAATTTTTAATATAGAAAATCGCATAAAATTCTAACATTTTGGCTGCAACTCTTAATCAAAGATCTGCTTTACTAAGAAGTATAGCCAAAAGTTATCTGCAGCAATTAATCTCTCTAAAGTTTTCCAGATGGCACGGAATTTCATGAAGAGAGCTGCACGGCTTTGAGGACACAAATTTTGTTAGAGTATCTTTAGACTGTCTTGGTTACAGAAACTCAAGCAGTCGGATGCACTAAACCTTGTTAGTCACTTTTTCACTTGCCTTTTTTATTGTTTGTTTGGGGTTTTTTTGTTTGTTTAATTTGTGAAAAGCAACAAAGTTGTTCCCCCCTCCTTCCCTTCCTCTCCTCAAAAGGTGAACAACTTGTCTTTGTGCATAGGTCATTCTTGCATACCCTGCTTTGGAAATGCAGTTACTTTTGAACAAGGAGAGGGAATGGGCATTATACTTCGGAAACTGTTGAGGAAGGAATGTTCATGTGGCTCACCATTTCAAGAAAATTTTGTTTCATTGGGTGCTTGGAAAGATTATGAAAAAAAGGACATAGCAAAGATAAGTTTAAATTAGGGAAGAATTTGAGAAGTAGACATGATTTCTGTTTTTGTTTTTTGCTTGAGAAGGAAACTTCTGAATCATTTAGCGAAGTCATGAGTGTATTTTAGCAGTATGTAACAGCTGCTCTAACTTTAATTCTCTCTGATTTACTTTCCTCCAAGTGCATTTGTAGTCTCAACAGTACATAGGAAAATGGCAACAAACCGTATGAGTTTTTTTGCTGTGATTTTGTATACCTGTGCTCTCACTGATACCTACTAAAACTGCCTGTAGGCAATGCCTAGAGCCATATGGTTGTTAGAAAGCCATCTACATTCTAAGCTTTATGAAAAGTTAATTGATGATTCTTGTAATTAATTATTCGTTAATGGAATCATCATTTAGAGTGCATTTTTAGCATGGGGCTTCAAGGTATCTCAAACTGATCAGTGTTTGCTTTCTTCTGAACAAAGCAGATATTTTATTTTTGTTACCACTGTTGACACTTCTATATACAACTGCAAGGAAATCAATAATATACCAACTAATTCCTTCCCTCACCTTTTCCATGTCTGTTACCAGTAAGTCTTAAGTTGTGGACTTCAGGAAAATTCCCATAATGCTGCACAACCAAACCAATAAAAGTGGAAAATATCCCTTTAGCTATAGATTCCTTTTTCTACTACTGGAACCCAGATTACTTGTACAACACTTTGTTTTCATACATCTTAGTGATATTTTTCACCCACGTAATATGCTAGAAGCTGCATAGCCTTTCTATTTATTTTTAAGGGGTAGCTGAACTTTAAAAGTAATTAAGCTTAGTCTGTTCTGAAGGATGTTAGAAGCTTTCTGAACTTGCACAGTCTCTTGCAAGCTAATTGTATGGTATGCTTTTCAGATGAGCTTTGTCTGCAAACACAAGTATCTGTGAAGTTTTGGGAAAGCCAGTCAAACCATGCACATACCAATCTGTGCTCTTATTGCTACATCAAGTGTTCCTTTTTTAAATCAAAAGCATGTTTTAATTTCATTTTATTGTAGCAGCTTGCTGTAAGAATGTAGTTTGCTTAATTTTATTATTGTACTTGAATTTTTAATCATGGTTTTAACAATATAACCGAACAGACCATTTCATTAGGTTCAAAAGAGACCATTCCTTTCAGAGGGCAAGGTATTCTGTTGTTCATAGTTCATAAATGATTTTTCCTCCCCCTAGAAATAGCTTTTGTTGTTGTTGGTTTTGGGGTTTTTTTCCAATTTAAATAGTTCAGTATTATGGAAACAATTAATGGTTTCAAGAGGGCTTATGTTAAAATTTGCACAGATAATGGAGCACCTTTTTATGATGGAAAAAAAATGGGGAAAGATAACTTCATAATTATAACCATGGTGGCTGGTGGAAACTTGTAGAGCAACTGGGCAAAACTGAGTCTTGTGCCTTTTCAGTTTGCAGAATACCTGTTTTGCCAGTATGAAATACTTTTTTTTATTCCTGAGAGAGTAAATTTTCTGCAGTGCTTCAATCAGAAAAGCAACTTTTTTGCTCTGGTTCTGTTGGGTTTTAGTGTGTGCAATCATTTAAAAACATCTAAGTGGAAAACAAATTGAAATATGTTTTCTTTTAAGAAGATAATAGAGAATTTAGTCACGTAAGGAACTTTATATTGGACTATTTAAATAAAATATGTTTTTATTCCCCCTCAGTTGCTGATTAGCAATAAGATTTCTTTGAGGCTTCATACTCCTTGTTTCCTACATTGTACTCATGAGTTGCATTTGAACATCATTCAGTTTCCTAAACACTATTTAAAGTGATAATTGTGGTCCGAATTTATTTCCAAGAACATGATATATGATTCTGAAGCACATTTTCTAGAAGAGGGCAAAAAAACATGTTGTGTCATGTAACAGATTTTTTTTTAATAAATGTTTTCTTATCTTTCTGCTGCACAGTTAGGAGTGTTAAAGTAAACTTCATTGAGTCTGTGAAAGTAATTTCACCACTTGACAGTTAGCAGTAATTATGTCACCACATAACACTACCAGAGTAAAGTTTCTTAATTTCAGTGAAGGAGTTGGAGACCTTGTTAACTAAAGTTTGTATTGATTCAATCTTTTCAATTTGCAAAAGCTCCTTTAAAAACAATAAAGCCCCCCAAAATTTCCCCCAAAGCAGAAGCTTCCTAATAGAATGCAATAAAATGTCCAGGAAGTGAGCAGTGGTTTGAGGGTAACACACACTGGATTGATACTGGGCTGCCTTACACAGCATGGTGGGGTTTGTGTGCCATCCCACCCCACCCACACACCCCCTAACTGAGATTAGAGTTCTTCTCAGACTTTGAGATTAGTGACTATACAAGATAAAGAAACTTGCATATTGTTCTGTCTTGGTGTCTGGCATTTAAAGTCTCGTTTTTCCCATTGCTGTGATTGGTTGGGAAATGTGTAAAAACCAGTACATTGGTTTCCATGTTGTCTACCTTTTTCAGGCAGTTCATGCAGTGTGTCTTTTACTTATTATTTGGTGGATTAGACGTTGTGGAACAAAAGGAGCTTTTTTTTAAACAGGAAGAACTACCTTGGGTTATCTGTATGTACAGTCATCCAATGAGACATGTTCCAGAGTGCATAGGGTACCAATAGATTATGGAGTGGGGGACTATCCTTTTTTGCTGTTCTGAGCTACTATTGTCAACTGCTGTTGTACATATACTGTTATGTGTAAGGGGGTAAATATATTTATTATGTTTGTAAAATTCATTCTGTACAATTGCAGATCAAGGTTGCTCCTCTGTGATATACAGGATATTATGTTTCAAAGGCCATGCTT
>JAOXXN010000065.1:43703386-43720961 GCA_026770055.1 Myrmophylax atrothorax | reverse complement strand
CATGCTTGGAATACGATTAGAGAACTTAGTATTTTGATGTACTAAGACCTATTTTAAGTTTAATATTTTGCCTTTGCAAAAACTTTAATTAAAGATGTTATTTAAAAATGTTTGCCACTTCATTTACTATCTTTCATATGCATTTGTTTCATATATGAGGCTTGTGACCACTACAAAATAACGCTGAAGATTCTGAATTGATTTTGATCTCACGCAGGTGATTTCACTGTCAGCTACTTGCTGAGTTTGTCTTGCAGACTTTTCATTTAACATCATCACAATGTTATTAAAAAATGCACAGTTTAATCTTGAGGCCAGTCTTGCATATTTGTTTCAGGATTTTCTCTATGTGGTAACTTTAGGCTTAGGTGTTGAGAGAAGATTGATTGAACAACTTGGTCTTAGGGACGATGACATCCTGGGGTGCATTGGGAAGAGTGTGGGTCACCAGGGTTGAGGGATGTGATCCTTCCCCTCTACTTGGCCCCAGTGAGGCCACATTTGGAGTGTTGTGTTCAGTTCTGGTCTCCACAGTTAACGAAAGACAAGGAGCTACTGGGTAGGATCCAGTAGATGCCACAGAGGTGATTTGGGGTCTGGAGCATCTCTTGTGAGAAGAGACTGCGGGAGCTGGGCCTGTTTAGTCCAGACAAGAGAAGACTGAGAAGGGATGTCATTAATGCGTACAAATATCTCAAGTTGGTGCCAGACTCTGCTAGGTGGTACCAGTGACAGAGTGAGGACTAATGGACATAAAATAAAACACAAGAAGTTACACTTCGACCAGAGCAGAAATTTCTTCACATTGAGGGTTGCAGAGCATTGGAACGGGATGTCCAGGATGGTCATGGAGTCTCCCTCTCTGGAGACATTCAAACCTTTATGTGTTTCCTGTGTAACCTGCTCTAGCTGGCCCTGCCTTCTCAGAAGGGTTGGACTAGATGATCTCCAGAGGTCCCTTCCAACCCTAGCAATTCTGTGGTTCTGTGCTAGTCCTGTAAGTGGAAATGTGAAACAATATCAAGAATTAAAATACAGAGTTTGTATTTGATAGCTGACTGATCAAAAAGGTTTCATCTTCATCCACTAATTTAATCTGACAATTCCTTTCTAGCATAAGCAGCTGACATAATTTTAGTTGCTGTCTAAAAGCTGTACCTTGAGACATGACTTGTGATTTATTTTTAAACCTATGTTTTGACCTTGAAATTCTAATATAATTAGAAAGAAAATAAACTATAGGCTATGCTGCCTGTATGGGGGTTTGTATTTTGTAATGTGGTGATTTTTGCAAAATCTTTTAGCTATAGTGGTGTCAGGGTATGGGAAATCGAGACTCATATGGAGTGGTGTGTTTTGCTTTGGTTTTTTACCCTTGTACTCCTTTTTGTTTCCCTGCCTTGATACTCCTCTTTGGCCTCCAGCCCTCAGCACTTGGGCAAGTCTGAATAAACACAGTACTGCTTTTTCCATAAAATTTGCCTTACTTGAAAAGGATTTGGAGTTGATTCTGGATAAATAGCTGTCAGAAATGATGATGCTTTACCAAAAGAGATCATTGCTGTCCGAGCTTGCATACCATGTAAGAAACACAGGTCAGAAAAGTGTCCTGTTGTTTTGGCCAAAACGTTTTCAAAGGGACCTAAAAAGAGGAGGCAGAGCAGAATGATGACAAACTCAGTAGCAAACTCAGATTAAAACACAAAACAGCTGGATTTTGTTCCTGTAAGGAAAGATGAGAATGTTACAATTTTCTATGAATGCTGATCGCAATCTCTGAGCTGTCTGAGCAAAGTATTTCAAGGATATTTTTGTGCAAAATCACATGTATTTAAAAATACATGATTTTTTTTCTGATTTTTTTATGGTTTGATTATTGTAATTGCAGAGGTATGAGAGAGGATAATAATCTTGTGACATTAGCATAGCTTTCAGTATATCCCCATTTACTTTCAACTACACATTGTTTCTTACAGCTTGTCTTAAACTGTACTGTAAGGTTTTTAGTTTGTGTTTTGTTTGTTCTAACCCAGACTTTTGTTTTTAAAATGCTGTGTTGAAGACTTGCCCCTTGTTTTCAGAGCAGATTCCAGCACTCTTTTTTTCAAACTGGGGTGTTGGGGTTTTTTTCCACTAATGGGATTATGCCAAACCTGAATTCTTCTAGATGTAATGCATCTGTTGTACAGTCAGATGAACTGCAGTTGAACCACATTTGACCTCCAATGTGGATATATGACATTCAGAAAGTTGGGGTTTGGACAATTTTTTTCTTAAAAGTGAAGTCTTTTCCAGTTATTTTTGTGTGAAGTACCCATGCAATTATATCTTTTTACATAGTCTAAGTGTGTATGCCCTTGCCTGACCAGAAAGAGGGTTATCTGAAGTAAAGAATATGGAGAGAGAATAAATGAAAATAGTCCTTTACATTACAAGTGGTACTACTGAGTTAGCCACTCTCTCCTGCAGGTTAAAAACTGCTCTCTGAAGATGGGTATTGGTGAACTGCTATTTTAAAATGGTTTTTAATGATACCTATTTAAAAAACTGCATCTAGCTTTGTTTTTATTTTACTTCAGTTTTGCAAATAAAAAGTTACTGAAGTTGAAAACATGATGTTTAATTTGGGCAGGTATATTTCAGTAGCAAATCCAAAACAAAGACTATCATTGAATTGTAGAAATAATAAAAAAAATCTTGTAACAGCAAAAAACGTTACATGTGGACATGTGATTCTGTCACGGTGGAAGTGCTTTGTCTATGCTAGAGGAACCAAATGAAGATCAGTGCTGTGGAAAAATCCCTCTAAATGTCTGAACAGAAGACAATGTTTGAATCCCAAGAGGGTGCTGCTTTACGAGTGCTGGAGCTGGCAGGATTTAGTACCAAGGTAAAGAAAAACCCTTTCTTTTTGGTGATGGAGAAGCCCATTTTGACTAGCCAAATTAAGGAAGGCAGTCTTCTCTGCCAAGGCTCCTGGCTGCCTGATTTTTCCAATTTCTCCTAGGAATCCTGCTTCAAGTTCCCGCAGATAAGGCTCCTCATGTGTCCTGCTGCTGTACCTTTCCCCTCAGAGGAACAACTGGTTAATGAGACATGTGCTGTCTAGTTCCAACAGGTAATGTATTCTGGGAAGTGTAGTGTGTGGGGAGTATAGCATTTCTAAAAAGGGTTTATTGTAGAATTCACCGTGTGGAAATATTGCTTGGAGGTTTGATTTTGGCACGGGTTACCTTTTGTTTCAGAAAATTCAAATTGCTGTGGGATGGAAGCTCTTTCTGGCTGAGCTCACCTTGTTTGAGCTTTTAACAAAACATACTGTTTTTTGTGTGTTGGATTTGTCTGATTTTCATGAGTAGTTTCAGTCTTAAAACATTAAAGTGGCATCTAGTGAAATTCCATGTACGTTTAGAGAGTTGACAAATGGTTTGATAAAGTGTGATGATGATACTGGTGTTAAAAATGAGTTAGGTAAAGGACAAGTATGTTCACATCACAGACATTTTTGCATGTATCACAGAAGTTGGTTTGGGTAGATGGCAGAGAGGAAGTGGAGCAGTTGTTAATTTTAGCAGATCAAATTGCTGTTAAGTTTTATTCAGGGTATCTTTTAGCTTTCATTTTCTATGCTGAATGATTTTCATATCCTTAAACAACTTCATAAATTCTCCCTGAGGTTGCTGTGTTTCCATTAGCCTAAATCACATTAGATAGTAGGTGGGAAATGTAAACTAATTCTTCAAAAAGAGGATAGGGTTTCTTCTGTAGTATCAAAAGGATATGTAAAGAGAAACTGGAAAGAGGAAACAGAGAGTACAGAGTTAAAAATACAATAATGCAGCCAGCCTTTAAAAAAAAACAAGGAAAGACTGCAAACACACACTTGTCTTTTGACAAGAAAGTATGTATGAAATGAAAAGGTCTTTTTTATTTTCCCTGGACTTTCCATGTGAAAGTGCATGTGCCAGTGTCAGCCTCTGAAATCTGTTGTAGCTGGCTGAAAAAGAATTGATCTGTTGTTTCCACAGCTCCCTCTAGGCAGCAGCAGTAATCCACATATGTTTAGGGAATTCTTAGGACAGTCAAACCAAAACCAGCATTGCATGTGCAGCACAAATACAGCCCTGGTGCTGTGTGGTATTTCTGTGTTACCATGCATGTGTCAGCAGCAAGCCATGGAGAAAAGAGCCATTCAGATAACGCCTCGGAATTTGCAGTGAGAAGTTTCTTGTCAAAACTCATGTTACTTCTTAGGTTTGCTTTGTTGCAGCTTTGCCTTCACAAAAGACATAGAGTACTGCAATTTTTCTTCACTTTTCAGTGAAAAGCCATGAGTTTGGCAGTCCAGCCAGTTATCAGTCTCAGTGTTTGAAACAGGAAGCCTCTTCTTGGCAGCAAAGCAGGTCTTATAAAAATATCACAGTATGTATGCAAGCAACAATCCAACAATTTCGGTTACTTGACTGTTTAGTGAGCTCTTAGATATGGGTTGTTAATGAAGTTGGTGTTCGTAACATTTCATTCCTTAGAGAAGAAAAATCAGGAATCCAAAGGAGACTCCTCATCACAGCTGCATTTTGAATAGCTGAAAATAGCAAAAATGACTGTGCTCTTTCTCCTTGAACTCACTAACGAAGCTTTACGAGCTTCACAGGTGTGCAGCATTAAGGATGTGACTTCAGATGGCCACACATACAAGTCCTGTCATTGCATATTTTCTGGATGGCACAGAGAAGTCCTCTTCAAAAGGTAAGGTAAGATTCAAGTTGATTTTATTGCTTCTACAGGGTGTTACCAATGAGTTCCAAGTTGATGAGACTTTTCCAGTTACCCAATATTTTCAGGGTGGAAAAATTAGGACAGGCAGGCAGAAAACTCCACAGGATTGCTATCCTGTCTAAGCAGAGAACCTGGTGATTTGAGGTATTATGGAAGTCCATACCGATGTATGTGCATGAAGGGAGAGGGAAGGCAGGTGTGGGCTGGGATAGGAAGTTAGAACTGGTGGGTTCTGCTGATGAAATACTGTGTATTGACCTCATGGTGCCTTCATTTGTTCACTTTTGTATCATGATTTCCAGTCACACAAAAGTCAGGCCAGGTGGAAGGGACAAAACAGATGACTGGCATTTCAGCTTTCTGCAGATGTGTTATTGAACCATTGTGAATTCTAGGTTGACAATGCTCTCAGAATCTCTCAGTGTGCGTCAGTAAGACCTCTTAACCATCTTCTGTTCCGGGGCATGATGATGGCCCTTCAACGGCTTGTACCCGAGCCCGCAAAGCCTACATCTAAATGCAGTATAATGTCGTGTTTTCAGAATCTCTGCCAAGGAGGAAGAGAGGGCATAATGGAAAGGCATGATATCCTACTAATTTTGTACCTCACTCTGTCAGATTTTAACATCTACCCAGAAACCATTTGATTACTGATTGGTTTTAGGGTGAAAATGCCTGGCATCTATTAGAAAAACAATACAGATTATGTATCAACCAGCCCAAACAACCTGGAAGGGAGGGTTTGGTTCATTTTACTACATAAGCATAGGGCTTCTCCTCTAATCAAGCTTTACTTTTTAAAGGATTTTTTAGCTATAGGTTTTCCAAAGACTGCTGTGAGCATTAATACGTTAATTATTTTGCAAGAAAGGAAACAAAAGTGCATTTCATTCATGTTAATAAACCAAAATGCCATGGTAGTGATGTGAAACTCATCTTAGATCGCTTGTGCTATTTTCAGAATCCAGATAACCTAGCAGGGTGTGCTTTTCTTGTACTAAAGCTGACCTGCTGCAGGTGGTGACATCTAGAACTGATACCTACTCAATCAAAAACTCCACATCTGACTAGCAAAGGTCAGCTAAAGCCTTTAAATGGCTCAGAGAAAGTTCCAAGTCTTCATAACTAAGGCTCCAGCTCAACTTTACGGCTTTTTTCTAGTATCTGAGAATGAAGAAATCTTCCATAGTGCATTACCACCACATAATGCAGATAGGATCACAGAACTTTATACAGAGAAAATGGCATTCTCTGCCCCGCCCTGAAACAGGATTTTCTGTCCTCCAATCTGAAATCTCAGAGCCATCTGAAGCCCCAAAGAATGGTACTATTTTCTCTTCCCATTTCTGTGCATAGTTCTGAGAGAAGCCTCTGCCCTCATGTGAAAGTGCTTGGGCTATGAGGTCAAATCGCATTGAGGCAGCGCGGTGAGCAGGGAATATGCTGCTTTTCATTCAACTGGATTGATTTATCTAAATGGGCTCTGAAGTCAGGCCTGTGGAAGGAAGATGAAATTGAACCTGTCTTTGCAGTCTGAATAGGGGAACTGCTTGA
The DNA here is from genome assembly GCA_026770055.1 of Myrmophylax atrothorax. NCBI lineage: Eukaryota > Metazoa > Chordata > Aves > Passeriformes > Thamnophilidae > Myrmophylax > Myrmophylax atrothorax. The sequence continues at coordinate 43,714,628 of JAOXXN010000065.1, read as the reverse complement.
ACATAAGAAAAGTGGCTGCTGTGGACCTAAAGTCCATCTGTGCCATAAGAGTCCTGACTCTGGTAGCTGCTAATGGCATGTGGTGAGCCAAGAGCAGAAGAATAAGCAAGCACATGTGATACACTCTCCAAGTACTGCCTCCTATCTGCCACATATTTGCAGTTCAGAACTGTCCCCAGTCAGACAGGTTTTGTGGGTTTAGTGTTTTTCCTCAGCTTTCTCCTCCATGAATTTTCAGTTTCTCCCTAAACCCATGTAAAGTTTACTACCCACAGCAACCTTTGACAAGAAGTTCAGTAACTCCTTCATTGAACTTTGTCATTTCCCTTCTAGTCTGAGGGCTCCTACTTTATGTAGTGATTCCTTAGCTGTAATTCCAAGCCTTTCATTCTCCTTCCTACTCTACTCTAAAACTTTTCTATTGTTCTACTCTTTTCCCAGTAGTACAGTTTGATTTGCTTTTTTTAATCTCCAGGAAGCATAAACTGGTATTTTCGTGAGCCTGTCTACTGTATTCCTAAGATCCTGTCCCTAAATTGGGGGTGTCAGCTCACAGCACATCATTTAAGATTCCAATTTGTATTTTTTTTACCAAGTGTATCACATTATGTTTATCTACACTGAATTCCTCTTGCCAGTCATTCAATCTTAAGAAGTCTTCCTGCAGTTCTTCATAGCCATCCGTTTTTCTTATCCCTCTGAAAATCTCAATATTAGAGCAGACTCTGTTATCTTACGGTTCCCTCCTTTTTCCAGGTCCCTTATGCACCTACTGAACTTCCTGGGCCTCCTAGAACTATTTGCTCTTTGTCACTTAGTTGGCCCATTGCATTTTAGTGTTGCCTTTAATCTAAATTGCCCTGGCTAATGCCAGTTGGCATCTGCAACTGAGAAAAAGCTTTTCTTGTATCCCAAAGCTTCATGTAGCAGGAAGCACAATTACAGGTGTGATTGGCAAGCTGCAGAGATAGGGAAGTCAGCTGTCTCTTTTGGGACAGAGGGGGTATGTCAGGATAACTGATATTTGATCACATTGACAGTTTTCAGCAGTGGGAGTTGTCCCTCACCTGTTGGGTTGGCTGTGGTTTGTTTTTTTTTCAGGTAATGCAAGGATCCATATAGCTATTTCCCCACGGAATTACTGACTATGCAATTTGGCAGCATAAATTTCGACAAATGCAGGGACAGGGACATGTGCTCTGAGGGAAGACCCTCTGAGGGAGGGATCTGTTTTCATGTTGCATATGAGCAGATTTGGTTAATTATTCTGAGAATTCCTACAGGCAGAGTCTCTCCACCACACAAACTTCATTGTATGTAAGTGTTTTCTCATGAGGTGTTCAATCCTTAGTCCCTGTGGCTGACCATACACATTAGGTTTAAAAAGGAAAATGAAAAGATCAGATTCCAGATCTAGTCTTTTGAAAAGGATCTCATGACAGTGGTTCTTCTGATTATCTTGGATGTAATTAATACTGGTTTTGGAAACCCAGAGCTCAGCAGTACTACTACTGTTCCTTTCTATCCCTGCTACAGTGTCTGAGATGGCCATTTAGGATATCCATCTCAAAGCTGGTGATGGAGGAAAAGTACCCCAAACTTATGTCAGACAGTGTGTCATGTGGTCAATCTTTTTGGCTGTACATAAGCCAAAGAGAACAATGAAGTTGCATACAAGAGAAATAGTATTAACTTCTTTTATAGAAAAAATACTTTAAAACTTTCAGAAAAAAACTTGCTGAGTCTCTTCCAATTTCAAACAAAACATTTTATTCCAGTGCTCTGCATTATTTCCAAAGTATTCTAGAGAAAATACATACTGAATGCCAGAAATAATACATCTTGCTGAGACATATTTTAAAATAGCCAGAAATGGAAGAGAGCATCTGAAGGATGCAAACGTACAAGAAAAGGTCTGACAAATGAACTATTTAAAGTCTGTTGCCTGGGCCTTTCCACTAGCTTTTAAAATATTTTTTACTAAGCTAAAAGCAGGAAGGAGTAAGCCAGACAAACTGGAAATAATCAAATTCATTGATAAAGGCAATATGGAAGAGAGAAATGGAAGAGAGCATCTGTAGGATGCAAACACGTACCAGAAAATAATTCTTTTCATTCTGACGAATTATTTAAAGTCTATTGCCTAGGCCTTTCCACTAGCTTTTAAAATATTTTTTACCAAGCTAAAAGCAAGAAGGAATAAGTCAGACAAACTGGAAATACCAAACTTCATTGATAAAGGCAATATCACGGAATTCTTTTAATAGCCCAGTATATATATGCAATGATGAGAGCTAGAAAAGCTCAATAATGTGTAAATATATCTGCCCTCCATTAGTAACAGCTGACAGCTGTATTAATTTAAAAGTAACCTGCGTCAGTCCAACATACCACATTTTTCCAATGTCCTACTAGTTTCTGCGGAACAAAAATTCTGGTTCAAGTAAAAAGAGGTTTTAAATAAATGATCTGTGTTACTTTTTACATAAAGGTTGATTTAGTCTTCCCTCTTTCTGAAAAAGAATATTCAAGCTTGGATTTTCTTTTCCACTTATACACTTAGTATCTGTGAAGTTTGTACCATAAATGTCCATTAGATATTGATTGTCTAAGCTGCTGCTGAGATACTGAACAAAAGTCCTCACAAAACTTTTTCTCACTTTAATGCTTATTCCAGTATCAGAAGGGTGGCAGAACCCGGGGGTGGGGGTTGCGTCTTGACATAACGTTGCTGTGAGGTTCTCCAATACAGCCAGAGCATCACAGATGCAGCTGTTTCAAGAGTAGGGAGCTTTGCTGATCTGCACACTTAAGAAGCTGTTTTAATGTTTCTGATTTAACACTGGATCAGTCCAGATTACAGAAGAGGAGGTAATAAATTATTATTTGTGTGGTTTTCGGCAGTTTTGGTTTCAAAGTTTGTTGAGAATGAACCAAAAAATGGAAGCATGCCCCTCCCCCAAAATAAGCAGCTAAATTAATCTATAATGCAACATTGTAGACATTTTAATGGCATTAACAATGACAGATTAATTATTTTGTATAAAACTATCTCATGGAATTGGTCAATCTAGGCCCTTGTTTCTGCTCACTGAAGCAGCCTTCATTTATAATCAGTACAGAATCAATTTGAATGAGAGTATGTACATGGCATTTTCAATCACTCAGCTTCCAGCTGTAGTAGCTAGCAGTTTGAAGGGGTTGACCATTATGGGGATTTTGGATACTACTGGCCCACATTATAAAAGAACTGACAGTCATCTGTCCAATTTAATTAGTTCTTCAGAGACTATAATTCCATTAAAACCAGTATAGATACTACAAAATTAATTTTAGAATACCTACCTGAAGGCAAATATTCATACACTGTTCTCCATTCTTATTGCAAGGCTTTCAAATAGAGGAGTGAAATTATCAGTGGTAGTCTTGGTAGCAGTCCTACAGAGCTAGTCTGTTCAGCTGGCTGAGAACAGGTCTGATCCTGCTGGCTCTCAGGCCACACAAGTGTTAACAAGCCAGCTGGGCAGAGCAGCTCCTACCCTGAGTGCTGATGTCTGCAGGAGGTGCAGAGAGGCAGGCTCCAGCTCATTTGTTTGTGGTGTATGAGTGACCTGAGCATGGCCAAGCTTTATCTTGGTCTGGCCCCATTTAGCAGCAGGGATGGCAGAAGGAGGCTTTGGTGCTTCACTGGAGAAAAAGACTGGGGCAAATGACTTGTTCTGGTATCTGAGCCTGGATTTCCTTAAGCAGAGTGTGGAAAGTATCTGTCCAAGCAACAGACAGGCTGTGGACAACCAGAAGCAAACCATGTGATTGGGTAGTCGTACTGCAGACACTACAGAAGTCAGAGAACAGATCTCACTAGAAGATAGAGACATGTTCTTAAAACATGTTGGAGGAGCTAGTTAGTTAGCCTTCAATTCAACAACTGTATGGCATGGAGTAACCTAAAGGCACGATTCACTCCCTCGGTCTAAGTGTAGGTTTCAGGCATCTCAACACAGTAAGTGCTAAAAGAAAAGTCATTCGAGCCCTGTAAGAGAGAGGTAAATAGGGATAGTAGTAGTGGTGAGAAAGCAGGAGTTATAGGGTGTTCAGAGCAATAAACATGCTCAGACTAAACAGCACTGGAGTATGCTAAAAACTGGATTGGTCATCAAAAGATAAAAATACAAGCATCATTAACTTGGCTGGGTAGCCTGATTTTCAAAACACATTCAAACTAAGCCATCTCTGAAACAGGTTTATCAAAAAGTGGGAGAGTCATAGTAAGGGAATTTTTGCACCACACAAATGTCCTAATGTTTCTTACCTATTATCTTACAAGCAGCTGAAAAATCAATATTTGCCTTTTACCACTATGAAGGCAATATGAAGAAGCTTCTTTTTCCACCACACCCAACTAAACCAAGAACGGCAAACCAAAGGGTAAATTTATTTTAGGTTAGAATGATAGAAGCAAAAATCTGTTCCATTTTAAGCCTAGTGAAATTTTTAAAAATTTGCTATTAGAAAGCAAACTGAACCTTTTGACACATTGGCGTTTGAGAACTTCAACCTTAAATTTTACTGTCTCTCCTTCTTCCTTTATCTTTTCTAGATGAAAGTATACTTTATATTTGCTCAGTTTATATATATAAATTTTCCAATTGAGATGATGAAGTGTTTACATCTACTCCTAGAAGTATCATCAGAACAGCATCTTTTGACCTGCACTGATAAGAGTGTGAGTCAAGAGATTCAAATGAGTGCCTTGTCTAAAAATGGCCACTTTGAAGGTACTTTCAGACATAGCAAAGGATATTCTAGGGAAAAAGGATATGGAGGATATGTTATCTTCTCACTTGATTCACTGTCTGCACAATCACTGCATGACCAGATTTTGACTGTGATACTTTAAGGTGTTACAGCTCAGTTTGTTTGCATTCTTCCATAAGAATTTGGTTCTGCACTGTCATGGCAGGAAGGTGATCATTGACTGGGTCTTGAATGCTTGTAAGGATATGACCTATTCCTCGGCTAATTCTCTGGCCATATGACCCACTGCTGTTTTTGGCTGACGTTGTCTGACCTCTGTAGACTTGAGCCTGATGCTCACATATACCAAACTTGCTTAGCAGGATAAACACATCTCTGCGGAAAGCTTTGGTGAAAATTGCATAAAGAAAGGGGTTGGCACAAGAATTGAGAGGGTAGAAAAGTACCAACAAAATCTTGGAATTGGTGACAGTTATCAATGGTTTGTTCATAATGGCAGATAGAGCATGGAAAGAGATGGGAGCCATGCACAGAAAGTCCGTGAAAATCAACACAGCCATCCGCTTGGCAATTTTGGTGTCTTTGTCCCCTGATTTGTACTGAGGGTTTCGCACAGTTACATAGATTTTTATGTAGCAGGCACAAATGATGACAAAAGCTATAATGTTACATATTAAAACAAACACGACATAGGCTTCAGCCACTGGTGTTTCCGTGTCCATAGGCAAGCAGATGCTGACTTTGCTGTAGCTGCTGACCCCAAGCAGTGGCAAAAGGGCAAGCAGAATGCACGAGAGCCACCCTCCCAGCATGATAACCAAGGCGTGCTGGAGGCGAATCTTTCTGTCTGGGCGCATGGCAAATGTGATGGCGTACCAGCGCTCCAGGGTGATCACAGTCAGTGTGTAGACAGACAGTTCACTAGCAAAGACTGTGAAAAAGCCAGCTGAGTGGCAACCAGGCCCAGTCTGCCACTCTATGGCATGGTTGTAGTACTCTGACCTGGTGTAGAGATCCACTGAAGCGATGAGAAGGAGGTACAAACCCATGCAAAAGTCAGCAAAGGCCAAGTTGCACATCAAAAAGCGTGGTACAGTCAATTTATAATGGCTGGTGAGAAGGATGAAAAGGACGAAGATATTACCTAGGATGGCAAGCAGGTTCACAAACCACACCACAATCCTTAGAAACTGATATCCCATTATATCCTCGCAGGGATTAAACTCATCAGGCTCTGGCGTGCATATGACGTCTTCGTTGCCTCCACAGACAGGATAGTCATAATGACTGTCAAAGGTCTGGACATCTTCCATTTGAGGGTTCTTGAGCTCTTTGCCAAAGCCAAGATTTCCTTCTCCATGCTCTTCCAAATAAATGTAATAATGGGGATTTTCATGAAAATTCGTGAACTTTGTGTTTGTATCATAGGCAGCATCAGTGTGGTCTGTGTATTCTTCTGCATAATCTGTGTAAAATGGACCTCTCAGAGCTTTGACTGATCTCTTATGAAAGCTGTGGCTGCCACTCTGGTTACAAGTCAGGTACTCCAGGATCCTGAAAGAGTAGAGAGGGAAATAGTTTCTGACATTTACAGTCTGATGGGAGCACAGCAAGTAGCCAAAGGGAATGCTTCAAAAGCAAATCACCGTGAATGAAAATGTAGCTATAAAAATGTGATTGGTTATATTTCTGTTAACAAAACATGTAGTGTGCAATAAGCTTGAGCATTGCTGGGCTCTTTTTTTTTTTTAAACTATATTTTTACTTTCTCTGTTGCTATCAGCTAGTAATTTGCCTTGTTTAATAACCATAATCTCTCTTCCTTTTTGAGATCTACATTCTTAGTAAGTAACAAGATTTTTATCTACTGTTTATAACTTGTTAGGTAGTACACACAGTATTACTTTCTTTTTTCTCTGTTGCTCACAAATCAATTTCTCCCAGAACTTCCATCAGTTTAATTTCTATTCTGTAGGTTCTTTACAGCTAACTAGCAGTGCTCTGATTCAGAATCCTGTACCTCATGGTGTGATGCAGCTGTATTTCTAGTCAAAAATCTTGCAGTAGTCAAAAATTTTTCAGTAGTCAAAAGCTTTTCAGTTAGAAAATATATGAGACTTGAGGCTATAATCCCTCCCATGCTTTTTTCCAGGCCTTGCTACAACACATTAATCTTTTCTTTTTTCTTTGCTTTTAATTCAATGGGACGTTTCAAAGAACGTTATCTAGCCCTAGAAAAAATGGTCACAAAAGTGCCGATAGGTGTAATGTTATATTAATAATAAAACATTGTCTTCACTTACAAACTTAAAGAAAGAATGACAGTGAAACTCACCCACTTTTTTTTTTCCAGCTCTTGAAAGCACAGCAGTGACTTGGATATGATAGGTCAGCTCGCATTAGCTGAAGAAATATCTTTACAGCTGGTAGTTTCTTTAAAGTCCATGTATTTTTGGCCATTAATTCTTTCAGGCTTTCCAGTCCTTTGGCAGGAAGGTTAGCGACGGCTGTTCTGGAGACATCCCTGGGTAAAGGAATAAACACAAATGTCAGAATATTCACTGACTGGATCGGAATTTTTTCAGATTCTCCCAGAATTTCAGGAGTTTCATAGGATTCTATGACAAAAATCAAATGCAGGGAAGATGGGGATTTCATATTGCCTTGTTAAGTTCTGATACCATTCAAATCCAAGTGAGTTATTAATTGCTCAATGATTTTTCTTTGTCTTTTAAAGCTCTTATCTTTAATGTTTCATAGTGCAGAATATGAATTATAAATACAATGATTTTAAAAATTACGCTTTTAAAACCAACCAGATACAAATGCATATGCAAACACAAAGTTGTAAAAATTCTTTAAAGAAATCACATCTTCCATTGGAGGAATTATATTCCCTTAAACTTCTTCAGACGCATTTTAATCTAGTGACACACTTCAATAGAAAGTATTGCAATTACTAAAAGAATATTCTTTATATACTGAAATTAAAATCTTCTTGTCCATCCCAAATCTCTCAGAAAATTGAGTGCTGTGTTTGTTGCTTTCTACTTGTCTGCTGAGGTGGACTCAGCAGACAATTGAAGGGGGAGGTGGCTTTCCTTTAGAATTGCCAGGTGAGTGTCATCTGATACTGCTCGTGTTTTCTACTCAGTTTTTGCTTTGTCCCAGAACATCTTCTACTGACACTTGAAGTCAAGATGTTCTCAGAGTTACACTGTGAAGAAGTAGACCTGTAAAAAGGGTTCCAGTATAGTAAAATTGTTTGAGCACTTTTATCCTGAACACCCTAATAATAAATAATTCAGCTTCTCACTTCTAAAAGCGCCTTTGCTCATCATACGTATCTGAATATGTCTCAACAAGTTATTTGAACTGCATAAACTACTTTTTTGTTCTTTTGGAGTCCTTTTTGTTGTTTCTAGCAAGATCCTGAGCTGGCTCTTAAAAGAGTCTGAATGCTGCCTGCTATGATTTTACCTTCCAAAGAATCACAGAGTAGTTGAGTTTCCAGATCATTCAGTTTGACCTTCTTGCTCAAAACAGGGTCACCTGGAGCAGGTTGCTCAGGGCTGTGTCCGACTGACTTCTCAGCATCCTTGGGACTGCAGCCTGCAGCCTCTCCAGCAATGTGTTAGAGCATTTGACCACTCTCACAGTAAAGAAAGTTTTTCTTATGTCAAAGTGGCCTTACCTGTATTTCAGTTTGTGCCTATTGCCTCTTGTCCTGTCACTGGACACCACTGAGGAGGTCCTGGCTCTGTCTTCCCAGTACCTCACCCACCCTTGAAGTATTTATATGCATTGGTAAAATTTCCGTGACTAGTTCTCCAGACTAAGGATTTCTAACTCTTACCCTATCCTGCTATGACAGGTGCTCCAGTCCCTTACTCAACTTAGGGGCCTCCTCCTTTTTGTTTTTCAGTAATTTCCTCATTTTCACAGAATCACAGGTAAGGTTAGAGGGGGCCAATAAAAAATAAAAGAATGGGGGGAAAGGCCTGAGAAAAGGTAGCAATTTTTCATGCTAGAGGAAGAATGGAAAATTAATTGGTGTCTGAATATACAGGTCACTGCAGCAGGGTCTACAGAGTCTAGGTTAGCACTGGTGCTACCAAATACTCATAAACTGCCTGGAAAGAAAATGAAAGTAGCAACAAAGCTTGTTTTTGACACAAAGTAATACAAGGTAGTGAAAACTAAAGGTGAAGAAGCAGAAGGCTCCTGCAATACTGTGTAACTGAGCAGTAAAATAGTTGATATGATTCAATATTGATGAATGTAAAGTGCCTTTAGGAACAAGCAATTTTAACTGTACAAGGATGACACTGGGGTTTAATTTAGCTAGCACTCTGGAAAGATCTTGGAGTCCTGCAAATGTCAGGTAAGTGCTTTTAGTAATGTTGAAGGGAAATAGAATGCAAAGAATTTTTGGGAAAGGAAAGGAAAATAGAACAGAAAAACTTGACTTTGTAAATCTAATATGACTGTAAAAATACTCTATGCAGTTCTAAAAATACTATATGCACTTACAATGAGAACATGGAAAGCTACAGCTAGGATGATAAAAATATCAAGTTTTTTATATATGAAGTAATAAGGAGCAGATAAGGACTTTTTCTCTTGGAAAGACCTATGACTGGAAGCAGTAGTAGACTATAGGACCATCCATATTGGTAATGATTATTCACTCTTGTGAGATGAGTTTTGGGACACTTAAGAATGTGAGGCAAGAGACTTAAAAGGTGTCATCTTTTCACAAAACTCCATCATTCCACTGTGAAAGTCAGTGCCATGGTTCATTGTGCAGATCAAAAAACCAGAGTAATGAAAAGGACAATATACCTTTTTGGTTTGGTTTTATTCACAGTTGTGTAATGTTCCCATCAGAAATAGCTGGATCAAGAGGAAAATGTTGGGGGATAAGAGCTCTTGCCTGGAGACAGCCACTGAGAGGAGCTTCTCTGGAGTGCCAGCTGCACAGGGAAGGGAGCTGCAGCACCTGGAGAGCTGTGATGAGATGGGAGCAGCCAGCCCAGGGCTCAGGGGTGGAAACAATTTCCGGGGAAGTAGAGGTGAACATGCAAGATCTGAGGCAACTGAGAGTGTTATCAAATGATGTTAAAAATCTGAAAGATGTGTTCAGTGAGAAGAAAGGGCTTGTAAGAATTAGTAATAAGACTATGCAATTTCTGTTCTATCTTACTGAATCCTTTGCAGTCATGTATGTGCATATGGTTGTGTATTTAAGCAAGTATTGCAGGTTTTGTTTTCAAGTGCTCTGCTTGTTTTATACTGGGGAGCTTGGGTAAAAGTTACAGGCATAGCTGCCTTGAAGTTCTTGTTGTTTTAGGATTAATCCTTTTGCAGAGCTAACAATAGATGGTTGGTCCCATCCGTGGGCTACATTAGGCACAATAGCTGAGAAGTTTGGAAGTTTCAAAAATTCCTGGTTTGGGAAGTCTCTAAACTGCTCGTGTGGTGCCTGCCACTAAGAATTCTTGTGACCTCTCTATGATGTCACTGCTATTGCAAATCAAAAAGCCTTCTGGAAGTCAATACCTCCTTAAATAAAATGTCTGATTAGGTGGTCTGAGAGCATGGTCAAACTAAAAAAACATATATATAGACAAGCCCAATTCTTTGTAGTTAAATCTTTCTCATTGGTTTTCTTTAAAGTCAAATGGAATATTACCCTACTGGGGTGGATCCATGGTCTGCATTTCAGCCTTTAAGTTGCTGATGCTGCTGAAATACTGATTGAAAAAAAAAAAAAGCACCATCTGTAGGGCAGATGCTCCATCAACCGTAAATTCTTATCTCACTTCAAGAGTGCTTGACGGGAACTCCAGACAATTAGTTCTTCCAGCTTGCTAGGGGAGGCAAGGCAGAGTTTCTCCTGAGCCCCATGAATGTTCATTTTCTTCTTTTTTCTTTTTTGATTTTTTTTGACTGCATACTGCTCCCACTATAAGCAATGCCATTCATTGCTCCAGAAAGAAAGCAATATTCTTGCCATAATTTTCCACAGAGATAATTTTCAAGACAAAACAGTTTTGAAAGTAGGACTTTCTTTTTGAAGAATAACCAATGGCCAGCTAACAACAGCTAAGGGCCTGAACCAAAAATGACTTAACAAATTATTTCTTATAATAAGCCAAGCTGTTTATGCTGCCCAAGGGAATATGAAAGGGCTGTATTGGTCAGACCTCTCAGACTGTTATGCAAATTTACAAATCTCTGGTCTCTTTGTAAATAACTCGTGAATACTCGTCGGGATGGTATAGTGGGAGGTGTATACTAAGGCACCAATTCCAATGAAAATTTTGACTCCTGTGAGGGATGTTAATGGCCATTAACATGACACAACAGTAAATATTAGGGTTCCACTCAGTTTTTGGTTTTGGTTGGTATAAATTTCTTCACAGCATGTAGTATGAGGCTGTGTTTTTGTTTTGTGAGTGAAAATAGTGTTGATAATACA
>JAOXXN010000065.1:43665376-43695686 GCA_026770055.1 Myrmophylax atrothorax | reverse complement strand
AGCTAAAACAAAATGCAAAGTGGTGGCAGGGCAGCAGCAGGGCCCAGCACAGCAGCAGCAGCATGTCCTGTCTCTACCTCGGCCATGATGGGAAACGAGAGAACTCCTCCTACTCTGCTGTATTTATACTTGAGGTGACTATGGAATATGGTATGGAATCCATTGGCCAGTAGAAGTCAGTGTCAGCTGCCTGACCCAGCTCAAGTCAGCTGATAATCCAAGGCCTACTCTAAAAACTAAAGCCTAAGTTTAGGCCTAGCTAAACCCATAACAGTGCCATAAGAAGGTGAAGGGAAATATGCAATGGTTGATTCACGCTTTTCAGGTATGCATCTCTTATTTCTCATACAAGTGACTGGTTCCTCTGAATTGCTCCCAGCCCCTTACACCACCTTTTTTTTTTGCAGGTGAGAGATTTCTGTGAAAGAGCTGCTACCATTATCAGTGCTGTAATTAATAAAATAGTCTTGTAAGAAAAACAGCATAATTATCTTCCAAATTGTCTTAGAAAAGTTACTGATCAAACAAAATTTTATTGTAGCTTCAAACCAGAACAAAACTCCCACTGAAATTACCTGCCATGACTTTATTTCTTAGCAATAAATATACATATCAAAGGAAAGCACACTGCAAAAGTAATTAAGGGATGATATTTTTATTGCTGGCTGAAATAAATATTCTCTTTTTGCTCCTTAAAAGCAATTAGAGTAAGATATGTATTTCAGAACCTCAAATAAGCATCAAGGGTTGTTTTTTTCCTTCTGAAAGAAGAGAATGATCTGCTACTTACATGGCATCCAGATTTGTCCCATTAAAAGCATGGCCTTGAATACTGGTAAAGCCATTATTGTAGAGTTTGCTGCAAGGAAAAAAAATTAAAAGAGTCTGTTTTGGGTTGCTTCAATATCTGAATAACTAACATATTATGTATCATTTTTCTTGCCAGCAGCACATTTATGGATGGATGGGTTAATTTTAATCTCTTGAAGAAGTAGTAGTTATAGTGCAAGGTCAAACAAATGCCCAGAAGCATTCCTGAATGTACCTGAATCAAGGAGACCACGTGGCAGGTGTGCCATCTTTTACCTCTTTTTTATTGCAATGACAGAATGAGACTAAAACAATTTGCTGTAACTTTCCAACTGTCAAACTAAAAGCAAAGAAACAAAATCCTGCTAGGACTGAGTAAGGAAGGCTGAAGCAACTAGCAAAACAGGTCTGATTTTACTATAAAGCCTGCTTGAATTTTTAGAATTCTTTCTTTTACACCCTTAGAGCAGGAGGATTTTTTTTTAGAATTTCTGTAGAGTTCATTCATTTGCATTCTAGTGTTCTTCACCCCAGTTCGAGGTGTAACTCACTGCAGTAATTTTCACTCCTTTCAGCCCTTTCTTGTGGCTCACATCAACTAGACTTGCATAACTGAACTTCCTTTAACAATTTTCTTTCAAAGATGACTCTTCTGATGTTTTCCATCCATTAGTTGTCATGTTATGAGCCGCTTAGGTTACAAAAATATTTGACACAGTTCTAATTATGCTGTAGTTTTACAGAGGGAACACCTTGCAAACTTTTTCCTTTAATTTTCTCCAATATAACCATTCACTGGCATTAGGATCATACAAAACAAGACCACTTTAATCAAGACAGTTAAAAGAGGAGCAGCAGGACTGATTCAAATCGCTGTCAGTATTTATGCAAACTAGATTATGGATACTGCCTGTCTATGGTGTTTCTCTGTTACAAACTACTAGAGATTAGGACAGGTATATTATTTTTAAACATTTTGCTATATGCATTACCAGAGAGGTAATTGCCTTGTGACTTAAACTGGAAGAACTTACAGGGTAAGAGATTCATTACAAAGTCCATGGAAAGCATTAGCAGGCACTGAAGTCATGTAAGGATTATCTGCAATTTCACTGAAAAAGGAGACAAAATATCACAATCAAACATCTTCCCAACAGATCTTCTCCAGAACAGCTTTGTTATTAATTTTTCTCTGCCTTGATAATAAAAAAATTTAAAACTCCATTTATTTAAATAAATAAATTTATTATATACATCTTATTGTATTATTAATAATGTTAAAATAAATAACACTGTTTATTATTATATTATAAATGTAGATAAATTTATTTTAATAAATATTTATTTCCTTAAAATTAAATAGACGTTTAAAAGAATAACCTGTTTAGTTATATGTAAGGCCAGAAGATATATGTGGGATGAAGAATAGCATGTTCCAGCATCCAGGAAGAGAGCTTGTGAGACAGATGGGTTTTGTAGTCCTGGTGAGGTGTGCCAGCCTGTGTGATTATAGTGGCTGCTGACACAGACAGGTCCCTGGTCTCATGAGCCAGAGAATTAGCAGAGTGAATAATGCTGCAGTGTCAAGTGAATAACCCAAGAGGCTTTAGAGCTGAAATCCTGTTCTCTAAGGTCAGATAAAACATCAGATAATACATTATTCAGGACAGAGGCATTGCATTTTACAGAACTGCATTCAGCACAAGTGAAATAACTTACTATGGGATCTAACCTAATGATTCTTCTCAACTTTTGTCCAAATGACTGTTCTATTATCTGTCATTTCTTAAATATTTGTTTTACTCTTACTCTGCAGTCTTAATAAATAGTATGTATTTTTAAACCAAAAGTCTGTTGTAACAAAAGATAGAAAGAATTGAAGAGATTTACTATGATAAACTGGAGAGAGGAGAAAGCTGGTAGAAACAAAGGCCAGAGCAAAGTGTCTGATTGTCCTTTTTCTGATTTTTCTTGAATCATATTATACTCTGGAAACCAAAGTATTGTGCCAATGTTTCTTTTCTTCAGCTTGGGATTAGATATGGTATAATAAGGCCAATCCATAAGGTTCATAGGCCGAGAAGTCCTAACAATTCCCTGTATGTCAGGAACAATTTCATTTCTTTTCTGTGCTATATATGTGCATACATTGTGCTAATGCTGAACAATACTACAACCATTTTCATTCCAAGTTACTTTCACTGATAGCTGGTTTCTACCACAAGTTACTTTGGTTTGATGCTTTTCAGATCGGTTCACTTTTCTAAATAAATGTTTACTTGTAACTTGCTTGACCTCAAAGACAAATAGTAATATACTGAATGCTTTTTTCCCCTGCTATACCTTAGTGATAATTTAGAGCTCTACTATTTTTTTGAAGAGCATTTTTTTTCTTAATGAATGAAACAAAAAGGCTATCTTTCACTGAATAGCAATGTTTAGAAATATTTCATAGAAATATCTCCCTTGAAAGTACAGGTCTACTCTTTAAAAAGTCTGTAGCATATAATACCTGTATTTATCTTTTATTAGTGATTTGTATAAAAAAAAAGGTAGAAGTAAAATAATGTTTTGTTTTCTGCCACTTAGAAGTGCACTGAGCTGGTTGGCAGTAAGAACACAGATGGTTGTAAAACTGCTCCTGTTTCATCTAGCTTTTTAAAATCCTGGGTTCTCTCTACTTAGTAAGTATAGTATCTAGTTTACAGTCCAGGAGAGCTTAATCTAAGCCAAAGCTCTTTCGGTCTTTGAGAAAATCCCTAATAGTTCTTAAGATACAGGTGTATCCTCACTCAGAGATCTGAACGACTCAGGTTTCAGTTTTTGAGTCCTACAGCTAAGGTGAACATAACAGCTACAGGTTATGGAGTGTGAGTTATAACAAGGCTTATCTCTAGTCTCTGAAGATACTTGGGAGGAAAGATCTCATTGCTTAGTACAGGTCCAGACTTTTAACAAAACCAGCGACATTTCTACATTGCTCTCACGTTCATCTTGCCAATGGCAGGCCACGAATGCAGTGGGAGCTTACCATTCTTGACCAAGGATGCCCCTTAGCACTGAAACAGTGCCTGGGATAGAACATTGATAATGACTTTGAAAGCCACCTTTTAGCATAATGCTTCTCATTTTTAATGGCCTTTTGCCTAGCCCATCCAGCATTCAAGCCTCTTCCAGATGGAGACTGCTGGCATATAAGATTTCTAATTCTTCTCTAGGACCAAAAAGTGACCAAGATACTTTTATCTTGTGCCAGCCTGCAAGTCTTCATCTGAGCTACTCTTTCTTCTTGGCTTTATTATGAGCCAGAATGTGAACTTAAATTGCAGGTTAGTGCACAAAGATGGATGTTGTCTTTGCTTTTTGAATACCAAGAAACACCTGCTTTTTTTTTAGAATTCAGAGCAGAACTCTTTGTTTCTGCAATACCTTTAAGGATAATAGTGGGAGACCTCCTTTCTCCCATTTGTTTTCCCGTTCTCTTTCTTCAAGAAATTGTTCTGCAATTTGCTTCACCGTGCCAGGAAAAATTTCTGGGTAGAATGTTGCTAGGATGACTTGTTAGCAGGATGTGTGCTAGCTCAGGTCCTGTGTGTTTCATTATTCTGACTTCAGATTAATTCAGGTATTGCACAGCCATTACAAAACCAAAAACAAAATCAAGACAAAAGGCCTGTAGAAGCTGTGCCTCATGAATGTGCCTGCGTGTCCATGCCTCTGATCCAGGTCAAATGTATAGTGCTAGGTGACCTGGCATTTTCCAGCTGTGGTACTACTGGTCATTGAAATACAGCTTGAGGAAAATGTCTTTGTCAGAGTTATTTGGTATTTTTCTCAAAACCAGAACCTTCATTATAGGTTTTCTTGGGATCTGAGGATGGCAGTTATTCTAGCAGCTGTGGAGATGGATAATACTTACAGTAAAAAATTCACATCAAATGAGTAGATTTTTTTGAGGTTTGGAAATACTTTGAGTCCAGTATTGAAAATACCACTGAAAAAGAGGAGAAACAGGAAAAAAATACGTGTATAGAATCACTGAACAACAACAAAAAATGTATTTAAAGTGTTCAACAGAGCAGGATGGTTCTTTCATCCTCTCTATTGTCAATCAAATAATTTATAATCAACTGTCCAAAATAGAAGGATGCAAGAACAATTAAAAAAATTCAAAATAACAGATTTATGGTAAGTTATAGAATCTAAAAAATGGGAAGACAGACTAAAAAGGCAGCTAAGTAGATCTGCAGAGGCAAGTAGCTTTTGAGATCAATAGGGAGAAAATAATTAAAACTCTGGTTTCACTTGCGAGATGAAGTTAATAGGCTGGAGCCCCAAATCCTCTATCTTTTATTGAGGCTAAGAGCTGACCAGATAGTTCTAAAAAGGAAAGTTGTCTTAAAATGTGAATATGCTTAATGCCCCTTCTTTCTGAAGTCCTGCAGAGTGGAAGTAACTTAAGAAAATATAGTTCTCAATCTTTAAAACTATTCTCCTGAAATGGAATTTTTTTACTATTTTCTTTTTTATCGCTTTCACATCTATAGGAGAAACCTGGAAAAATCTTTCCTCCTTGCCACTGCCCCCACCACACACACACACAGAGAGTCCTTCTTTGTGTCTTCCAAACATTACTCCAAACCAGAGAAGTTACTTTAGAAATTCATGGGAATTTTTCACAGTTTCCTTCTGCCATAGATGTTGTATGAAATCAGGTGTCCATAGGTGGGCTTTTCGCATTTGGCTGACAGGAATGCTTTAAAATCCTGTGTAAATATTTAGTAAAAATAAAAGATGTATTATCCCTTCTTCCCCTTATTCCCTACAAAAATAGAGTAAGACAGCACTTATTTTAAGAAGAAACCTAGCTGTGAAATTTTGCCAAGGAACATTAGTGTATTAGATATTTAATGGATAAGACAAGTGGGAAAATTACTGATGAATTTGTGAATGTTTTCCTTTCTTGAAAAAGTAGTAAAAGTTCCAAACCATAACCTAACTGGCTTTCTGTCATTAGAGTAAAGCAACAGGGAAAAGCATGGCAATCACTTCCAAAATGAAATGCAAAGAAACAAAACTGCTATAATGTAACGAGTCTTTTGTGAGATTTAAGTGCTAACTTGTTACAGGTGCTAAATACTTACAGGTATTTCAGAAGTGGGAGGTTCTTAAAGGCATCTGGATCTATGTAATCCAAGTTTCTAAGATTTCGAATTTCACTGTAAAAAAGGGAAGAACATTGATAATTAATATTTAATTACTTATCACAACAGAAATCAGACATGTTAAAATGAAATTTCAGGGACCTAATTCCTGCAACACATGCTAGCCAGCACTAGCCCAAGACTACTATGCATTCTGAGCAACCTTACAGTGATGCATTATCTGCTGAATAGATGCCATCCTGGAGAGTGGCTGGTTGAAGCAAGGGGGGAAAGAAGCACCTGAGATTTGATTATGGATCCTTTGTCTGCATGGTCCTAAAATCAATAACAAATAGCCTGTGTTAATGGCTATTAATTTGAATATGGAGAGAGTTTTGCATCTGCAAAACTGAGTAAAAAGAAGAAAAGTTAAGTAAAACTTTCAGTATTTATATATAATAATCTTATCAAAGTACAACCACCTATGTAGCTTATAATTTTATGTCGTATTTTTCTGATTACTTTCTTCATGTGTCTAACAGTATTTTTAATAATTTTTCCTGTATCTTTTCCAGAGCTCATCAAAAGATGACTCATGTCTCTTATCTTTGTTCTGAGACTTGAAGGGACACACAATTCACTATATAGCCACGTCCAGCAGTTTAGAGAACAGTGTATCTCTGCTATGTAATGACACAAAACATAGCATAAACTTCATTCCTTACATCTTTGTTCCATGGTAGTGTCTTTAAATACCTCTACCCAGGCAACAGCTTGGTCTGCAAATGGCTTTTTAGTCTGCACGTGTTGAAAAACCAGCCTGACGCTAGTCAGCTATTACCGTGATGGGTGATTTCTGTAGGTAAGTTGGTGGGGCTGCTGCTTCTCCAGCCATCATGATCATTGCCTGGAGTCATGACTCTTACTCATTTTTCTGAAATGTTTGTCTCTTCCCTTAATGTAATTTCCCTCAATTATTCTCATTCCTCTATTATCTAGCAGATTTCCACAATGACAGCTAGCAGTCTGCCTGCACCAATCAGCCTGTGCCAAAATTCCCTTTCTAGACTCAATAGAGCACCAAATTTTCATCTTTTAATAAAAAAGCCGCCCATACCCTCCCCCCATCACATGCAGACTTTTCATTTCTTGACCTGTTTACTGTGCCCAGAAGGATATGGATGTTTTTGCATGTTTTCTTCTATTTCTTTACCTTAAACCAGCTCTAGACACTGGTCTTATAACACTGCTGGAACAACACTAAGCTTTTCTTAATATAGAAATCATATAGAAAGAATGGTGCCAGTCTTCCTCCTGATACTAGCAGTGAAGCAATAGCCTGAAGAAAGCACTTCTGGCTACATATACGGAGCAGGATGATGAAGACAGGTATCGGTGGCATAGTGGTGTAGGTTATGTGGGTGATGTTCTGATCTTAAGCCAGTCCAAGAAGTGCTGCTACTGGACAGAAACTCAGTAGACAGAAACCACTAGTATTTAATTTACTGTGGCCTAACAGTGCCAAGTCATCTACACAACATATGGATCAGAAAATCAGGGTTTAAGACTACCTCTGCCACTGGAATTATTTTTACAGGATAAAATCAACCCAGACAAGTTGTCTAAGAAATGGAAGTGGGAAAAGAGACAGAAGACAGTAGATAAATCAGAATGTAGATACCAGTATGAAGACTTTAACCTCTCTATATACTGTTGTACTGACAAAAGAATTCTGTTCCAGCTTTCAAGTCTTCAGTTTTTTTTCTGTTTAGTACAACACTGGAGGGAAATAAGGATTTACCTTTACTTGCTCATTAAACTGATACCATTAATAGCTATAGTACTGCTACTGTACTGCTGCATTCAAATATTTTTCATGTCTGTTACTACTGTGAGCTGTGTTTCTGTATTTAAAACAAATCCTCTCAGTGCCAGTTTCTTGCTTCTCTCAAATTATTTTATTAATTATTTTATGAATAATTATAGTAACACTCCCAACAGTGGAACTTGTTCCATAAACTTTAACTGACATGTTTTCTCCATCACTGACTGCCTTCAAAATGTTGGAACTCACGAGCTTCCTGGCCTGATACTCCTCTGATTTAGACCAAGCATAATCCAGGGAAAGAATGCCTTCAGATCAGCCTTCAGCCTGGAAATGGATAATGCATTGGAGTATCACAGACTCATCAGGTTTTGGCTTGCTGCTATTCTTAGTATTCTGCATAAATTATTTGGATGACGGTAGTGGAAGTAAGAATTGAAAATCTGCAGATGGTACTAAAACTGTAAAAACAAAATAATGTAATGAGATACAATTTTGATTTATTAAGTAACTGGGCCATGAGAGGACATGGGCTGTTTAAAAAAGCCAAATGAAAAACTAATTAATCTGGGAATAGACTATTTTAAACTGCCATATGAGACACTCAGCATAGTAATGAAAGACAAGCCTAAACAACGTGAGTGAGGGAATCAGTATGATTCAACTGAGCATGGGGAAAGGTTTATGTCCCTGCTGTTCAATTTCATTGAATTGGTAATGCTGGGAATAGAGGAGAACTATGCTCTAATGTTTACTGCTTTTATCTTGCATTTCATCCTACACTTACTTTGTATTACAGAGGGGTCTTCAAGTCCAAAGGGAAGAAAAGGGCCCACTGTAGAGCAGATAGACAGTTGCTTCGAAGTCTGTAGTCAAAATAGATGAGAGGATAAGAGCGGTATAAAAAGCTAAAAGGTGATTTGAAAAAAGTGAATGTTATGCTAAGGAAAAAAATGAGGAGGAGAATTAAATTTTCCTACTTCCAGTTCAGTCAAATATGCCTCCTGCATTTGACTGTCCTGAATATGTGGCCTGTCATCTCATCTGCATGGAAAAAGAGAGATCTTCAGTTCCATTCATGAACTGTACTGCTATCCTTGTTTTAAATGCTCAAATATCATTAATCCTAGAGTACTAGAAGGAATTCCCCCCTAAAGTCACAGATTTAAAGGATATCCACTGATCCATTGATAAAGGAGCCTATGAAGTTAAGCTGGTAAGGAGGGAAGATATTTGAATAGTTCTGAGCTCATCAGAAAACAGGATAGCAATACACAAACTGGATTTCACAATTTCTTTTACAGTAATCCATCATGAGTAATATACTCAAAGGTGTATAAATGTTACATGATACTAATTTTCAAATTGTAGGCAAAAGACTCCTGTGGTGTAAAGATTAATACCAAAGGATCCATAAAGCTAAGAAGAGCAAGCTGATTATCAGTAGATTCATTAAGCAGGGTTTGCACTTTTATGATTTAGCTTTTATGAATTGGTGAATTGAAAGGTTTGAAACTCTCTGAAATAAAAAGTTAAGGTTCCTTGAAAAGCAACTGTAAGAAAATTATTAGTAGACTTAACTGCCTAAAATGCAGATGAAGACAGAGTATATTAAAAATGTCTTTAAGCTAGTTCCCAGATATCTAAGTGTCTATGAGAACTGATTTTAGATGACTTTTGTAATGCAACTTTGACAGACTCCACAAATATAACCTAATCATAGCATACTGCAATGTAACAATCCTGAATCCTTCTGGGAATTAAGTACTTTTAAGATATAAAAAACCTGAGACAGTTAATCGGCTCTTTTTCTTCACCATTGATGCAAAAAGGCAAAAGGTTCCCTAAACAAACATTTCACTTTGCAGTCCTAACTAAAATTACTTAGAGGTGCTCATAGAAAGGAAGAGGCTGCTACCTACCCACAAGGTCACAGAATTATTGTGGAATATTTACAAAATTATTCAAAGGGACTTTACACACTGTTCAACCTCTGCTCTGTATTAAGAGGGGTGTATACTATTTAAAACTGGCTTATTTGTCGTTTAAAGACAATTGATGTTTGAAACTAGTTCTGGCACTCAGAATCTCATCAAACCACCACCTGACTGTCCACGAACTGCAACTCAGTTTTGCTCTTTAAAGAAAATAAAAACTTTATCATATCAAGAACAGGTATGAAAAGAAAGTCACTTAATGATATAAACATGTGTCAAGACTTACAAATAATTATGAACTGATGTTTGGTTGTAAAGTTTTAACTTTAGTTAGTTAGTTCCAACTCCAAATGAACCTAAAAATGAAACTAATAATAAGAACTATTCAAACTGATTTGAGACATATATTTGCCAGGCAACTTCTAGTAAGGTTAATATGCTACTTAACATTCTATCTGAATTTAGTAACATTTAAAAAAGCCACAAACGTTTACATATTTAAGTGGATTCTAAGTTTCATTTACCAGACATGTTTTTCACATCTGCCTTACAATATTGACTCATCCTTTAGTTTGTTTAAACCTGGTATTCAGAAATTGCAAAACTGGCCATAGAGCAGCAATATAACCATGTTATGCTGAGATAACTACAAAGACTAAGGATAACGAGGTCAGAAATTCTGAAATGTTTTAAATAAGCTATTTTTTCTCTCTTGTAATAACTTTGATTGCCTCTTGACCATCTTAAACTTACTTTCCCTATAGCTTCCTTGGCTTGTCTCACTTCTACATTGACTTCAATGTTTTATTCTCCCCCTACAGCCAAACTATCTGCTTTATTTTATCTGCATACACCTCTCCAGCCTTTGCACCACTGGCATAGAAAGCTGGCTTAGGCTCCCAACAGTCTATTCCCTACTTCCAGACTGCAGATTTTAACAAGATTTTTGTTCACAGCACTTATCCCTTTGCCCTGAAATTCACTGCAGGTACACAGCAGCCCCCCCCAAATCTCTTCAGTCTTCCTGTCCAGTTGCTTCTCATATATTTTCATCAAATCCTTTTTCTTTCTGCAGTGCTCTATGTCACAGCCTGGCATCAAAAGCTGCCCAAGGGAAGTGCAGCCTTGGCCCTTGGCTCCATCTCTCTGCAGCTCACTGCAGAGATGCAGCGTTGTCCCCCACCAGCTTCTCCAAATGACATCACATACATGAGGGCAAACCACTTGAACCAGAACCTTTGGCTCTGGTCTCAACTGCTGAGAGGGCTTTTTATGTGGTTGTATAAGAGGAGAATAGTTTTTCAGAATGAGAATGGAGAAAAGGGAGATCAGAGGAGAGGGGGCAGAGACACAGAGAAAAGAGGAAAAGAAAGTGATTTTTTTCTGGGGTTCCTTTCATAGTAATATTTCCCTGAGAAACAAAAGCCTAATTATAAAAGGTTTTTATTTAGCATAAAGCTACCAAGCTGCAGCTCTACTAGTAAAACAACTGCACAGAGATACTGACTGCTAATCAGATACTTGCACAATTACATCTAGAAAAAAATCATATGTAATTGTATGGGAGAGACAGTTCTGAATTTGTAATCAGGTTAAGTTTGTCTTAGAGACACACTTAAAAAAAAAAAAAAGAAGAAACAAGAAACCATTGTGAGACCAATTTTATCACAACTGGGGGGGAAAAAGCCCCAGCAAAGTCTTTTCCCTTATTTGCATCTTTATAGAGTGGGAATTTTGCCATTGATTACAACCAAAATAAGATCTGGCTTATTAAATAGTAGGTGATCAGCATCCTTAGTTTGCAGAAGTTGCTCAGTGCTTGAAAGACAGAAATTCATAAAAATATGACCTATGTTTAAAGAGAGCTGAGGTTTGGAAGGACCAGAAGTCAGGACAGAGGCACATGAACCAAATAAGGACCAAGAAAATGAATTGCTGAAGATCAGGGCAGAAGCACACCACTAAGCTTGGCAGGCAGGGATCATGACGAACACAGGATGCCTATTCACGTAACACGACTCAAGCCAAAGCAATTAGTTCCTCCCTTCCACAAACAGTAAATTTTCTCCTAAGAAGCTTTTATATTTAAACCCAAATGTTTTTAAAATGAAACTGTGTGTATAAGTTTAAATTAGGGTAAAAAGATTATTTACATAAAACTGCATTTTATGAGAGTTCAATGAAAAATAAGCTGTAAAAATGGAACTTGGTAAAATTACTTTACAAAATTGTTAGAGTAACCTCCCACTCATTTAAAATACCTTGACATCTTAACCCACTATTATTTTAGCAATAATACTTTGAAAATACTATGTAAATGGAGAACATTACTCAAATGCATAGCACAACATATAAATTCAGCCCTGTTTAGTTCTGTTGTTTGGAAAGGAAATCAAACCCCAAAATGATAAGTGTTAACAAATTAGGAGTTATAGAAGAAATTCATAAAAATGATCAAATTTATCAATTGCTTTCTTTCACATCTTCTATGCAACTGTGTAACTTACCAGATGCCTGGCTATTCCCTGATTAAATCATACAGGTACCTTCCTTCCAAACAGATTTTAAAAGCCTGGTAAGTACTTTTGAGTGGTAGAGATGGCCCTTCTTTGTGGGCTGTTGGCAAATGCATATTGCATGGAAGAATCTTACCATGAAATGCAATGGCCCAAGGGCATTTTATCTTTAACTTCTAATGAAGTGAACCACAAAAGAAATACCACATGAGGAATTTGTAGCACAGAGTAGCTAATGCTTTGTTCTTTGCTGACGAAATATGCTGCCGGTAAATGTTTCATTAAATGTTCATTTGTGTTAAACAAGAAATTCTAAAGACAACTATGAAAGAGTAGGAGAGAACGTGAATATGACATGTCTGGAAAAACCATCTGCAGAACAGGGAATGATACTATAGCTAAAGAAAAGTACTGATAATTACACCAAAGTCTTCCTGTGAAGCTCTTTGAGGAATACTACTGGAGTATATTGTTGGACTAAACTAGGTCTCAGGATCCTGCACTCTATTTCTAGCTATGCCTGTCAGGTTCTCTTAGAGGAGCCACTTACACTTTCCAGCATTAGTTTCTCTCTGTCTATAGTAACACTAACATTACTTTCTTCTGTAACTTTATTAGTCTTCCTTTCTCACATTGTGTAAAGTGAAAGGCAAAAAAAAATCATAGAAAATAGAGCAGTGTTAACTGATTTTCTACTTCAGTTTCTTTCTCTGAGTGAAGATTAAATAGATCTATGAAGTTTCTGATCACACAGCCTTAAAGGTCTGCAGTGATAGGGACATTGTGTCCAGGAAAATTCTAGTGTTTACTTATGCCAGCCATATGAAAACATTTCATAGAGTCTAACATGAATCTTGTCTAATCTAATTTAACAATATTATTACTTTTTCTTTGTCAAACATCAGTGTGGAAAATGGATGGTAGTTTTCACCCCTTGCAACAACCTTAAAAGATGTATCTGCCTCTGGCATGTTTTCTTTCTGGACACAGAAGTCTTTCCTCTCTGACAATGTTTTCTGGATTCATGATGACCAACAGTGCTCTCCCACAGAACCTCTCCAAACAAAATTCTGCTCTGAGGTATGCCAAACTGTAGCTCATCATGATGAGGCTTACAACACTGGCACACTTTCCATTCTCTCCTTTGGATCAGTTATGGAAACATGGAAGAGTACCAGATACAGGAAGCTCTTTATTCAATATATTACATTCTCATTTTAACAGGATCCTGATGAATGACAGGAACACTCTGGATAAAGTTATCCTACCATTTCTGTAACTGCCCTATTTCATAATTTGGTGAGGACTAGTCAGAATATCAGACCAAAAAAGGTATAAAAACACTTCCTGGAAGCCTTTTCCATATTAGTCCCTTTCCATTTAATAACCATATAAATACTCTTCATTTTACTCGTGCACTTTCAGAATGATTACTTATTACTCTTCATGTCTCCAGCTAATGCCATTTTACTCTATGCTTTGGCCTTCCTGATTTTATTTCTGGTGCTTATATTACTGTTTTACACTTATCTGCAGTAATTTGACAGAAGTAATTCTTAATTGCCCTTTTATTTCAACTTGCCCTCAATCTCATGATGTAGCCCCACGTACTTTTCACTATATTTACCTACATTTCTATGGGAGAATACAGAAGAGCAAGGAAAATAAAAAAATGTATGGAAAGAAAGCACAATAATGTTAGCTCAAAAAAGATACTCATTCCACATTATGGAGAAAGGAAATGAGAAAAGGAATATTTAGCTATAAAGGAGACAGGAATGACAACTCAAACATCATCATATATGTTATTTTCACACATCCCAAATTTATCTCATCATTGTATTCATTAAAATACTTACATGTGAGTGACTTTACTTAAACTGTTGAAGGAATGGGCCTCCAGACTCTGAAGTGTTTCATCTATAGAGATGTAGCTAAACACCAGGGAACAGAAAAATAAATAGGTGTCAGACATTGGGAAGCGACTGCTGGTGCCCATCATGTCACTTCATTTTTCCTCTCATTTTTCTCATCCAGCTATCATGACACTGCCAGACACACAAATAGTGTCTGAGGGATACATTTTAAAATCTTTTTAAGGATTTTGATTTTGACTGATGCTTTAGATGCACACTATATTGCAGGATACAGTAACACCAACACAACATTTAAAATATTTAAGTACTGGTTTTTGATACTCTTGATCAAAGTTGATTAAATTAGCTATTATTTTTCATGGTTACACATACCCTGAGCAACTTGATCATTATTTTAAATGCACAAAATTAAATTGACTAGATAAGTCTTAGACATCAATTTTACATGTCAAAATAAAAAAAAAGTATAATAAAGAGACTATGTCTCATGCCTTTCCTTTTTCTTAATCA
Source organism: Myrmophylax atrothorax (assembly GCA_026770055.1). Taxonomy (NCBI): domain Eukaryota; kingdom Metazoa; phylum Chordata; class Aves; order Passeriformes; family Thamnophilidae; genus Myrmophylax; species Myrmophylax atrothorax. The sequence continues at coordinate 43,681,067 of JAOXXN010000065.1, read as the reverse complement.
ATAGGTGTACAAAGACCTAGAATAATATTCAGCTTAAAAAATATTCAACTGGTATTTTACATCAATTGTAATTGGGTTGTGTTCCTAAAAACAGAGAAGATGTTTCAACTCCATTTAAAGATCTGAATTCCATTTTTCCCAATGACAGTATAAAGATCAGTAACAGTAAATAGCAAATTAAAATATGATCATTTAACCCAGAACAGCTTTTCATAAAATCAATTATGGGTTAGATTTCTAAATTTTTTTGTAAATTTTAAGGAAGAAAATTCTTTATTCTTTCAGTGAGTGTTAAGAAACATTTAAAATGCTTTAAAAATTGGAAAGAATACTTTGTGACCAGCATGTGCTTTACTAACCAGCAGATGACTAATAGCACTAACTGGATGGGTATCTTTTCCAGACTGGAGCTAAAAGCACATTACCTGAATTAATTTTAACTCTCTAACCATGAGATCCACTTTGTATTGGTCACTTTGGAGATATATTCAGCTGTCTTTGAAAAGATACCAGAAAAGTAACAGGTAGCAATTGCATGACTATCAGATTCTTCTTCTAGTGTAATACTGCTTTTCCAAAGCTATTTGTATCTTCCAAAAGGAAGGAAGATAATAAGAGATGAATACAATAAAAAAGTATTTCCAGTCTGTACCTCTGTGATTGAGTATTGCAGAGTTGGATGTTTATGTGGGGTTTTCTTCTCCTGTAAGTAATAATGTCTGTTGCCCAGAAAATTGGAGTTTCAGTCTTAAAAGAAAATTACTTGTTCCATTTTAACAGACCCTGCATTTTAACATACCCTACATTTAACATATCAAAAGACAGCTTATATTAATGGCATATTATAAAAAAAGAAGTTGCTATATGTAGCAAACAGATATATAAAAATCAGTTTGACAGAAAATCAAATTAAAGCCAGATAATGAACAGATTGCATCCTCATGCCAGTGCTAGAAAGTAGGAGAGTACTTTTTGTGTCCTCTGTGGTCAAAATGAGCTGCCTTACATCAGCCAGGCAGGTGATTTTCTCTCACATACCAGAAGAGGCAGAGAAGAGGATTCCCACTCCCCTCCCTCACTCCCATCATGTGTCTTCCCACCATGATTTGTGTCCCATTTGTGCTATGTACTGCCTTGCCTGGACCTGACTGAGGTATCTTTCAACTGTAGGATTCAGTGTGAAGGAAGCAGCTTATTTTCTTCACGTGTTGACCTCTGCTCTTTTGCTTCATAAACATAAATTTGTGTAAATTAATTAAACCACACCATCATCGATGGCAGGGAAATGAGAAGTTTTATTTGTTTTAGTGTCATCTAGATAAACAGACAAACCCCACACAAACATACTCAAAATCTGCTCTGAGATGAGAATGTCAAACAGAAACATGTGTTAGTAGTGCATAAACATTTACTTCTAAGTGTTCAGAGTGCCTCCAAAAACCTTTGGGCTCTGTCTATTGAACACATAATACCACACATTAAATGTAAGAAGTAAAAATCATAGTAATCAGAACTGGAAGGAGTTGCATCAGAAGAAGAGGGAAAGCATGTTTTAAATTCCCATTTTGAAGGCATGTTCCAATTCAGCACCTCCTCTTCCTACCAGCTGTGTTTAATTTGCAGGATTTCAAAATTGCCTTCAACACCCATCATGAATGCATTGATAGCTTAAACACCAAATGCAGAGTCCCAGAGAAAGTCTGTTTGCAGATAGCACTTTAATCACCATTGCCCATACAGAAAGAGCCTGAGAGCATAGGATTTAAATCAGAAATTTAAAGCAGAAAAGGCAATGGAAACCCTGTGTTGAGGCTGCACTGCACGGTCTGGCACCAGGAGCACAGTAGGTGTGGGTGCACTGTGGTGCAGGTGATGCTTGGTGTGTGCAGCTGTGTGCTGGCTGGGGGGCAGGATGAGCACAGAGGATGAAAAGGCACTGTGCTGCACAGGAAAACGGGGCACGGGGAAAAGTGCTTTGCAGGGGGCTGCCTGCAGAGAGCACTGTGGGATGCAACTTTGTGTGGAGAATCTGTGGAGAAAACTGCAGCGAGTTACAGGTCAGGTGTCTGTGAGGTATTCATGAATGTGACCCCAAAGCATCATCCTGGGCCCAGGAAAAACGTTCCTTATCCTTGCCCTTCATAATACTGAATGTTCAATATGTCCCAAAGTTAGTAGGAAACAACAGGTAAAGCCCTTCTACCAAAATTTCATGTATTTGCACCTTTAATAATGTAAACCAGAAATTTCTCTTGCATTTGGATATCCTATAGAAACTTTTTGTATTCAGTGATGCCTTTCTGATAGGAATTAGCTTTGCAGTTGAGAATGCCATTAAAATGCTTTTCCTTTCATTCCTGTGGAAAAGCAGCACAGCAAAACAGTCTGGCTATCAAGAGTGTGTATATATATATATATAAAAATATGCCTTCCTTTATGAGAAATTGTAGCTCTAAAATTTTTGTGTAAACAAGGTTCATAAAGAGGTCAACTAAATTTTCTATTCAGTACAGAGGAAAAAAATGTTTATTTGTGAAAAACATATATTAGAAACCATATAGCAAAATGAAGTCCTGTATTTGGAACAGTAAACACAATCTATATCAACCTACTGAAACTTCAGAACATTTTCTAGGTGAATTTACAAACCCAGGAATGATCTGGTAATTTTCCTAGCTGATGGAAATTATGGGCTGGGAGAGCCAAATGAGACATGTGGTACATTGGAGGCCAAGACATACACATAAGAGCTGTAGTTAAAATTCAGGTATGGGTTCCTTAACCTGAAGTTTATATCAAGAAGATGGGAGTGAATGTTCTGTAGTAGTAGTAGTAATGCTATAAGAAATATCCAGAGAGGCATTGACACTATTTAAATTTAAACCACTGTTTTTGGAGGTTTTGGAGACATCTTTAGAGAAAGGTTCACTACATTTTTCAGGCGAACACCTATGCTTTTACAAATTCATAAATATTACAATTTAAAAAATTTAAAATCTGGAAAGCCTCTAAGTAATTTATTAATTGTCACTGAAAGCCAAAGAAGAGTTAACATCCATTTACATTGAATCCAACTCTGTTCTAAACAAAGTTTATCATGTTTATATATGATACTATACCTCATATGAGGGATATTCTCTTTCTCCCACCCCCCAAAAACCCCAACACAACAAAACAATACACCCTCTGTTTGATTAAACTGAGGTGGTAAATGAGGCTGCAGCTATTCAAGAACAATTACTTACAAGGATTTTAGAAAGTCATTACTTCAATACACCTGAATGAAACTATAAAATATAATTAGTCAGACCTTGTTCCTCCAAAATCCCTTTTCATGAATTCTTACATGCTAGTCCATCTCAGCTATTCAGTTTAAGCTCATATAGACTTAAGATTTTCAAGGAACATCAAAGGCAAGAAGAAAAATTCCTATTGCTGTATTAGTAATAAAAGGCTGAACAAGAGAAAAATGGACTTCTTGCTGAATGATGTGGTTTATTTAGTTATCAGTGGCCACAGATAAAGCTGAGCACCAGACTGATAAAGACCTGAGCATTCTGGTTCGATCTGAAAGCTGACCCAGCTCTGAGCATGTGGTGGACTGGAGGCCTCCTGAGGTCCCTTATAAATTACATGGCTCTGATTCTAGGGATTGAATTGCGAGACGGCAGAGAAATTCCCTGCATCAAATAGTTGCACACAGGATCACATATTATGGCCCAGCCACCAAGAACAAACAAGTGTGAGACAACTTTTACTCAAGACTGCTGACGTCAACAAGCAATACAGTGCAAGGGCAGCTGTTGAGGAATACATTCAGCTGAGGTACCTCAGTGTGCAGCTGCAGATTGAGCTCTGGGTGGTGGGAGCTCCAGGCAAGGGGCCATGAACTGCCAACCCTTTGCACAACAAGGGGTACTGGCACCTGTGGCACCAGCCGGGTGACCTGACACTCAGAGACACAGCAGGAGCTGATGACCCCACACTTTGATGCACTTACACTGTGATCATATAAAAACCCAGGAATTTCCTTGTTTGGGATCCCTCCTTGGAGGTACCCAACTTGAGCTGTTATTTTGTTCTTTAGCTATTGCACCAAGATTAAACTATTTAAAAGATCCGGACATCTGAGACTCTGCTATGGGAAACCTGATGTTGAGCTGGTAAGGAAACCTGGTCTGACTGTGTGAGAGTGGGGTGTGTAGCTCCAAAGGGTCCTCAGTCCCAGCTCCAGGTGGTGTGTGAGTGACTTCCAGAGTGGCTCCTGGATGGTTGGGCAGGGGAGTTTCCTTAACACAGCCACCTTAAGTGAGACAGATGTCGATGTGAGGCAAATAGCTAGAGGTTGTTGGTTGTGCTTTTGTGGACTGTATCCAGGCATATGTTTGCACACAAAGAGAGGGACACAAAGATTAATATTTTGGTGAAAGTCCATCTCTAGTCTAGAAATGCCTCATGGTCTCCAATGAGATGAGTTACAAATCATGCTGACAGCTGGAAACAAATTTTTAGCCAGGACCATCAATTGAATATGGTAATTTGTTATGAAAAAATTTCCCATCATTTGCAGACTGAAAAGAAAAAAGTTTTATAGCCTTATTTATCATGTCCACCTCAATAAAGGTGTGGTCTTACCCACAAATGACTAGATTGCCTTCCTATAGCTGGTTCAGGTTATAAACAATAAATAGAGTTATTACCTGCAGTTCTAAAATGTAAGTGGTGAGTTAACAAAGGTGTAAGAATATTTTCATTTCACAAGTTTTTATATACAAAGACAGAATTTTGGAGAAGGAGAGTGATTTTTAATAAAAGAGCTAAAAGAATAATATCAGACACAGAACAGAACTTACATCCTAGAGATGTTGGGGAGATTGGAAAAAGCATCGCTTGGAATTGTTCTTAGATGAGTCTCCATAAACCTCCTAGAGAAAAAAAAGTTTGGCAGTTAATATCCTTTGGTAAGTACAATTTAACATTAAAAAGTCATCCACAACTTAAACTCTCCTCAAATGTTTTCATTCTTTTCTTTCCTTTTCCCAGTGTTGTCTTCTTTGCCTCATTTCTATTCCTGTTTCATTATGTGGCTTGCTTTCTTTGGTGTGCTCCCTCAATCTGAATTACAACCTTCTGCATCATCTCTCCCAAGAACTCAACAGTCAATGGTGATGACAGACCTCTCAAAATTCCAGAGCGTGACCAGCAAATATATTTTCCAGTTGAAGTAAATGAAGCATTAAGAAAATAAATATTCTTTTAATCATTTCAGGCTCCACTAAGATATTGTATCCCTCACTCTGAGCAAGAAATTCAGGTATAGCAGCCAAAATTGAATTACTGCAATTGCACACTACCTCCACAGAATTCTCCCTTCTCATTGTAAAAAATACAACATTCTTCCTCCCTAAGCTGCTGAAGTGGGAGTGGCATGTACCTTACCCATCTGCAGGAGATTTCTGAAAAACAGGCAGTATTTAAGAGAGGTACTTAACAATAGCCAAGTTCTTAACAGAATGACTCTTTAGCAGTCTGACTACTCTAAAAAGGAAAGGACAGAATGCTTTGGAAAATCAGCCTATGATATCTGTTGAAATTACAGTTACAATTTGTCATTGTTGGGTTAGGTAGTCTTTAGTTTTCCAATACAGTTGGGGAATACACTTACATAATTTCTAGTCAATTAATAGTCTGAAGAACAATCGAGAACAAATACTAAACTTTTCCCATAGTGGCTGTTTAAAAACAGTTCAAGAGAGAGGAAACAAATTAGAATGATTTCCTAATTCTGTTTTCTGTTTCATCATGTGAAATATCTGATTACTATATTTGATTTACACAAACAAAAATATTATCATTTTAAGATTTATCAATCTTCTAGAACTTGCATACCAGAAAACAAATTATACGTAGAAATTCATACAACTTTTGTCTTGAATTAAAGTATAAATTCAGAGAATGTACATTCCTCTAATCCCAAGGGAAGTCTCTACTTCCCAAGTATACCCCTCCCCCACTCCTAGACTTGTTGCAAGAATGAGTAAGGAGAATGTAAAGACATACTTTTCCAGCAGTGGGTTAATGTTTCTCCTGACCTCAATACACCTGGCTCCAACCAAGCTCCCAGTAAGGGAATGTCGATTGGCCCAGAGGTATACTTGCTTATTCCCCTGCACCCACAGCACCATGACACTCAAACCAGTGCTCTGCCATCCTTCTCCCTCCTCCATTTCCTACTACTGCTTCCTTCTATTATCACAGTCCAAGATAAAAACTTGCAGAAAACTGCTGCTTAGTCCAGCACAGCCTGTTGTTCATATTGTTCTGTTTCAACATCTGTCTGTGTTTCCAGGCCTTTGAGGAAGCTGACAGTGATGACTGTAGATGTTCCAATTTCAAACAGATTTTAACAAGTCTTAAAGTAGAACAGTGAGGACCTTGACAGGGTGGAATGATGGGCCAATTGGAACCTTACACAGTTCAACAAGTACAAAGTGCAGAGTCCTGCACCTGAGGAGGATCAAGCCTCGGGCCCGGCACATACTGGGGGCCAACAGTCTGGAAAGCAGCTTTGCAAAAAAGAACCTGGGGTCCTGTTGGACACCGAGTTACACATCAGCCAGCAATGTGCCCTTGCTGCAAAAACTCTAACGGTATCCTGGGTGCATTAGGAGGAGAAGGCAGTTCTAAGGCTTCCACCTGAGACTCAATAACCCAAGAAAAATATAGTTTAATTCACTTCTGACTATCCAAGCTCACTTTTTAACTTCTCTTATCCTTTCTGGTCCTCTGTTCACCTACAAAATACTGACTCACACATAATTCCTCCCCAGTCCCAATCTTTATAGCTTATAGCTTCATCTATCACTTACAAATCATTCCATTTTCTGGAAAAGGAAGAATTTAAACAACATCCTAAGTCTCTTCTTGACCTCCTGTTCTTATGTCTGACATTCATCCCACTCCATGAATGAATGGAGTCAGACACATCCTTCATGAACTACACTGTGAGTTCACATTAATCTTTTATTAGCATGCCTTAAATTAATACATCCTGTCAGAAAAGCCTGGAAATTCTGGATAATGTTTATGAATCAATCATATCAAACCAGTTGTATTATGAAATGACTCTGCATTTATAAATTTCTAGACAACACTCCTAATATGTCAAAAATAGACATGATAAAGAAGCATACCCTTAGAGGTTATATTTTGACTGAATGGCTGGAAATTTTTAAAGTAGAAGGAGGAGTATCATGTTTCTTCCTATCTGATATGGTTTAAAGGAATACCAACATTTTGCAAATATGACAAAAAACCCATATGGTTTAAAGGACGTGTTTATAAATGGACTTAAACAGAAAAGAAAGACAACAAAGTAGAGGCAGGAGAAGAGAGAAGAAATAGCCCGTTTTATTATAAAAACTTAGTTGTGTGGGGAAGAAGTAACTGAGATTATCAGCAAAGCTAAAAAGCTATAGGTTCATGTAACACACCTACTACATAAACAATACACATAAACACTGGCATGTGGCACACAATGGCAAATTGGTATTTACTGGAGCTGTCATTCCTCAGCTACTTGACATTTAACAGATGTCTGAGTTCAAAGTGCCAGTGATTATGCAGACCATAAAATGGAGTCAGTGCAACAGATCAAGGCCAAACTTAAACCACAATTTGTGTACAACCACCTGCAAAGCCCCAGTGCTCTCTGAGTCTTAAAACCCCATGGGCTGATAGATTTTTGCTCATTTGAGGCCAGCTCCTAAAGCAATGTAAAACTTGCAGAGAAAAGTAAGTGCTTCAGTCCCTCTTTGCCAAGTGTGATGCTGTAAATAATTATTGGTTGGGGACCACGAGGCACCAGTGGTGTGTAGAAGGTTGTGGGATGGACAGTAATTCTTAGAAGTGGGAAGAAGAGAGGATGAGAGAATTCTCAAGCAGTAAAATCTATGATGGATCAAAAATGAGTGTAATTTAAACAGACTAGCTTTAGTTTAGCCCAGTCAAACTGCATATAAAGATCACAAGTTTACCAACTCTGTTAATACACTTTTTAGGCTAGGAAATAGCAAAAGTTTGGAATTTAAAGCCAAAAACCATAACATGCAGTGTGAATAATTGAGAATTCATTATATTAATGGACTGTTACTCTTCTTGTCTTGCATGCATCAGAAATTTAGTTTAAACCTGAATGTTTCAATGTGAAAATTAGTAATTCAGTCAAGTATCCAGCCACTCATAGTATCTTCACCAAGAAAGTAAGTTTTTTCTGGATAAAGGAATCAGTTTTACTGGGAAAATATGCATTGGGTTTCCAAGTAAGAAGAATTGTAACCATAAGCAATTACATATTTAACAGGTTTACTTAGTATACTTTCTATACTAACATAAAGACAGCACATATAAGCATGTTTAATAGCATTTAATGAAAAGAATTGTTCCTGTGTTAACCTGAGTACTACTATTTCTTTCTACCTTCATTTTCTCATTTGTTTTAAAAGCCTTGGTAATTCAGAAAAAGATCTTTAGATATTATTCTGTAAAATCTTTCTAAAAGAAGAACCAGAAATCTGAGATAATTTTCATTACAAACATGCAATCAATGTTTGCAAAGATACAAAAGCATGCAAATCACATTTTTGCTAAATGAGTTAGTTTAAAAATAGCATGAAAATATTTCAGAAAAATCTTTCAAGTTGTAAAGGATGACATTTAGTTTGCATTTTTAGTTTCATATCAGAAACCCAGTATAAAGTTTTTAAGAATTTCTCTTTGCTTTGATATTTACACCAAAAGTTTAGTCTGTATGTTCCTAAAAGACTCTACACTGCATATATCACAAAAGTGAAACCTTCATTTCTTATATCAAAAAAATGAAACCCGAATAACTGATAAGAAACATATTAGACTGCTTCTGCAGAACTTCACACTTACATTTTCCTCTGCCCCAAACATTTGTCAATCTGAAATAAATGCATCATAGTTTTTTAGTGGTGCAAAAATAGCTATAAAAAGATATTTCATATAGTGAAATGCATCCTAAGCTTCCCAGAGGATGATTACCACCTAGTGTCTAACACTAGTATTACCAATGTGGTAGGAGTGAGAGAAAGACTCACACAGCAAAGTAGCAAAGTAACTCTTACAGTAGGGAATCACTTCTGGATACATTAGAAGACTACGTGGCAGCTTTCCTACAATTAACGAGTAGTCCAACAGAATAAAGTAAACTATATAACAAAACTGGCCCAGCTCTAAGAAATTCAAGAAATACTAGATCTGTTAAAAATAAAAGTGTGCAGGTCAGTGTTTGGTACCTTTCTGTACTGAAAGTAAGTTCTTACTGTGAATGTGTCCTTCTTCCTACAAACTGAGGTACATATGGACACTGTCAGACAGACAGGAAAGAATTCAGGTTAGTTGCTACTTTAAAGCAAACAGAAAACACTAAATCAGAATCCTGGAGTTTATCCTTGCTCAATTTGTGATGACTCAGTGCTTCTGACTGCATTTGAGTAAAAAAAGACTTTATAGGAAGCAATGACCCTACTGAATGTTACCTTCAATTTACCAGCAGAACAGTAGGTTGCTAATACCATGACCTACCTATGATGAGGGAATGACCTGCCTAGGATGAGGGAAGGCTGTGGATGTATTCTACCTGGACTTCAGTAAAGCCTTTTGATACTGTCTCCCACAGCATTCTCCTGGAAAAGCTGGCAGCCCATGGCTTGGACAGATGCACTCTCCACTGGGTTAAAAGCTGTGTGGACAGCTTGCCCCAGGGAGTGGTGGTGAATGGAGTTACATCCAGTTGGCTGATCACTATTGGAGTTCCCCGAGGGTTGGTATTGGGGCCAGGGCTCTTCAGTATCTTTATTGATGATCTGGACAAGGGGATGGCATACACGCTCAGTCAGTTTGGAGGAGACCCTAAGCTGACTGTGAGTGTTGATCTGCTGGGGGTTAGGAAGGCTCTATACAGGGAACTGAAAGGCTGGATTGAAGGGCCAAGGCCAATTGTCCAAGGTTCAATAAGGCCAAGTGCTGGGTCCTTCACTTGGGCAACAACAATTCCAGGCAGTTGTACAGGCTTCAGGCAGTGTCTGGAAAGTGGCCCAGTGGAAAAGGACTTGGGGATGCTGGTCAACAGCAGCTGAATATCAGGTGGCCAAGAAGGCCAGTGTCACCCTGGTCTGTATCAGAAATAGTGTGGCCAACAGGAACAGGGAAAGGATCATCCCTGTGTACGTGGCACTGGTGAGGCTGCACCTTGAATCCTCTGTTCAGTTCTGGGCTGCTAACTGCAAGAAAGACATTGAGGTGCTGGAGCGTGTCCAGAGTAGAGCAACAAAGCTGGTGAAGGGTCTGGAGCACAGTCTTATGAGGGGTTGTTTATCCTGGAGAAAAAGAGGCTCAGGGAAGACCTTATCACTCCCTACAACTCTCTGAAAGAAGCTTGTTGAAAGGTGGATGTTAGTTTCTTTTCCCAGGTACCAAGTGAAAGGACAAGTAAGGAGAGGTTTAGACATGATATTAAGTAAAATGTCTTTGGGGAAATAGTGGTCAGGTGTTGGAAGAAGCTGCTCAGGAAAGTGTTTGAGTAATTCACTCTGGAGGGATTTAACAGATATGTAGATGTGGCATTTAGGGACAAGGCTTAGCGATGGACTTGGCAGTGTTACGTTTACAGCTGGACATGATGATCATAAAGATATTTTGCATTCTAAATGATACTATGATTCTATGACTTTATCATTTACAGTACCTGAAACTGATAGTGTGTCTCCACTATCCACTGTAGGTGTTGTCTACTTATTGACCATAATACCCTGCAGATAAGTAAAAGACATGCAGACATGGTGATTAAAGACAGAGTTTAGGAAACTTGTCAGTACTAGGTTTATGGTTGGACTCAAAGGTCTTTTCCAACCTAAATGATTCTATGATTCTGTAATTCTATGGTTCTCATAAAGGCACAGCTCACATATGCCAGTTCTTTGAAGGAATCAGAAACATCATCAGTGATGACTGATTTTTGAACTCACATTTTCAAAACAAATCAGAAAGGACCTTAAGAAAGATTTGAGACAAATTGGCTGTTAGACAAGAAAAAAAGCTGGTTTATGGGAAACTCTGAATATTCAGCATATAGGAAAGTAATCAATGGACCTTTATTTGGAACTATGACACTGAACAGTCTGGGCAAACCCTGTTCAGGCTCCTCCTATTTTCATATGAGTGTTGTAGGAAGCTGCACATAGACATGTTGTGATGTAATCTTGATGACTGAGCTGCTGTCAATACATGCATCTTTAAACCCTGCTATTTTTCCTCAATAGCCTGTCACCAGCTATTATCCATAGCTGAAAAGACAAAAATCTTACTGTTCCCTTTGCATGAGCCTAATTGCCCTTAGAGTGAGCAGGAATTACACAGATTTGTTGCAGAGAGACCAGAACCTATTGTTTGTTGGTTTAGTGTCACAAAGATTGATCATGCATCTTTTAGAAACTGACCTTACTTCAGTAAGATGTAAACTTAATTAAATTGCAAAAAAATATTAGAGCAGGGAATAGCTTTTGATCTCCTTCCATTTAATTGTAGCAAAAAGAGCATTTTTGCTTTCTAATAACTGTTTAAGTAAAACTGTCTGTAGACAGTCACATGATAAAACATGTTATAAAAAATGCTCGGTGCTCATTTGGGAACTTCATTTGTTTTTCCTTCTTAATAAGTTGTAGAGGCATAGATTTTAAGGCTAAGAGGAATCATGGAAACATCTAGTCTGACATTCTGGATGATAAAGGCATAAAACTTCCCAAGAGGTACAGTACTGCTTCTCCTTTTTTTATTTTTTGGGGGTAGGAAAATCACATACTGTTGGTTTAAAAGTAATATTAAAAAGAATCCCATACAACTATTGACAATTTGCTCCAGTGCTCAATCATCCTTCGTTTTTTGTGTGTGTTTGTAGCTACTGCTGTGCAATACAAAGTAGAGAAGTGTATTTAGGCCTTCAGCTTATGCACTTTGAATTGCCGCTCTCTGCATTGACTCCAAGAAATTCAGGCTTCAGATTTTGATCCTCTGAATTGTATTAAAGTGCCAGAATCATTCTAGAGTAAATGGTTGGGATAAATCCTTTATCTCTCAAGATGAAATCTGGGCAATTGTAGCTTTATGCCACTAGATTTTGTGCAGTCTTTACCTATTAAATGAAAGAGCCTCACATCCTCACAGTTAACATGGTCATATTGCTCCTCTTTTATTTGGATAAATTGAACAGCTATGATCACAGAATCACAGAATAGCTAAGGTTGAAAATGACAGTGGGTCATCTGGTTCAACCTCCCTGCTCACCTGGGTCATCCTAGAGCACATTGCACCAGACTGCATTCTGGTGTCTTCCATGGTAAGGAATATTTTTCAATACTTTATTTAAACCTGTGATTTCTTTCTGAACTGTCCCCAACATTTCTACCTCCTTCTTAAATTGTGAACATTAGAATTAAAACACTCATATGCTTTATTAAACATTTTTTGGCATAGAGCTCTGATCAAGGGAAATGACTTTTCATCTAAATGAGAAACAAGTATTTTATTAGGCTACAGCAGTGATGTTGAGAACATGCAAATAGCTGAATTGATTGACATGAAGGACTCATTTTGCCAAGTACTCTATATCTGAGAGGGACAGATAGATGGAAGGGTAAAAATAGGCCAGGCACATGTAGTACTCTCTTAATCCTTGCCCAGCATCACACCTTTTTTGTGGAAGGAAATTCCTGAGTCTGTTTATTAATATGTTTTTTTGCCTATTTCTAATTCTCAGTGAATTTCTCTTTCAGTTGCACACCCAATTTTACCTTGAGCATTTAGCAGCTTCTTGTATCGACAGTATCTTTTTACTAGGAATTTCAAAGGTCTGCTTCTTGTTGCATGAACAAACACTTCCTTTTTTTTCATTTGTTTGTTTGTTTGTGGTTTTGTTTGTTGGTTTGGCTTTTTGTTTTCAGTTTGGTTATGGTTTGATATGGTTTGGTTTGGGGTTTTTTTGTGTTTTTTTTTTAACTCTTTCTGAGCACTGAATCCATGTTTTTACAGAACTAATGCCAAGATCTAACATGCCAAGATATCCTCCTGATGAAATGATGAGCTCAGAACCTGTCATTTTTAATATACGTATCTATGAATGGTTTTCTCATTGTGTATCATTTCCTCTGTTAACATCAGATTTCATTTACCATTTCATTTAACCACTCAATCGTGTAATCCAGTCAGCTCTTAGCATTACTGCCTTAATAGCTTCCTACCATGAGTAAACTTTGTTACCTTAAGCTACTACTGGATTTTTAGTGTTGGTCTGGAGCCTTTTAAAAGAAGTTAAATGTTGAATGTTCATTTGCATACCAGATGCATATCTCATACTCACCTGTATTTAACTTGCTTTGTCATCACCAGATCATTCCTTACATTCCTCCAACAGGCAAAATTCAAGCAAAGTACATTTATTATTTCCTTCACAGTCTATATTTCTAGCATTTGTGGACCAAAACTCTGTAACTGTAGGCATTGTATGAGGACAGGACATAGATAGTTCTTGCCTCAAATGTAATGTAGCACCACGGATGACAAACATGAGCATCTGTAAGGCAGTAGAAAGCTGTATATTTACATATATAATATACACAAATTTCTGGAACAGAGTTGTTTTCTTTTTCCTAAGGCAGAGCTCTGCCACTGTTATCATTTATAAATGAAAGTTGCTTAAGCAAAGTGAATGTGAGACCAGAATCACTGGTTCTGTGTGTTTTTCAGTAGAAATTCAAGCAGTTTCGAAGTAACTTCCTATGTAATTTCTTTGTGTGCTTTTATTGTACAAAAAAAAAAAGCTTCCAGAGGTCTTTCTGCATTTTATAATATCTCTAACTGTTCATAAAGGCCTCTGAGTTTTTAAAACAGTTTCTTCTCTGTCACATATGATCTCAGACTTTCTCTCACAAAACCAGATGTTGCTTTTTTTGTTCAAATGGAATAGCAGGAAATTTCTTAATTTACATTTGAAATGTAAAGAAAATTATTAACTAAAGCATGCTGTTCTATAATCCCTGCTTTGCTAGTCAGGTTCCAATCAAATTCCCTCCTTATTCATAATTAAACATAAAAAAATTCTTTAAAGGGATATGGTTCAAAGTGGTCTGTAGTGTAAGTAGGACCTATTGAAACATTTTCACAGTCTGGGAGAGTGGCCTCTGTACTGCAAAAACTGTTTAATCCATATGCTTGACTAAATAAAAAATGAAGAAAATGAACAAAACATTTGGAAAAAAAGTAACAATATGCAAATGAAAAGAAAGAAATAAAGGTTAAGTAGATAAAGAAGACATGATTTTGATGGAAAGGGTGAAGATTCTTCTCTTGTGGATCTATGGTAACAATTTTTCTTCCTGACAGTCATAAAAAAAGAGAATGCTGTTGTTCAGATTTGGGATCTTGCAATCTATGTAGATACACCTTTTCAGAATTATATCAGAGGCAAACCTTTTCTTCTGGGCTACAGGAATTTCAAAATTGTCATCAGGATTGTATCAGGCTCAGCTGAATGCATGTGGGTCATGGTCAGGCAGGACAGAACACTGTAATGGAGACAGCTTCTGAAGAAGCCAGTTAAATTATTCCTTTGTAACTGAATTCACCCACCAAGAGGAACAGAATTATTTTTCTTTTAACTATGTTGAGATAGAGACTGTACTTCATTTTTCTCATCCCCATTCTAGCAGATCAGCCTTTGACAGTGGTCAAGTCCATGTGGGAAGGTTCAATAACAGTTTGTAAGGAAGATAATTTAGACTTTTTAAAAACACGTCCTGAGATGGTCCAGTTTTAAAAATACGATTACATTTTTTTAGACTGTTTTGAGGTTCTGTAAACACAAGTTATGGAAAATATCAAACATTTATTGATTTCACAAATATATAAGCAATCTGTATGAGTCAGATTCATGAAATGTTTCCCTCTTCACTGATACAACCAGAAAACAGTATTATTAGCTTTTTGCAATATACTCTGTAACTATTGCTTAGTCGGGGTTTACAGGTTTTTTGTAAAATTTCAGCTTTTTCCTTCCTTTTACAGATATATCAATAAGCTCAGTTTCTCAATTCAAGAGCAGGCTGTTGTGTGCTTCTGAAGTGTAACGGGTTGGAAATTCAACGTCAAAAGAAAACAATGTAATGAAAACAGTGCTGTAGCAATTCTAGATTCAATGGAGCATAACACAGAATCAGTCTGTTAAAGGACTGTTAAAATCATCTGTAAAAATATAGTTTTTTAACTCTTGTGTAAAGAGTTTTTTGCTATTAAGTTGATCAAAACTCACCATCTCCTCAGAGAAGAAAAAAATGAAAATTAGTTTCTGTTGCCATGTCAGCAGTGTCTCTTGTAAAAATGTGGATATTCTTATTGTCATTAACCTCTTCATAGCATCTAAAAAAGAATTATTTACAGTCCTTCTGCTTTTCTGTGGAGCAACCTTTGTGTGTAGTTAGAGCCTGCTGAAGTAATGTTTGTTTCTACTGGGAATGGGAATGGCTTTGTGGTTTATGCTTGTACAGTTCCCAGCACTTGGTGGATTTCTGTGTCATGACACAGGAAATTTAAATGTCTCAAACATACAAGAAATGCT
>JAOXXN010000065.1:43629440-43645750 GCA_026770055.1 Myrmophylax atrothorax | reverse complement strand
CAGCGGAGGAGGATTCATTAGTCGAGCTTGCTTATGACCAGTTTGAGGGAACTGTTCTCTGTGTCGTGGTACTGGGGAGTGCTTGGAGCACGGTGTCCCAAATTGTAACGAAACGTGGTGCAGTTGCCTGAAAGCACGACGGTGAAGTGTCACCATGTGGAATCGCCTTCCCAGCTTTTTGAAAACTCCTGGCTCAAATACAAGCACTGAAGGAAAGGGCCTTTCAGGTGTTAGGTCATCTTTCAGTATTAGCTATAAGGCTTCAAACATGCCTTTAACACTAAGTCAGTTACCTAGTGATAGATTGGTCTGTGTAGAGCTGGACACTTAAAAACGCTTGAGGAATAATCAGCTTGTGTACACTGACTTTATCTTTTGTTTATTTGAGCTGGAAAACTTGCTCTTGAGACTGTCAGCTCTACTTGGTGTTTGCTTTACCCTGCACATCTCTTAATAACAGAATCCTCAGTGAAAATGAAATGCCCTGTTTTCTATTGGAAAGGAATATATTGGTGCTTTTCATCAGTTCAAGAAAAGTTATGATCTGCTTGGGTAGAACCAAAACCCAGTAAGAGATAAGTGGTTCTCACTGTCAAATAGGTTGTAGGTTTTTGGAAAAAGTGGTAAGCTTTTCTTCTGTTTAAATTAATAGGCAAATATGGATGTGGAAATTTTTTACAAATTTCTGTTTCTTCATGACTTTTTTTAAAAAAATCTAAAGTAAAACTTCCGTATTTCCTTTAAAAATGAGGATGTTGCTTTATAGGAAACAAAACTTCAACTTAAAAGTACTTGTGGTTCCTTTCAGATTGCTCATGAGGATAAAGAGGAATGCTACTTCACCAAAAATAGTAAGTTTTCTTCAGAAAAAATGTCCTTGTCTAGCACTTTCTTTATGTTTACCTTGCTTTCTGGCCCTTCTTCAGTGCTTTGGCTAGTAAGTATCTTAATGACCCTATTTTTGGACAGCTGAAAACGAACCCATTAATCTTTCTGGGTATAAATCTTCATTTCCCTTTTTTTTCTCTAGTGTCTTCCCTTTTCAGTAGTTGGGGATCTTAGGTTGAGTCAACTTCTTAGTTGTTTTTTGTCTCTTTTTTTTTTTTAACAAATTTATGGTAAATGTCAGTATTATTCCATGTTGTTATTTCTATCAGTGTTTTATTTATTTTTTTCCTTTGTCTTTGAAATATCCCATATTCTCTGTTTCCCAATGTTTAGTATTTATGCTTACTGAGCATCATTAAGACTTCATTGCAGCTGACTAGAGTAAGAGACAGTTGAATAATGAATTCTGATATGTCAGTAAAGGTGTGTTTTAGTGAGATAAGACGAGGGAAGATGAGATGAATTCACCACTTCAGAAAATATAAGCAATATTTGTATACTTAAGCACAGACTGAGCATGTTGATTTACTCTTCCTTCATGTTTGAAAGGTTTCTATCCACATCTGGGGCACACGAATTTACAACCTTTTAGAAATTCGGTATAAGGGTCTGAAAAAACATCACGTTACCAATGTATAAAATACGACATAAGATTTTAATCCATCCATAGTTTCTTTTGGAGATTTCAGCTCTAATGGCTGGAATAATGACCCCTTTACTTTCTTTTTGGTTCCACTATTGGCTACAGGACTAAAAGGGGGTTCAAGAGTTTGCTAATCTGTTTCCTCTTCCACAAAGTAGGCCCAGACTGTCTCACAACATATGATATTAACATAGGTTTTGTGAATGTGATTCCATGACCTTTAGGCAAACTGCTGCAGTGTGTAATAGTCTAAGAACATTTTCTACGTAACCTACCTTTTGAGTTATTTTAATAGTTATTAAAACTTGGTTATTTTAATAGTTACTATGTGACTTCACTATACTAGGCATAGCTGTCTGTATTTACCTCCTCCATCTTGCCATCCTTAAGACTTATCAATCAATTCTTTCTTTACAAGCTGTATTTCTGCTGCCTCAAGTAATTTTTTGAATTCTAGTCAAGTGAAATGCCTCAGCATCAAGATAGTAAACTTGCTTATGTCAAATTAACATTGGAGAATAGAAATAATATTTTATAATTTACATTACCCTTATTTTTACAACTTTTATGGTGTTAGCATCTTCTTTCTAGAAGATGACATTGTTGATGAGTATTCAACTAGAAGCCTTTCCCCCTCCACTTCTTCTATCAACTTCAGTTTTTCTAGCTGTGTTTGTCCAGTTGGACAAATAGTGTCAGCTGCAAACTTAATCAACTTATTATATTGCATAATCAGATCACTTAATGAAAAGATACAGTGGCTTCACTCTAGGCTCTTGCTTGATACCTCTGTGATTTGACATTTAATTTTTGTTAACTGCTCTATGAGTTCTGATACTTACCCAGTTATAGGAAAGCTTACTTGAGTGCATTTTTCTTTAGCTTACTTTTGTGAAGGTCATGTGTGTTCAAGGCTTTAAAAAAGAAAAAAGTGCCCTCTACTACTTCTTCCCTGTTTAACAAATTTACTCATTACCAGATCAATTTATTTGATACTAACTGATACAGTGTTGTGGGCTTTTTTTGAGACCAGATCTTTTGTTGGAAACTTAAAATAGCCAATTTAAATTGATTAATCTATAACTTTTTGTCCACAGTTTTCTTTCCTTTCTTTTTAAAACACTGCATTTGCCTTCTTCCAGAATATCTCCAGTTCTCCTTGAATCATTAAGATACTGGTTCTTAGACTTGCTTAAGGCAGTTACGTGGGATGATTTGTTTTAGCTGGCCCTGGACAATGTGAACAGAACTTATCAAGTAATGTGTGTTAAAGTGGAATGTTCTGCAGACTAGGACAATTGATAAAGCACTGATAGCTCCACTGTATGTTTTGGGGGGAGAATGTGCTTTGGGCCGTGATCTTGTGACAGATACTGAACACTTGGAAGTAGGGGGAGTGCATCTTTTGATTCAATTTGCTCCTAAGAGGCTCTGCCTTGTGCATCTTGGCACTGCTTCATGGTGTGAACAAAGATCTGAGGAGCAGTTGGGAGATTGCTTCAAACATGCATCCTGCTGACCCAAACCAGAAAGGCTCATGTAAATGTAGTCTGAGTCTATGAAGTTGCTTTGGGAACATTGTGCAAGACTGTTCAGTTACAATCAGGATTTAACATACATTGCTTTTTCTGGTCTTCCTGTCCAGGTTGTGAGGTACTAATGGCAGATTCATCCAGTGATTCGGACAACTTTCTTACGCGTCGAATAGGAAGGCGTCTGCCTTTGAGAGCATCCTACAACAGAGCTCAGAGCTATGGTGCTGAAGTTACAGAGAAGATCCATACTTTAGCAAGCACTTTACAGGTTGTTTACAAACCATAGTTTTAAAGTATTTATGGAGTCTGCGTTTCTGTAAGATAGGGTCAAAGTTTCATTTCTGAAGTTGTGGAGTTTATGGAGTATACTGTATGGATGAGAAACATTGTTTTCTGTGCAAACCAAAAATGTGTTGAAAAATTGATCATACTGCTTTTGAGCTGAAAGTGTGTAGCTTGTTACACTTCTATACAGCTGATATTTCAGACAGTAATAGAATATAGTTAGAAACAACTACATGTGGGGTAATATTATTTATTAAGTTAGCAAAACTGAATAAAGCCAAATAAACATTTTGCAGACCCTCACAAGAGGCATTACTTTTTCTAGCAGAAAGTTCCAACCCTGTCTTGTTGCCTTCTATTGTGTAAAATTTTAACATTTCTGATAGAGTAAATATGTAGGCAGTCAATTCCTTCATCATAGAAGGAATTACATTTCAAATATTTTCTAGATGTGGAACAGCACAGTCAGAAGCACTATTTCTAAGCTTGTAAGAGATACATAGCTGAGTAAGAAAGAGTGTTCATCTAATTTCTGCTTCTTCAGTGGAGGGAGTATCTGAGTCTGTTTTGCAAGTGGGAGGAGATGCTTAGCTATCCTGACACCATTATTGCTTGAGAAGTCATACGTGTTCTTCTCTACCTGACAGCTCTGAATACCTAGAGTGGGATGGGCATATGTTTTATCACTTATTGCTTGGCCAGCAATATTTTTTTCTTCCCTTTAATATGTGAGAAGAGAAAAATCAATATAGAATGTGAATTTAAACTTCAAAATTTCTTAGCTAGAAAATAAATATCCATCTAGAAAAAAGAATTAATAAGAATGTAATCTGACTATTTTTTAAAAATGATTCTTTGGTATTCTCCTGATTACGTCTAATGTCTTTCTAGATGCTCTTCTGAAATTCTGATTCTAAGCTAATTGGTTTTTGTGGACTGCTTTTCAGCAGATCTCCCATCTGATCCAGTTGTTCATCTGGTCAGAGACTGCTCATGCAATGACCTTACCTAGCATGTTGTTCTTCAAAAACGTATTTCTCAGTTGACTGATTTTGTTCTATAGGCAGGTAAAGTTATAATCTTTGGGTTAAGTTTTTCTACAGAGTGGCTGAAACTTGAATAAGTTTATTTGAAGCTGAGGCCCTTATTGTTATACTGAAATGATAGTGTGTGGTTGGTTTTTTTGGTTTTTTTTTTCCCTCCCCTCCCCTTTAGCCATGCTGTACCATTTCTGGGTATTTGGGTAGGATTTCGAATGCACAGACCATTTAAAAAGCACTTGTGTTATCAATTTAATCTTAGAAACCAAGAATAGTAAAGACAACAGTAATGTTTGATTAGAGGAGGTTTCTGTTTTGACTTTTTTCTAAAACTTTTTTATTTAAGGATACCAACAGAAATCTAAGACATGTTGACCATTTGCTAGGACAATACAGAGAATACAACAAGGAGCAAACTGAAGCAATAACAACGGTGAGCAACTTTCAGTTTATCTTAACTTCTTCAGTCTTTTCCATTAGCAGAACTCATAGCTGAAAACTTGGTAGTAATGGACAGAACATATAAGGAGTTAAATAGCTGTAAACCGAAACTTTTTTAATATTTATTTAAGCAATTATATCAAAATGTGTTATATAATGAAACTGACAGGTTTTGTAGCTTCATTATTTTTTTGGTTTAGAAACACCTAATTACTATGATACTCTGCCAAGTACAAGGTGTGTAGCTAAAATAGGGTATTGATGGAGCAAGGGAGGTTTATAACTTGGTTACAAAACAAGCTTCAGCAGATGCTTCCTTGAAACAGATACATATGAAATGTAGGAATATTTTATATGTGAAGGTAGAGAGAAAGAATGAAGAAGCAAATGTGTAGAAAAGAAGGCTTATTTTCCTCAGGGAAAGAGATCCAACACAGTGTGTATAAATCTACAAGAGTAAAGCATCAATTTAACCATTGTGTACAAGCATCTCTTAGAAAGAGAACTTTAGAAACTGATGTTTTGTGGATTGTCAAATAAAGGTATGACAAAGCAAGTAACTAAGAATCAAAGTTAGCAAACACAATCGTAGAAAATGAGATGCAAGTTTGAAAAATTTAAAACTTATTTATGAATATAGTTAGTTGTGTGTTTTTAAGTTGGAAACGTCTGCCTTTTCCTGGAAGTGAAACCACTAAAAGTAGGGATTGCTGTAAAGCTGCCTAGGGAAATTTGATAACCACATGTAAAATTCATTCCAGGTGTAGGGCTGGTAGAAAAATTACAGTAAAAAATAATTTCTTTGAAGTTATTTTCTGGATTTTGCAGGGCTGTTATTGAGCATTGCTGGCAAATAGGTCTTATTTTGGTTATAGGAGACAAACTTTTGATTTGAGTTTTCATGATGATGCACTGTGTGTTGTACTACTGTTTTAAGAAACTTGATAATTGAAGCTACCAATGTTGGAAACGTGTTCTGCTATAATTACAGGAATATGTTATATCAGATATTGAAGAAAAGCTGATATTAATTCATAGCTGTACTTGGCTTAAAAATAATTTTGATTCTCTTAATGACTTAAAATATTTTCCAGTTTTTGTAAGAAATAAGTCTGTGTTCATATTTCAGTAAATTATAACTTCTCTGCAGTTAAAAGAAACACTGGAACAATCTATAGGTCAACTAAGGAGCCAGCAACGAACACGAAACTCTGGAATGAGAAGTGCCTCTCTTTCAAGCTTATATCCTAGTGATCTGGATGGAGAAGGAGCATCAGGTGAAGTGCTTAAAGTGCTTGAGTAACTTAAATTATGTCATATAACTATGGTATAGAAAGAGGAAATTAAGAAGTAAAATGTATAAGAGATAATGGCATGAAAAGTCACCATTGACTACTTCAAAGAAATTCAGTTTAGAAATGTCGGAGACCTGCATTAAGTTATACAGTCTTTTATTTGGTAAATTCTTCTAGCTTTTTGTTACATAGTGTTTTCTGCTGATACCCCAAGAGATCCAAATGAAACATTGATTCATTCAGCTTAAAAAAATCATTGTCAACTGCATGAGTTGTAGGTACGTACAAGTTAAAGCTAAATCCAAAAGGTATTGCAGGTTCTGAAGCTTACTTCCCAACAAAAAAAGGGAATTTATATTTTAAATACATGAGATTATGTATGTACAGATGAAATTATGTAAGGCCCAGTGAAAAAGAAAAAAACAGAACCAAAGAAAAGTAGGGTTTTTTCTTGTATGCCTACATAAAAGCAGTTGTTTTTCTTGTATACTTCTGAAAATTCATTGTATTTTAGAAAAGGTGTGTTTGGGAAGAGTGTTCCTCCCAGAACTAGAGTTTAATGTCTTTTGGTAGAAAGCTCTAAAACTGCAAAAGCTGTGAAGTGTGGTCGTTTGAAGCTCTAATAGGCTCTTGTGGAGGAAAAGCAGCTGCTTTGGCAAATAAAATTTGAGGAGAAAACTACTTCCTTTTCTGTCTTTCTGGAATATATATATGTCATGGGTAAGAAATGTTTAAATTGAAGAAGAATCCTGAGAAAAGTTAGTCATATGCCTGTCCATATTATTTAACATAATAGTTGGGTTTTTTCTGTAATGTGGCCTATAAAGGATATTGACAAGATGAAACCCATCTTTTGTGAAGCAAAATGAAAAATTTTCTGTACAAAGTCTTGTCTTTCTACTTATTTTTTTAAATCTCTTATCTCATAAAGGGAACCACCACTTCCTGCCTACTTCTCCTCTCAGGGATTATGGAGACTCACAGGGCAATAAACATCGGAGGTCTAGATCTGCAAGTGTTCGATTTGTCAGTGACGCAGATAACTGGGAGCAGGTACTGAGGACTAATGGAAGTTGCTTCCCCAAACAGGCAATATGTGGTCACCAGGCTCTTTGGTTTTACATCAGATGAGGTGACTCTGATGATGCAACTAAGAATGTTTCATCTATGAAGTGTGCTTTCAATGTTACTTGCTGTTTTTCACCAGGCAGTCACCTCTTGTATCTGTCAGTGTTACAAATTTTATGGAAATTATTATAGAGAAAAAGTGGTAGATGGTAGTGGTATCAAAAGTAAAATGTGAAGATAATCTCTGTAGTCTTTTAGGCCATCTGTGAGAAAGAAAAATAATCTCTTAATAGCCTGTTTAGTCTGGAGAAGAAAAGACTTAGAAGGGATCTCATTAATGGATACAAATATCTCAAAGGATGTTGCCAGAGTCTGTTCAGTGACAGGACTAGGAGCAATGGCCATAAACTAAAACACAAGAAGTTTCACCCAAAACTGAGGAAGAAGTTCTTTACGTCAAGGGTGGCAGAGCACTAGAACAGGCTGCCCAGGGAGATTGTGGAGTCTCCCTTTCTTGAGACATTTAAAACCTACCTGGACACGTTCCTGTGTAACCTGCTGTAGGTGACCCTGCCTTGCAGGGAGTTTGGATGAGATGGTCTGCAGAGGCCCCACCCAACCCTAACAATTCTGTGATTAACACTCACCTGCGTGATGGAGTTTGGTGTGGCTATAGAGGTGATCGTTCTGCTCTAGTTAATGGCACAGGGTCTTAGTGCTTTTGCTGTTTACTTCAGTCTAGCTTGGATTGATTTTGAGCCAGCTAGTTCTTCATCTTAGTTCTAGGGCTGACCTATGAGTGGGATAATTTCAGCCTGTACTTCAGGCAAATGATGTGAGGAGAGGATGTGTATGCCCACTGGTGATCTTCATACCCTTCAATTTGTGTCTGTTTGCAGACTTTAGAAAAAATAAATCAATTACTTTAATGGGTAAGATTATAGTTTTTCTACATCCTATATGCAGAGAGGAGATTTCACTACCTGTTTTTCAGACAGTGTGGCTAGACTTGCTTGAGTGATTTCTATCTGTGTAGGCTAATTTGTCCAGGAGCAATTGATTATGACTAATACTAAAGAAGCTGATTGTAAGGTGTTCATGTGGACTTGATTAAATCAGTGTCAACTTCCAAATAATTTTAAACTTAACTACAGTACTTTTTCTCAGTTGGCTTTTTGGGAAGCTACAGAAGTTCCTAGACTTTTATTTCACCCTGTTTCATTATCCTTTCAGTTTAGTTTTCACCCTATTTTCTTCCTCCAAGGTAGTGTTAACATAATCCTTAGAAGGAAATAATGATATGGAAATATTTCCTCCTAAGCTTCCAAAAAGCTTAGGACTATTTTATGTTATTTCTATATATTCTATAAATAACTTAGAATTTTTTTTAAGAAAGTTCTTGCAATGCATGCAAAATTCCTCATTTATATCAAGTAACTCTGGAAGCAAATAGCTTTTATCGCCATTTTGGTGATAACTGCTGGTTTATTTCTTATTCTTTTCAGTGAGAGATTATGGCTTTACCCTATCATTAGCCATTTTGTAGGAAGAGGATAGTGCTTTGAGGAATGATGAACTAGAGGTAGTCATTGATTATGATCACAGGTACAAATTAGGGCAGAGATAAAGCAGTACTGCTTAACTAAAGTTGTGGCTTTTTTCTGTAACCGTGGTCCCTTTATTCCCATTCTCACTCCTAGCTAAAGTAACTTTCCAGCTGTATGGACTTTTAACACCTTAAAGTCCTTCTCCTTATGCAAATATATTTTGAAAATGTGCTGTGTTTTTTCAAAGTGTCCTGGGTCAGGTTGGAATTTCTGGTTAATCACACAGGGGAAGTGGTAGAGCCTGTGTCTGAATGTTGAGGGCAGTCAGCTGTGTTGTGGAAGATCCAGGTTTAAATCTTGAGCATAGAACAAAGGGATATGATAAGTCGAGGCATTTCATAACAGTGATCCTGGCCATGGAACTGTTGACAGCAATAGGTTGGATTAAGATGGATTAGCTGTCACTTTTTATGCCATGAGGAAAGGATGACCAATTACTTTTTTTATTTGCTCCCTTAAAACTTTGACTAAATTGAGAGCCTGCTGAATGAGGGAAATGGGAGGTTTACAGAGGAGAATAGATATGCGTTTTTGATTTTTTTTTTAAATTATTTTTCTTTTTTCAAGCTTTGAAAAAAAGAGTATGTAAAGTCTTGGGTAAGGTAAAATACCTATTCTCAGTGTTTTGGTAGTTCCTGAATTTGTCATAGTGTTCTGCTTGTTCACTTTCAATTTCATATGTCATCTTTTTATAGTAACATATATAGCTGGGCAGAACTTTGTTTCACCTTTACCAGCATTTATTAGCACAAAATGTGTCCCTCCTGACTTCACCTGTTCAGATCTTTCCAATTGCTTTGCATTAGGTTAAAAAGGTGGTAGAGCATCCACAGTCTGAAACACTGAAAAAACCCATAGGTGGAAAACTTGGTTTAGCAAATAAGATATTGAAAATTAAACTTCAATGAACATGTATTGTGAAGGGTTGAAATAGAAGCAAACAAGCCCCATCCAGGCTCAGTTACAATTCATGGTATTTTATTCTTTTGTAGCTTATTTTTATCTGCTTTGTTTTAAAAAGTTTATATATATGGATTTTTGGAATATCACAGGAAAAAAGGGTTCCTAAGCTTTGCATTAATTTTTGTATTTTAATTTACAGCTGCATTCTTTCCACCAGTCTCTTCGAGATCTCAGTAGTGAACAAGTTCGCTTAGGAGATGACATCAGTCGGGAGCTTTCAAGAAGAAATCGGTATAACCAGAATATAACTCCATGTGAAGAGTAGCGTGGAAAATAATTCTTAATTTTTTTATTTAAAAAATAATTTTGGGGAGAGTGAGGGATTATAGGTGAAAGCAATATTAACAACTGCTTGCTTTGTATCATCTTCTGCAGTATTTATAAATGTAAATATCACCCATCAGTCCCAATTTGTATAGTGTATGTAGCTTTCCTCACCTTTTTTAATATATGGACAAAATAACCAGAATTTAGGAATTTCTTTGATTACAACTTTGCTCCTTTTTTGTTCTTGATACTGAAGTCCCTCGAGGGCAAGCTCTCATGCAGGCCATAATGTATATACTTTCTTAACATAGGGTGCTTTGTTGAATAGGAATAACAGGAATGAGACTGTTGATTCCTAGTAGGAAACCGCTCTTCAAAAGGGCTGTGTAGATGTGTCCATAATTTTGTACTTGACCCTTAGCTCTGTTTCTTCAATTGAGGAATTGCTTTTTATCATGAATTTTCCACTTGAGGCTTGTCCCTAATTATGCTAGGAATTTAGAAGCTGTAGAACAAACTGAAGTAGCATAAAATTCCAGGAGGTTGTTGCTGCTTAAAATTATCATGGTTATTTAGTTTTTGCACTGTAGAATATTGTTTTTCTTACACTTTTCTATGAAGGACTGATGCTGAATTAAGAAAGACGCTAGAAGAATTGTCTGAAAAGCTCACTGAGTCCCAAAGACAAGAAACGGTGAGTGTGACTAACATGAAAAGATTATTTATATTTAGTATTCTAAGCAGGATGTGGATTTCCAGGTCAGTACGTGTATTGGCAATCAGTATCACAAATTGATACATATATCTGAACATGATCTTATTTAGGCTACTATAGGTTGTTGCAATGTTACCCTTCCATAATGAAAGCCAAGTTTTATATTTCAGGCACTTTAAAGTAGAAGTGGGTGTTTTACAAGTTGCTTTGAATGCTATTATACTTGTTGAATCTATCTTTTGAAAGATGCAGGCTTTCCCATGGTATGATGATAAATAGTATTGCTTCTTCTCCCTCCCTCCCTGTTCTTTTCAATCCTTACCGTATGTGTAACCAAATGGAAGGAGTCTCTTTGGCCTGCACTCTTCTCTGAAGGCCTTGTGACAAAATGTAACAGCGGAGGCAGGACAGCCATGACAGTCTTTTCTTTTTTGTCTCCTGTATCTGCTGGAAGCAGACTAACTGCAGGCTGTATTACTTAAATCTGAAAGAGATCTGCTTTTGAGATGGAAGTCAAACAGTGTATTGCTGTAGGAGTAAGAGAAGTGGAGAATCTCCCCAGTAACTAGTAGGTGAGATTCATGTAGGTAATTCTTGACACATAAGACTTGGGTGTATGCTTTATGTATTTATTGTGGAATCAGTAGCAATGCAGACTTTTCAGAGCAGATGTCGTGTCTTTATTTTCCCATAGGTGATTCATTTTGCCCTAAAATAGCATGAATTGGTACTTAATGTTCAGTCAAGGGCTTTAGTGATGTGTTTGTCACTGATAACAATATTGTTGTCACAGACCACTTGTTGGTACCAGCAGACTTCATAAATGTGCTTGTATAAATTCCTAACTCTAGATTTAAGTTGGACATTGATTCAAGAGACTCTATCTGTAGCAGTTATATTCTTGGTATGATAGAGTCCATCAGGGAAAGAAGACTTACCTTGTCAGCCTTTGTAGAAAAGTGATGGGCTGTCTTTGTTAAAATGTTAGTTTTGCTTTCTAAATAGCCTGCTAGGATAAAGTAAGTTTATCTGATAAAGAATTCTTGATGCACACAAAATGCTGGGTTTTTCTTGTTGTAGCCTGCTTCTCAGTATACTTTTTTTTCTCTTTTATATACCAGGAAATTAGCAAACTCAGTAAGTTTCAGCCAAGGTGCTTCTCAATAAAATAGCTGCTACAACTGGCCACACTACAGCTGTTCAGTGCTTTTGCATGAACAAAACAAACCTTCCTCAGTCCTGTGGAATGCAGGCATCCAGTCTTTTCATTAATGAAAGAAATAACTAGCTCTTTACCCTCCTACAGTAGCATTTCAAGATGTAAAATGGAATGTTGCAACTTTTGACCTAAGAAAAACAAAAAATGAGAGATGTGAAATGTAACAAGGAAGTCTTCTGTACTTTGTTAATGGTAGGGGGAATACCATAAGTGTAAGTCTCTTAGGTGGGAAGGAACATTATCATCCAATAAAACTGTGAAAATTGAAATGTTTACTGATAGTCTTTTAGCGAAGACAAATGCTGCAGTAAGCTACAGTGATATTATTTGCATGTACAGGACTAGTAAGAATTCAACTGGAATGTTCTGCCCGTTACTGCTTATTAACTTTATGAAGAATGTTGACCAAATGGAAAGAAGACTGGAAAGAGGAGAAGGAATAAAAGAAAAATAAAAAAAGGGCAACTCATTCAAAAACTTTCTTGAAAGGGTAAAAAAGTTTCTGGGGTTCATTTTCCAGAAGAAACATGTAGTTAGGAAAGATCTAGCCATGTTTGATGAATAGTCAAAAAGTGGAAGTTTAGTAAACAATATTAGAATAGAAAGGTGTCTAATGACAATTCTACACAGTACTGCTCTAATCTTCTGTGAAGTAGGACCTCCTTGGTCTGGAATTGATCTGTGTGCTTTCTGGACTAAGTAATCCCTTGGAGAATTTCTTTTTTGGAACTTGTTCTGTCTTTGTTATAACTTGCATATCTTTATCATTTTGTCCTAGAGCAAATAGATTGCATCTTGTCAGATGAACTGCCACTTCTGTAGTGGTTTGATTTTCCAGGTTGTTAGGGGGTGTGTGTTTTGGTTTGGTTTTTTGTTGTTGTTGTAGTTTGTTTGCCGTGTTGTTTTTTTTTTTAATCTAGCTGCTTTTTCATCCCTAATTTTCATTGGAGGAGGTTGCTCAGTTTCTTCAGAGGCTTTTCAGAATATTGCTTTTCTTTTTGGGCTGAAGTATTCTGACATGCTTAATCACAGATAGTATCCATCCAATTTCACACCTGAGATCAGTTCAGTTGGTGCTAATGCCACCAAGGCCATGGGGTTGATGCCCATATGGGCCATTCACTTAAGAGTTGGACTTGATGATCCTTGTGGGTCCCTTCCAACTCAGAATGTTCTGTGATTATGTGACTGAAAAACCCAGTGGTAGCAACATTCTGTCCTGCTGCTTTACCAGTGCTGTCCGATACCAGGTGTGGATCCTTGGCCCTTATTTAAAGCCTAATGATCTCCTGTTACTGGATGAGGCTGGCAGAATGAGTGAGATGAGGTAAATGCAAAAGAAGGGAAGGCAGTATGGATATTCAGAATAAAAATAACTCTAATCATGTGTATAGCTAACATGAGATTAGAATGCATGTAGAAATTATGGAGTGTTATTGTAGATGTTTGAGTTCCTTTAGTATGTGTCTGTGTTTAAGAATTCTTCTGATGGGATTGCTTAATTCAGAATTGATATATCATTGGTGAAAGTGACTTGGGTAAGAGTAAATACTTTTTTCCTAAAAACTTATGCAAAGTTTTGCAGAAGCTTTTGTCCTTACTGCATTTATGACTTTGCTTTAGACTGTTTATCACCTCCAGCTTTGGCATCCTTGTATTTATATTCTGCTGTATGATTCTTGGCAATAAATTGTCAACTTGAAATCCTGATAATTTCACCGGGTGAGCTTGTGGTAGAAATGGTCTTTTGAGTTTGATGTTCTTAAGTCTTTATTTTTGTACAGGCATAAATCTAAATTCTTACAGCTGTACTGTTTGGCATATTCAGTGCTGTTTGAAAATGGCCTGTGTGTAGATGTGTGATGATAAAAGTCTAGTCACTGCAGTTCTTCTGAGTCACTAGTTCAGAATTTATTAGAGTTTATGGTTTTTAGAGCCTTTTTGATGCTGAATTTGAATACTTTAGGACCCACACGGTACAATTAATGCACATTCATTTTACCTTTAAAGGAGCTTTTGCACCCAATATAAAAACCAGAGGACATCTCAGGTGGTGGCACAGTCATAGTTGAATGCCTGTTTCAAGTTAAACACTTTCCATGCCCTGGTACTTGAGAATCTATGTGCAGTTTTGATATAAAGACTTGCAGGTTCTACAACTCTCTCTGTATCAAAATCTCTTTCTTAACTAGACATTTTGTGAGATTTCTCTTTTCTTGAAAAGGGTTTGGATGTTTGCTAGAGGAATGTTCATAAGCAATTAAAAGAATATTTACTTACTTTAAGGTTATATATGATAAGCCCTCTTGGATATTTTGTTGCAATCTCTTGAATAGAAGCACATCCCAAACAACACAAGATGCTAATCTTTATACATAAATGTTTGAATGAAGTGGATGCTGACTTGAGATGGTGCCATTAGAAAGTGACTGTAGGCTGTGTCTCTGGAAAAAGACAGCAATGTTAAGTGAAAGGAGTCTTACATGAAGTTACTGTGGTTATGATATCTCAGAGAGCCAGGATTATTGGCAGATAAGGAACTGTCCTTCAGAAGATCTGATACAAGGATTTTTGGTACTACACAGGTGACTTGTAAAAAGTATAACACACATTAGCATTTACCACAAGGAAAAAGTTTAACAATATTTAAAGTGACATCTATGAAAGAAGTTGGCTATTTTTGTGATTTTAGTATTGCTGTTTTAAGTATGCTTTGATGGTAAAATGGGTCATAACAAGAAAGGCAGCAAAAATCTGTTCAAATAGATTTCAATTAGCAGGATTTATGCACTGGAAATAACAGTGGAAAGCTGAAAAGCAGGAGAAATTCAAGAAGTAGGATGCTGCTTTTTGAACAGTAAACCTCCAGCATCTTCTGTAAGATTATATTTAGGTGCATGACTTAAATATCACCCTGGTTTTAAAAAGGACACTCTATTCTTTGTGATTAATTGCAGAGGAGAGGGAGAGCTTTTTGATAGCCTAATCCATTTTCATAGGATTTCCTGCTACCTGAAAGCTTTATGTGGAGACACAGCTCTAGTCTCATCGTTATCATTCAGATAGTCTGTGTTGCTAAAAATGCATGCTTGAAATCACATTCTAATATGTTCTGAATGCAGTAATTTTGTCTAGTATTTCATGTAATTGTGTAGAACCTCCATATTCTTTGTACTATTCTTCAGTGAATCATTTGTTTACACTAAAATTTTTGTTAAGATTCAGAGGTCAAGATACATACTTTTATGGTAGAAATGTCCTGAGTCAGGGTCATTTGGGACAAATGAAGACAAGTGAGTTTTAGAGTTTGCTCTGCGTGTACTAATTAATGAGTTAACTGTTTCTCATTTTTCTTTTTTTTTTAATCCCTATTGTTGTAAGTTACAGGCTCTGTGACAAACTGAGGAAGGTCAGAGAGGCAACAAAAACAGGGGATGTAGTTTTTGTGGTGGATAACACCTTTCTGAAGTGCCTGTATACCAGTGCATGAAGTGTGGGAAACAAATAGGAAGATTCAGAGATCTGTGTGCTGTTGCAAGTCTTGAATCTCATCACAGTTACAGAGACATAATGGCATAGCTTGCATGATTGGAATGTTGTCAGAAATGGCTAAGTGCTTTTTAGGAAAGAGAGCAGAAAGGCAAAGTGGTGGAGTTGTCCATCATGTAAGAGAACAGTTGGAATTTCTGGGGTTCTGCCTGACCAGGAGGAGATAGTAGATTGAGCCTTTTAAAGAGTGCTGTAAGTAACCTCAGAATCACAAGCCCTGGTTCTCATAGAGGACTTCAACCACATTGACATGTGCTGGAGGAACAGTACAGCAAGGCACAAACAATCCAGGAGGTTCTTGGAAAACACTGATGATAACTTCCTGGTGCAGGTGATGGAGGAACCAACAAGGAAAGGTATGCTGCTGGACATTATACCAACTAACAAGGAAGGTCTGGCTGGAGGTGTGAAGGTCAGGGTCAGCCTTGGCTACCACTAGATTGTGGAGCTCAGTCCTCACTGCCAAGGCCATCCCTCAGGAATCCTTGACCCAGGAGACGAGTGAGAATGTCCATAGAAAGGAAGCCTTTCCCTTGGTCAAGGAGGATTAGGTTATTTAGTCAAACTTGACATCTGCAATTCTGTGGGCCCTGATAGGATGCACACCCGTGCACTCCCCTATGCTCTCTGTGCTCTCATGAGTGCAGAGGGAACTGGCAGACAACATTGCTGGGCCACTCTCAATCGTCTTTGGAAGGTCATGGCAATCAGGAGGGAATGCCTGAGGACTGGAAGAAAGTCACTGACACTCCAGTCTTCAAAAAGAGCAAAAAAGAAGATTCAGGCAACTACAGA
>JAOXXN010000065.1:43598942-43629340 GCA_026770055.1 Myrmophylax atrothorax | reverse complement strand
CAGACTAGTCAGCTTCACCTCAATCCCTGGAAAGGTCATGGAACACCTCATCTGACTAAGCATGTGGAACACGAAGGGGTTCAGTGTAGTCAACGTGGATTCACCAAATGGAAATCATGCTTAACAAACCCGACTGCCTTTTACCACGAGAAAACCCAGTGGGACAATCCCCAATGGATGAGGGCAGAGCAGTGGTGTTGTCTAGTCTGGACTTTGCAAGGCTTCTGTCACTGACTCCCCATGATACTTCTCAGGGAGACCAAAGCAATTGGCCTGATTTCTGCAGAAGAGGGGAAAATATCGACAGAGTATGCCAAGAAAGTAGGTCCTTGTTTAATACCTTTTTAACAGTGATATTTGCCAGCAAGTTAAACTGCAGGTTAATGACCAGCAGTGGGGGTGTAAGGTGTTTGTTATATTTGCAGATGAACTTCATGTATATGGGAAACAATTGAAATCCAGAATCCAGTCTTGGATGTGGTTTAGAGGATAAAGTTTAATAGTTGTAGAATTCAACAAGGAAGATTAAATCATAATTTAAGAAAAACGGATAGTTTTAGAGGCAGTGGAATCAAGGCTGTAAAGTTCTCTGTGAATGATTTTGAGCAGGTTATACAGACTTGTAGAAAAATTATATAGATATAAAAGTCATGTGTTTAACCAGGCAGAAAGTTTGCTAGCCTTTGAAGTCCTTCCAGCCTCTTTCTGTGCTCTGTGCACAGAGAATATGAGCTAACAATATACTAGGTATACTAGCTATAGGTTCTTGATAGATGGTGGGTTTTTTCCAATGAGTTATGAGTTTGATGGTTTGTTTTTGTTGTGGGGTTTGGTTATTTTTTTTGGTTAAAAGAGAGTTATGTCTAACTGAAATTTCCATGCACCTGACAAATATAATGATACTCAATTCATCTCTTTCAATATCTTGTTAGAAGTAATACAACTGCATCTGGAGTGAGTTGAATAAAGTCAGAAGCAAGACAAACCATTTGATAAAGTTGCTTCCTTACTTGTTGTGTGTTAGTGCTAATTTACAGCGAAATCTGTAGTTTGCAGGAATCCAAAGCCTGTGTAGTGCTGCCTCATCTCATGTCACCCACTGTGCGTGATGTGAATTAGACCCATGACAGTGAGGAAGGTACTGACCTCTCCTTTTAATGTGTCATCTTTGGAGGTGATGTTACTTTTGAATCTTTTGTCAAGTCACAATTATACATTTTCTTTCTTAATATCTTTAGCACTCACTTGCTTAACTTCACTTGAAAAAGATGTGTGTGAGAGCTGAGAAAGCTTCTGTCTTCAGAAATATGTAGTCCATTTAAAAAAAAATGTAAAAAGAGTACTGGTAATTTCTTTATTGTAGGTGTATATGGGGAAAAGGATGACATCTTATTTCCTGTCTTTCAGTAAAGATATAACAAGTATAATGACAGACTGTTAATTTCTGTTTCTTTACATAGTATCATTGTGTACTTTAGCGGGAGTATTTGTGAATTAATAACAGTAACCCTCAGCAGTCCTTGTTAAAACAAACATCTTGATGTGATCTTCATTTTTTATACATTAATGAGTAATTTTTCTGGATTATGACCACACAGTTTCCATAATGTTACATAAAAGAGCGTGGTTTGAGGCAGTACATTTCTTGTGCATCTCCTGATGGTTTTAAGAAAAATACAACATTCCTAACTGTAAGCTGACTATATATCTGGCTTTGCAAATGTTTTCCAAAGGATGTATTCTGTTGTAAAGAAACCTTTAAACCTTGTGAAGTCCAGAATATAAGTGTAACCTTAATGGTGTTTCTGTTGCTGTGCATCTGTGTTGCTCATCTTAAAATTTTCTATCTGTGCATATGCCTAGAGCTAATACAACTGTGCTTAACAGAGGAAGATGAGAACTTGTTCCCCTCCATGTACATCAGAAACTAGTAGTTGAATGGTGTTTTATGTCTTTTTTATCTAAATGCTATTTGACAGTATGTATATTGCTTTCTAGTGGTTGTTTAAAATAATTAGTTTTAGGTAGGGAGGAAATGATACATAAATATTTTTCTTGCTAATCTTTAACAAAGTAAATTTAATTTGCTGCCTCAAGAGGGTGCTGTCTGCTAGCAGCTTGAATTGCAAAAATGTAGTAATTCTGGTATTGTAGTATAAGACTGAGCTGTTGTGTTCATAATCCAAATTCCTTTAATAAATAACTACCATTATTTGTATTAGTTTGTACAAGGATTCACAAAATATTGGGAAAAAGATTTAAAATGATGTAATTATTTTGTGTTGTTACAGTCATTCTCATGTACTTAGCTCTTGCTTGCTACTTTTTGCTCACAGAATTCAGACCATGAGAGAGGCAAACATTGGTCTGTTTTGCAGACTGGAGTTGTGAAAGAAATATCCCTCCAGGGGTTAATCAGGCTTGTGACAGAGAAGATAAGATTTTTGTATTGCAGTTTCATCTTAGGCTGCACTCGACTTGATATTGAGATATTTAACACTTGAATAGAACCACCACTGTAGAGAAAAATATCCTGTTTGGGTACTTCTGGAGTACTCAGTGCTGTAACTAGTTATTTTCTCTACCATTCGAAATATTTTTTAATAAAATGTAAATTGTGGGGGTTTTTGCCCCATACTCTTATTTGCCTTTTTGCCATTGTTGCTTTCACATGCAGTAAAAGGCACACTAATTTCCTACAATGTGGTTTTTTTCCTTTTGAAGGTATCAGAACGGGTAGAGAGAAGACTTCAGGAAATAGAACAAGAAATGCGTGCTGAACGACAGCTTGTAGAGAGGCGCCAGGACCAATTGGGACATATGTCTCTTCAATTGCAAGAGGTATGCAAATGAAAACTTCCCGTGTATTTAGGATTTAATTAGGAGTGTGTTGCATTTGTGAGCCTGTACCTGTCAAACTGGCAGAAGTGCTCATCTCTTTGGCACATTTTTTAACCCTATCAGTCCAGCTCAGCTTGTTTTTATGACTGGATGATACCAAGTATGCTCTCAGTTCTTCATTATACTGTCTTGACTATGTTTAGACCTCTTTGGTAACTGCCACAAATGTTCTACGAACCTATGCCCTTCTTGAAACCCCAAGCAAACAAAAACAAGTCATTAGCTGAGTTTTCTCAATTAAAACATTTTGTTTTCTAAAATGTAAACTTTACTTGCAGTGAACAGGTTTTTTAAAATTTTCTTCAACAATTAATTGGCCAGACAGCTTTTCATTGCTTTTCAGTTTCATTCAACAGTATCTGACAAAATAGTAAATATTGTTTAGGAGACAAATACAAATGTTTATGATATGAATTTAAATTTGAGACAGCTCCTAGATTTTGGTTTTTTGCTTGTTTTAGGAAATACATGAAAAATGCTTCTCTTTCTGATTTTGCTCCTATTTTGAAACTCTATGTTTTAACATCATGTGACTTTATTTCACTCTCCTTAAGATATGATTTGCAATATTATCTCTAAGTATGCAGTAGAATGTTATTGTTGAGAAGAAATGTGCGATTCCTTTTTTTTTCACTTTTAATTTTAGCAAAAGTATTCATGCTTTTTGGGAGGTGTTATACTGTGCAGTGATACTGAGGAACCTTAATTTAGAATGATGCTATGTATTTCATGTAAAGCTGGAGACTGTACAAAGAGGTCATATTTTAGAAGATAAGATGCTTTTTTGATACAGATAAAAAGTAACATTTAACAAAAGGCTTGTAGTCCTGCTAGTATTTCAGAAAGACTGTTTCATTTTTCCCCCAATTGATGTCCTATGGGGTGAAAAGAGCTAGAGTGCTTAATTTCAGTTTTCATTGCTCCACGCCCATTTCCAGATTCTTCGGTGGTGCCTTCATTCTGGTAAAGGGATGCTTAATGACATGAATTGGTGTGATTTGATAGTGTTATCTGCAGATTGGAACAACCCTTTTTTATCCTTTTAAAGGAATGATGACTTTAATCTCTAAAGATACAGTAACACTGCCATGTTTTCCTTAGAAGGAAAATTTGACTTCAAGTGAATGAGTTAAAATGTAGTTGAAAGAATTTTCATATGATCTTTCATAGATCATATGATTGCTCATAGTCTGTGTGATCATGAGCCTTCAGGCTGGGTATCTTTTTTTCTTATTTGCTCATCTTTTGAATTTCATGCAAAATGAATATGAAATACTAAGTACATCCCACACCTTCCATTCCCCTAATGTCCAGCTGTGAATTAAGATGGTTTAATCCTTTCTCCTGCAAATTCTATTTTATTCTGTACATACTTTTGTAAGTTATTTTTCCTGAGGAACCCGGTTCTAAAATACAGCTTAAGTTACTCTGTTTTGGAAAGAATGTACTTGAATTGTTTTGTGTGCTTTTGCATAGCCTAGTTACAATAAAGTAAATAAGTATTTTGCTACAGTTGTTATTTGGATGAAATGTGTTTCTGCATAATTTTAAAAGCTGGTTACTTTATTATTCTGTTTCTTGTCCTTTGAATTGTGAGTTAGATGGACTTCTAGCTCTGTCACCGTCCTCAGTCTTGTGGTGGTCACTGTATGGGTGTAATGTTCCGTTGAAGTCTCTCTCTGTTTTCTTTTATTTCTCCAAGATGCCTCCCAAATAATATCAATGGAAAGGAGGATAGTGTTTGGGCTGAGTTTTGGAATTCTGTACTTTAATGTGGCCTGAAGGATTTACAGATAAATACTATTTAAGGATACAATTTTTTTATTAGTTTGCCTGTTACACATTTCCAACCTAACAAAATCAAATTAACTTTTGGATGTGACCAGTAGTTGCCTTAATTGAGATATCTTGGTGAAGATTGTGGGGTTTGAGTGTTATTATTTTTAAGCAAAGTGCAGTGCCCATAACTGACCACTACTTGTCAGTGTTTTACCATCTTAGAGAATCATCTTTCTAAATTGCAATTATTAAATTATATATTTTCAGGGTCTAACTGCACATGACAATACCTTTGTTTTGATCTTGCCCTTGTCTGTTTTTTCTTTCTGTCCATCTTTTATGTAATATGCAAACTTCTTATTTGCATTGGTGTATGATTACAATCTAAGACGGATTATTAACCAAGATGATCTCTAATTGTATACTGCCCATAAAGTAAGCTTGACATATAACATTTTCCATCTTTAACTTCCAAATTTGCATTTTTATTTTGAATTTGTAGTCTGTCTGTGCTGTGTGTAGGTGAATAAAAATGATTTTCTCTACATTTTTATGTGTCTTTTAATTAGTGTGTGTTGGTGCATTTAAACAGCAATAATTGCAAATTAGAAAACAGCAATTAGCAAAAAAATTCATGCAAATTGTATGTCTTCAATTATTTGTATATTCCTGATACAAACGTGTTTCTGATTAGAAAGAAAAAATATGCTCATCTTGCCAGTGCTACTGACATGTATACATGGGTTGCTTTAACAACTGCATTTGTTATGTAAACTACAACTATTTTGAGATTCCTCAGTGCTGTTTTTTTTTAGCATAAAGACACCATCACCTCTTACAGTTTGTTTGCATTTATACCTCTATTTTCTAAAACAAGATCAAGTATAATTCTGAAAAATAGACTTTAAAGAGCTCTCATATGCATTGAGGGTATCCTGGATAGCTTTACACAATTCTGTACTTGGCTTCCTGGATTTTGATGAAATGTGTCCATGTGTTCATGCTTTGCATGCTTTAGGTGAACAGAATCATCTTTATAGAACATTTTGAACACAGTGACTGTGGTAAGGCAATGCCTATAGTCAGTCTTAAGCTAGCAACTTGGATAGGCCAGGAAGCATGTTTTGAATTTTTGTTTGTGCAACTGTATACTTAGATTCTGTTTGCCCCCCACTGCAAACACCATAAAGTGCAAGAAGCTGGTGGACAGAGAGCGGGGTAAATAATGGTCAAAACTGTTACTGAAAGTTCCTTTTTCCGTGTCTTTATCTTTGATCTTTTTAGACAAACATAAACTTGATCTGTGCTCTGAGCCATCTGGATACTTTAGTGCATCACTGATACGTGCTCTTTGCCTCTGTGCTTTGCCACCTGTGGCTAATGGTTTCTGTTTTGATTGTAGTCTGAATCAGACTCTTTCTTGGAACATAAGCAAGAATCATACACCTCTGTCACTGAAATAGCTAGTTAGTCTGTCTTTGGGTGCCTGGTTGAGAAGTCTTGGTAGCATGCTTGGACCCATGCTGATCACTAATGTAGAAAGTTAGGGAAAGGATTTTCATTCACATTAGGATGTGGTACATTTTTGCCTTATTTTAAAATATAGCATGAGGCTGGTCTGCTTGTGTGTTTTGGATAGTATGAATAACTCACTGATCAGTTGCACTTTGAAAGAGCAAATTGCAGTTAGTGGTCTGTGCATTGCTTTCAAATAATCTGCTTTTATTTAAAAAGAAAACAACACAGCAAAACCAAAAGACCAAACCCCAAACCCTTAGAAAAGTTAGTAGACTTAAATTGCAGTGAAAGTTATGATTTGCTCTTGAAAGATTTTTATTAAGTTGGAAAGATTGAGAACTGTTGTTACAGAATCCTCCATATAGTTTTCCTCATGTACAGGAAAAATTTATCTGCCTAGTGGTGAGTAAATTATTTTATCTTTTTGAAGTTTTACAGTTCTGCATATTCTGCGTGCATATGGGTGAAGTATCCTGAGTTGGGGTATACCAGTTATGTTTGTATTCTGATGCTGTCTTATGCTAGTGAACTCTGTATAAAGACCTGTAAGAATTGCTCTCCTTGGTCAAATCAAAAGTTCCTCTAGCCTGATCATCTAGACAGGCAGTAGAACATCTACCTGGTCCATCCCAAAACCACGCCGTGAAGACCTCTTTGCATGGAAGTTCTCTGTTTTCTTGTGGCCTCCTCTATACCTGCTCCCTCCAAAGGCCTCATCAACCTCCTTGTCAGCCTCCTCCTAGCCAGTCTGGATCCTAATGCTTTCAAGAGGAGGATCTTAGTGGAAGGATCGTATTGACTGTAGGCCTGTTCCCATTCCTTGGTGCTTCAGCTCCTCTGGGCGGTGTCTGCCCGCTGCTTGGGAGCCATCCGGGAGGAGTGTGTGCTGGAACTGGTGTCCTTAGCATCCCCTTCCTAGTTCCCATTTTTGACATTTGACTTTCCCCAAAGAAATGAAATCAAAGAATCAGTAGGATCTTTACGTGTGTTGTTTCTTTCTTTATTTTGCCCTTCCCTTCCCAACAGAAAGCTTACATAGAGATATGTTTAGTGGAGAAAAAACAAGTGGCACAAACCAGAAAGAGAACTATTTAAAAAGAAGTACAGGAAGGAGGCAAAACATAGAATTAACTTCTACCTATGCAATTTCTGAATTGACAGTAACAGCTGACCTTTGTCTGACTGTGGATGACCAGATGTTTCAATTTCTTAATGACATTTTGATTAATTGATTGCCTTACCTAACACCTACTGGAACAATGAATGTTTCTCAGTTGAAGTAGTGCATATGTAGTATGTTTAACTTACTGTAGCATAACATTCTTTATTCCGTATTTTAACTCAGGTATATATATGGGAGCTGGTTTTTTCCTTAAAATGAAATGGCTCTGGGCTAGTTTTACAATATGTAGAAAGTAAAACTGAATGTTATATTTGTAGTATCAGTTATAGGGAAGACTGCCTTTTTATTTGAAATTATTGCTATTTAATAGCCTAAATATCAGCCAGTGATCCTGATAATATTTATTTCTGTGGTTTCTTCTGGGAATTAGAATGTACTACTGATACAGAGACATACGTTTTGCCTTCAGCAGGAAAATCTTTCAAAATTTTACTAGTATTTCTAATTTCAGCCCAGTTTTAAAATTTTTCTTATGATGCTCACATTTCTAGGCAAATCTGCTTATGAAAACATGCATATTTGGTACTGTGTTAATTATTAATTTAGTGCCAAAACATGGTTGACATAAAGCTGACTGTGTATAACAGAGCTTCCAATTTTGCTAGTAAAAATGGAGCTCAGTTGGAATTAGTACACATCATATATTCCAAGCAGGCTGTTTTGAACTGGTACTTCGGGTCATTAAAACCAAACAAAACAAACCACTCAGAGAAACAAAAAGAAACCCAAAGAAAAACCCCAATCCAAAAACCAACCAACTTGTGCAATAGTGGCATTAGCTGAAGTGATGATCCTTGACTTTTATTCATGTAGCTTTTTGGGACTTCTTCCAAGAGTCTTTTTGAGTAAAATGTGTGCAGTTTTGAGTTTTATAGTTGACTGGAATGGTAGATTTAAATCTCTACTGAATACATAGGGAAATATCTTAAATATGTTACAGTCTTCTAGTATCTGATTAGAGATCAGTACAACTAAGAGTGTAACTCTGTAGCATTATATTTTCAGTGACATAGTTATGATTTATATCCTCCACAGTCTCAGTTTTTAATGTAAGCTGTTCAAGCAGGAGAGTAATCCAAACTATACTGAAACCCTTATGTTTCCTGAGGTGAGAATGTAAGAATGAGATAAATGTATAAATCCATTTATTTTCTCCAAAAAGCTACTTTTAAAAGGAAAACTTCTAAAGCTGAGTGCCCAGCTTCATGGAAGTTGATTAATATCTTGCACTCTGTTTTCATACAGTGAAATTGTTCTCCAGTATACAGTGGAGAGAAAATGTTCAAAAACTGAATGAAGTGGCATTATTTATGTAGGCAAATTTGTTAAGAGAGGGGATATTTGTTAAGAGAGAGATTTGTTTAAAATATGAAATGAAAATGCTGCTTGGGAAGAACAGAAAAGACATTTCTCTTTGGACAGGCTATGTGCTTTTGTTGTTCTATTGCAGTTCTAGAAAGGAATTGTGGAAGGGATAGATGTACTTACACTTCAGGATATGAGATAAAAGTAAATGATTTGTGCTAAGGTATCTAATTAATTGATTTGTGACTAAGGTGAAACATGCTTGGGCATATTGTGCAGATAAAAAACATGATTTATTAACACTTGCTAAAATTCATGGCAAACTATCAGTATATGGCTACCGATCTCTCTCAGCTGATGTTTCTAAATGTTTAAAATGAGCCAATTGTTATGGCTTGATATATCCAAACTTGGGTTGTGTATGTTACAGATTATATGTGTCATTGATGTCTGTCATGTCTAATGCTTCTTTTGCTAGTGATTGTCTGTATTCTGCAAATAATGTTGGTTTGCAGAGGGAAAAGATTTTGAAGTCAATATTCAAAGCAATATAATTTTATTACGATGCTTTAGAAGATATACGTGGGTTTAGATACCTCAGTCTGAGAGGGGTCAGGAAAAGTCCCCATGGCTTTGTTTGGGTTTTTGTGGTTTTTGGTGTCAAAGTAGGGCACATCAATGTCAGTAACTTCTGATCAGGAAACTTTCAGTTGATTCAGTTGTAATACTGCAATTCTAAGCTTTTGTCCAGATTCAGATAAAAATAACCTCTTTTTTTGGGTTTTTTTGGGGGGAGCTCCAACACAACCTTGTGGTAGTGTTTTCTTTACTACAGTGCACTGTATCATTGTATTTCATAACATGCACACTTTGCATTAGAAATGTATACTTTTTCTCTAATATGTGCAAAGCTAATCTGTAGGGGATCTCCTGAGCCTTTTAGACCTTCATCTCAAGGTGTTTGGGGTCAACCTTAAGCGTCTGGAGCTCTGTAAGTCGGAAGGATGTTAGTGCCTAGTTTACACATTGTATTTGTCCCTGTTCTCTGCATGGGTGGGTTTATGTATGCATGGACTTATATTTATTTTTTCATAACAATATACATTGACTATACACGGAAATATTACACGCAGACAGAAAGCATTTGTCTAGGTCTTCTTTCTTAAATGTATCAACACATTCTTTAATTTTAACAGCCTCAGAAAGACAGCTTCTGCACTTTTCTAATGAAAAGTTCTAATGCTATTTACTTTTCTAATGCTGTTTGCAATATATTTTTCTCCTCTAAAGGCTTTAAGGAAGCAAGATGCTAAAGCAGATGAAACAGAAGATCTCATGAAAAACAAACTTGTGAAATATGAAAGTGAAAAGAACCAAGTAAGACTTAATTTTTTTCCTTTTTGTTTGGTTTTAAATGAGTGTGTAGTGTCATATGTTACAGTATATACTTCCTTTTTCAGAGAAACCAGTAGGGCAAAACTTTCTTTCCTCTTTAAGAATACAGGGTTTGTTTTTTTCTCTGCTCAGAGGCACTGTGAATATAGCTATGCTGAACTTGTGTCTCTTTTTCAAAACTCTTTAGTTATAGTGTGTTACTTCTAATGACTCTTTCATCCTGCTAGGCAGACAGATTTATAACTTGGGGATTGTCCTTGATTTCTTTCTCTGATTTGTCTCTATAGTTATACATAGTCTGCTGTTGCTTATTTACAGCAGCTCAAAGGTGCAGCTTTTCTTTGCCTGCAACTAACCTGTGCTGGTTATTTTGAACCATAGTTATTATTAATTACTCTTACTGAATTGTTGCTTATTACTCTCTTCCGGTCCATAGAAACAAGATTGCTTGTATTTCTGTTCTAGCAGGATGCTAGGGCTGTATTACACTTTTTCTAGCTTTTTTCCTCTTGCATCAAGTTTAGCCTTTTTTGTCAGTACTTTACAAGTTATACCCCTTTATGCTAAACCTTTATGTAGTGTTTTATGTTATGTTGCTCTTTTTATTCCCTTAATGCTGGTCCTGTTTACTTTGCCCATTTGCCAGCCTTTCAACATCCTCTTTGAGATTGCTATCTCAACAATAACAATTTCTGCTGTCAAAATCTTTATTTATTTCCACGTGGATCTTTGAACTATTTATGGTAGAAGTCAGAAAATATTTTCTAGCTTTTTCTTTTTTTTTTTTTTCTAAATAGTCCTAAGTTTGATGACTATTTCACATTTTTAAAATTATGTTTTTAGGAAAACTGCTAATTCTGTGAAATTCAAGGCACTTCAATTTTTCAGACATCTTGTTTCCAGAATAATTCAAATACATCATTTGTACAACACAGAAAAAGCACAGATTTTACTAATTACCAGTTCTACCAGAGCATGCCATCTTTAACACTTGTATGAACAAACTATGTAACAAAGTGGCTTCAAATACTAAGTCATTATTCATTATATTTTGAGTTTGAAAGTGTGTTTCAAGACCAGAGACACCATTTTTTAAACTTTGTTAAAGTTTATCTTCAATTATTTTACTTTTAACACAGTAAAAATTTGCTTTTGTGCATTTTTTTCTGTATAATATAAATGACTTTGTTTCTCCATGTGATACAGAATATTGTGCAAAAATTATAGATGGCAAGTTAAATTCTCTTTATCTAATTTAAATAAATATAGCAGGAAGTTCATACAAATGAAGGTTTGCTCTAATGTTTTGGACAAATAAAAATACTGTATATATTATACCTCATTTTAAATAGATGCTTACATAGATTAATTTGTGTCAGAATTAAATAATTAAAATACATTTTTATGCTATGATGCATACATTGCTTTTCTATCCTCATCATCCTCTGAAATGAAAGCTTGAGCATGAACTGGAGCAGTCCCGGAAAAAGCTGAATGAATCTGAAGGCAGTAGAGAAGTTCTTTTGCATCAGGTAACTGCTTTGGTGTGGTAAAAATTCTAAAGTTTTCATATTAGGCTGTGTCTGAGTCTTTTGGCTTTAGTCTTCATATTTCATACTTTGCTAACATTGTTTTGTGAAAGAAAAAAGGAGATACCTTTTTATACTTTTTCTGCTTTCCAAATTTCATGTATATATGATCATACATACTGATTATAGCAGTGGTAGCAATGGTACATTTTCAGTACATAAGCACATTATTTGTAACTTCCTTTCATAGTATCCTTTAGAACAACTTCTATTTTAGTCATTACTGTTATGTAAAGTGCATGCTATAATTTGTGAATTCAGATAAATCAATGACTTAGAAGTATTTGCTTTACTGCTGTATTGTAACATGTGATAAAAATATATAAACAAATACTTGAAAAACTATCCAAAATGTCCTCTCAACAGTAGCCATTGGTGCACAATGATTAAACTCAGAATTTGTACGAACTTGGATTATGGCTTTAGAAAACTATCCTTTCTCCTAAACATTTCTAATCATT
Organism: Myrmophylax atrothorax; assembly: GCA_026770055.1. Lineage (NCBI taxonomy): Eukaryota > Metazoa > Chordata > Aves > Passeriformes > Thamnophilidae > Myrmophylax > Myrmophylax atrothorax. Next base: position 43,617,209 of record JAOXXN010000065.1, on the reverse strand, counting down.
CTTTCAGAGGGGCTGGATAAAAAGACTCAAATAACTGGGGAGGGGGCCATTTGCATACTTATCTTTTAGCATTAGTTTTTAGCTTTGTGTATCTAGCAGATGTTTGAGTTGGCTGTATTACTGTTTCAAATATAACTCACTGTGCATGAACTATAGAGTGATATGAATTAGAGGTATTTTTCTTCAATTCAGTTTTAGAATGTCAGATTTTCCGGTGCATGATGTCATCTTTCTAAGTGCTATACTGTATATGATAGAAAGGAAAAACTATAAAAAGCCTCAATGCTTCTTAGTAATAAATACATTGTATTTTTAAGGAGCACAATTGAAATAAAATATATTATTTATTAAATTTGTATAGATGTTTTCGGTAGCAATTTAAAAAGACAGTTGCAACATGCAGTATGATAACGTTTTGTTTGGTCTAGAGAAATTAGTGTGCAACTGTGGTAAACCTAAAAAATAAAATGTTTACTTTAATTCTGAATAACCACTTTGTGGCCTGTAATTAGGAAGCAGTTTATCTTTTTGTTTACGATCTGCAGTACTCTCAAGATTTATTTATAAATATTATTTGTGTGTAGGTTTGGGGTTTTTTAGTGCTTGATAAAAGTATGGTATTTTCTCCTTAATTCTGTTTTTTATTAAACATTTGATACTTGTACTTACATTTTAGATTGAGGATCTTCGTTCCCAGCTTCTGAGAGCAGAGGAGGACCGTGTAGAATTGCAACATCAACTTTCACAAGCTGCTATGCATCGCCAGAGCTACCAGGATGTCCAAGATGATGACAGGAGAGTTAGAGCAGGTACAGCTCATATTTTGCACTAGAGACCTGCAAATTAGTTAGTAAGCCTGGGCATAAGCTTTGTCTTAGAATTGCAGTCTAATTCTTCTCTTGTTTGAACAAAAGCAGCCACTTAAGTCCTCAGATTTAAGTTGATAAGTATTGGCTCCTGAATATTAACAGCCAATGATGGTTAATGTAGGATAAAATATCTTGATTTGCATGATTAATACAATTTCACAATTTCGGCAAACTGGATAGTGCTTTTACAGGAGTAAAACATTTGTATTCTTTTTAGGTAATAATTTTTCAGAAACCTTTCGTTTCAGTCCATTTGCAGTCTGAATTCTTCCATCTTGAAAATCATAGCACAAGTCATTTACTAAAGGGTTAATAAGGCTAAGGAATTTCTGTTAGAATTTCTAAGGAGCATGATGTTCCTCAGTGGTTAAGTAAATTTTCCTGTGTAATGCAGTTGAGGCTTCTGTTTGCAGTATGTTGGAATTTTAGATGTGGAATAATTTTATTCAGAAGAAAAACACTTTAAGCAATTTCAAGATATAATTGCATCTTAAATTACCACTTTAGCAAGGTCTTGTTAGTTATCTATATGTATTTAAACTTTTCAAACATAATCAAAAAGGCATTAGAGAAAGTCTTTATCTTTCTCCTCATTAACATAGAAATGGATTACTCAGAATAATACAGGAATAGTGACTCCAAGTCCAATGTTTATGTGAATGTTTAATTGGTTTGGCTAATGACTTATATTTTCATACTTCAGTTGCTGGATTACCTTAGTATTGAAAATAGGACACTGACTCCCTGTTTTAAAGATCTCATACGGAGCACTGGAAATTGGCTGGATCTTGTATATGGCTTAGCTTCAGAAATGTAACATAAAATAATAATTTCAATAGTTTTTCTCCAATCAAGTTCATGTCCTACTGAAAAGTTAATTTACTTGAAACAATATGCCTTTCATGTTAATGAGGGCATATTTTAATTTCCCCATTAATTATATAATAATAAATCAAGATGGTTGTAAAAATATGAAGAAAATAAAAATGTACTGGAGCTATTAATATGTATGCATATATTTATTTAATTTTTGCACTTGTGTTTCACCTTGCTATGTTATTTCTGTTTCTTCAAAGATACATGGGAAGAAGAAAAATGGAGATTTTTTTTTTCAATGCCTCTAGTAGTTGTTTATGATTAAAAAGCTTTGCATTTTTGTTTGAAGGAATTTATAGCTTACTCTTATCGAAAACTTTGGTTGTAGTTGGAGGAGTCAGGCATAGCATTTACAGATAATTTGACTTCCAAATCAGGAGGTATTACTCTGGTGAGATAAAATCTTGGCCTTGAAGCTTATGGCTGAATTTCATTTACATCAGAACTTGCCCATTGTTTTTTAATCCTATTTTATTTTATTCAGTTTTGTTGGCGTTTTGGGTGATTGTGTTTTTTGCAGGGGGTGAGGTGTGTGTGTGGGAAAGAGTAGAAAACCCCTATGAAATGACTGGAAAGTACTGTCTCACTCATTAAAAGATTGTGAGGTTATGATACAGGTATAGCCATTTTTCAGAGATTTTGGTTAAAATCAATAGTTATAGAATAGTCTTGAGAAGAAAATTGCCAAAAGAGAAATGAGTTAAAATTAATTTACCACAAGTCAGTGTTTCTACTGAGTCTGTTGCTCTGTTCTCACTGTTTTGCAGTAGTTGAAAGATATGAGAGAGAGAAGCAAGATCTGGAGAAACATATTTTGGAACTTAAAGCAAAGCTGAGTCATAATGCTGTAATGTCAGAGGTAGAAGAATTAAAGAGATGCATAGAGCGTAAGGACAAGGAGAAAGCACAGCTTGTGATGCGTGTACAGGTGAGTTGGTTTTTGTTACTTTTTGTTTGGTAGTGCTTGGAGGTTTTTGTTTGTTTATTTCAAAAATAATTTCTCATCTGTTTAACTTTAGATGATACATTATGGATTAACCTTTAAAGCTAGGAGTAACTGTTATGCTCTTCGTTGTTTATTGAGTAAATAATTTTGAAAGGTGATTTGGGTTTGCAGAGTTCTTTCCCTTCCATCTTAATACCAGAAAAGGTTTTTGCTATTGCCTATGATTTCATGGTTTGGATTACTTCTCTTTCCCATCTGCAAAGAAAAGGGGATCTCGTTTTATCAATTATCATTAATAATGGGTTTTGGAATTACTTTTGTAAGACAGTACTTACTTCCTTATTCTGCTTTCCATGATGCTTCAGAACTAAAGTTTAACTTAAAAAGTGAGATACCTTTTTCTACAAGATAGTGCAGAAGAATAACAGAAGTAGATCACAACTTCTCTTTTTTTTAGCAATTAGATGCAGTATAGTAATATAATCAGCATTGTAAGTATTAATATTCTTTTTTATGATAAGCACACACTATTTAACATGATTCTCTGTGAAAAGGTGAAAGCAGGCTTTAGTACTGGAATTTTAGTTAGAAGACTTTTACCACAAAAGTAGTAGTAGCCTTTTCATTTAAGATGGGAGATTTCTGTATTTTTTGATCTTGTCTAGATTTGTCCTTGGTAGTAAGATGCCTGAACAGTAACTATTTTCTTCTTTTTCATGACTGTCAGAGAAATGAGTTTGTTTTCAAAACCGTGTGTATTACTTCGGTACTCAAAGACTTTACATTTTGTTGGGCTTGTACTGGGGCATTCTGTAAGCAAGGGGGTTTTGTAATTTGTATTTATTTTTCCAGTGAAGGTACTTCTCTTTAAAATGATGTTGTATCACTTCGGAAATTTAAATGTAGAAAGTTATTTTTTTTCTGTTTTCACAGATTTACAGGACTATACTGTTCAGTTTACTTCTACTAGTCTTTTACCTTGTCAACTCCTGTGCTGATTAAAATCAAATTAGTGCATCAAATTATGTTTGGAAAAAATTGCAATCTCAAAATAAGTTCCCACATGCTTTATGAAATTTGGTCATTGAATAGGTTTAAAAAGACCTAGAGTGCTTCTTTAGAGGGTAAGACAAGCAGAACTTATTTCCTGATGCCCACCAGCGTTGGTATTCTTGCTGACCTATACAGCTCCAGACTAACCCAAAATGTTCTGGTTTTTTGTTTTGTGGGGCCTGAGAAATTCCAGTTACTTTAGAGGCAGGAGTTAATGGGATAAAACCCCATAGAAAACCAATTACTTTTAACTTCTGCTTGTAGAACATGCTTTCTTCCAGGTTAGAATGATTTTCTGATGCGAATTTCCTGCTCTGAAAATACTCATGTGAGGTTGCTCAGTTGGGGTCATTGTCACTGCTCTGAGTTAGAAATCTCTGACTTCCCTGATTTCCTCAACAGAAAATACTTTGTACTTCTTATCTGCTTCCCACTGCCTTTCTCCTGCAGAGGCACTAACAGGAAAATAGCTAGTGTGTTTTTCTTTTAATGAGACATCAAGGACTGCAAGGATGTGAATTTCTAAACTTGTGTTCTAACAAAGCATTTTGTCAAGCCTGTTCTAACAGCTGCTCCTATCAGATAGTGTGGTTCCCAGTTGGAAGTGACCAGTCATGTTTGACTTGGGTGTAATTTATCTTTGTTTAATGGGGAGGATCTAGCCTGCCTCTGATGTACATGTGATACTAGAAATTTCTTTTGATTACTTAAATGTCATTGTTTTCAACAATTAGAGTTGTGTGTTATACCTTTAGTCCCTGACAGTTGCCATAAAATCACAGTGTGATGTAAAATGGAGAGGAAGTAAAAGGTTAAAACATTTTCTTAAACTCGTGTTTAGAAGTGAGTTCAATCTTAAATTAATTTTAAATTTGAGAGTAAAGTTTTATTTCAGTTATTGTAGTTTATGTGAGGATGATGCTTTTATGAGATCTTGCAAATGTGTACAACTATGTTAAATACATTTTTCTGCATGAAACTATATAGATATGGGGCTGTTATTGTTGATTATTATTATCTAATTATTATGACTAAGAAAAAAGTTTGCAAATTATAAAGATGGAATACCCTACTTTCTCTGTAAGTGGTTTTAGACTCTTATGCCTGTGAAATTTATTTACTACCTCTTCATTCTAATTAGGTCTTAGTAGTCTCATAGTATTGTCCAGTACAGCATAACATCAGACGGTCAGTTTGTTAAAATATTTCAATTTTCTGAGGGAAAATTATTGATGTGTTTATTAGAATTCTTCAGTAATGTAAGTCTTTCAGTCTTATGAGTATTGATTAGTATTCTCATTAAAATTCTTTTTATGAATTTTTCTTCTTCTACAGATGAAAATTGTAGCCAATTATTGTCATTATACGAGTCAATTAAGGTTTCTGAAAATCAATAAGTAACACCTTTCTAAAGTTAGAGATATTTTTACAAAATAGGAGACGTCAATACTTCTGCAGACCAGCCTGTATTGCCATGTCAATGTTCAAGTACTGAAATAGTGCTCCAGATAAATTTAAAATGATTGAAGATACATAGATGCTATTTGCTTTGATAAACTTTCTCTCCAAAATCACGTATCAGCCTGGGCAGTGGGGAAAGGTGGTTTTGGTGTATCTTGTGTTTACGTATGATGTTGTCTGTTGGAAAGAGTAGCAGTTCAAGCTTTGGAAAAATAGAGAGTAGGCATCACTTAAAGAAGTTGATTTTGTGCAACATACTTTTTACTGAATGAATATACTTTTTGACTGATTGAATGTATTTCTTTGATGATTCAATTCACAGATTTTATGCTTGCATGAAAAATCTAAATCTTAGGGATTAATGGTTCTTAGTGGTTAGACACGTTATCATTGGCGAGAGATGCAGGTCAGATTGTGATAATAAATTAATATCTTAGGACTGCATTTGGGAAAAATTAGTTTGAGAATAATTAAGTTCAATAATTATTTGTTGAAAACATTATCAATGACTGTAGTGTGGTTGCATAGCCATAGGTGACTGTACTGCCCTGTATAGGGCAGGAAAAGAAATGAGGGAGAAAAAGACATAGATCCTCATTAGGTGACTGATACAGTTGGTTTGGTGAGGTGAAATGTGACTTTCTGTATTTCTACTGGTATAGAATGCTTACACATAACTATGATATAAGGCATTAGTTCTGTAAACTGTAGCAAATGAGTTGTCCTCACTTGCATCTTAAATGTTCACACAAATTTTAGGGAATGTTGCACTGAATAGAATACCCTGTGTTACGTTTTCTATACCTGGGATGAATTCTGTTTTTCAGTTCGTGGTGATTTTGTTTTTAAACTGGGTGTCAAAAATACAGGGCAAAAGTATGATATGAGCAGTCAAACTAGGGACTAAAAGCCCAAACTGCAGGAGTTTCTGGAGAGGTGATACAGTCACAGGTTTGATGCCTGTAATGATTAGCTTACACTTCAGATAAACAAGTAGTCTGTAACTCCTCTTTCTCTCACTCCAGTTTCTTGTGAAAGTTGAAAGCTAGATTACATACTGGGATATTGGATTTCTAGAAAAATAGATGCACAACTGTTTCACTTGAGGCAAATATTGCATCTGGTTTTGAGTTTGTTAATCGCTTCTGTTCTGTGTCATCCCTTGCCAGAGCCTGTCAATTGAAATGCCTGTGGTGGTGTTGCAATCAGAGGGCTGATACAAACATTGTAATCACTTTTGAAAATAATTCTTGCAGTCGGATCTCTGGAGTGTTAAAACGCTGCACCGCCATGATGAAGTAGCTAATCTTAATGACATTTTTTAACTGTTCCACAAAAATAATTATTTTTTCTAAAAATCTTCAGATATTAAATCCAGGCAGAGAGTATTTGATGTTATATTGGTGGTGAATGGGTTTGCATGGATATTCTAATACCTTCCCTTGGTTCTGTTGGCAGTGGAACTATGAAAATAATACTAGTCAGATTAGAAAAACTGAGACCCAGGATCATCTTGTGTGAAGACTGAGAAGAGATAATATATCACAATCAGTTTTTTCTGTAGCAATATCAATGCAAAATATGCCAACAATTGCTCTATATATACACAATATATTGTACCAACAAACTGTTCTGAATATTTACTTCTATCAGGAGAACCTCCATACTGTTGTAATGTGTGTCACATAATATTGTCATACTTCTGTTTCATCTAGAGAAGTTCTCTGTGTGACTGACCTTGAGCCACAGAAAACACTAGATACTCCTTGGAATCTGAAGCATTTAATTTGTAAGGGCAACATTTGTCATCTGTGTAGAATTTTTTTGGAATCGCAGGTAATTTGCCACTTGGAAGAGAAACTCAAGTGTCCAAGGAGTGTAGTTTCTTTCTTTTTTCTAATAAGTGCAACCTCCTGAAATTGCTTGTACTTTCTCTTAGATTATCTCAGTCTTGTTAATTACAGTAACAACAACAACTGAGAAAGAGAAAATTAGATTAATACTAAAACAAGCAAACAACTCCAACAAAAAACTCCAAAACACCCTACATCTCTATATTCTTGTCTTGTAGAAATCCTTAAAATATTTACATTCTGAATTGCCTAGAAGGGCAATTCCAAGATAGGAGTGTGAAAATCAAGGTAGACTCTGCAGGGTCTAAAGTAAGCATCACTCTGCCAAGTTCTGCCATAGTAAAAGGGCAGCCTGCAAGGCTCAGGGCACTTCCTTGAGTTGAACCCCTGACAATATGTGCACAGACACAGTTGTGACATTGAGCTTGTTGTCCAAGCTTCAGTGGTAGAGAACCAAAGAGATATCTTCTGACCCATTCCACTGGACATGGGCCTGCTCACAACTTCAACCACTAAGTTAAAACATGTGCTCAAAACAAAGATGGAGACTGAGGTCCTTGGTAATTCTGACTTCTTTAGCACTAACACATCTCTAGGCACTGTAATGAAGCTTTAATGAAGCTTTATGTGTTGTATTAACAACTAACTATTTGCTGATACTACAGTTCCACAAAATGTAGTCACCAGTCATTTTCTGACTAGTGTTTGTCCAAAGGAGATACCGTATTTAGCAAGGTATTCTTTACTGGCTGTTGTTATTTCCAGTTATTACTGAAAACAGTGAGCTTTAAGATGGTTCTAAATACCTCTAGATGTTCACTGTTGTAAAGGGTTGCTTCAAATCAACAAAAGGTTGATGTGTGCAGGCAAATGACAGCAGTGATTTCTTGTCTGTAACTGTTCTATTAGACAAGTTTCCTTGAAAATTGTAAGCAATCAGTCATCCTGATTGGGATTTTATGTTGAGGTTTTAACAAGGAACCAAAAGGCATGACCATAATCTTTGTATTTTGTAGACACTTAAACTCTGTAGGTAGACAGTGAGGTTTGAAGTATGCTTTTACAGATACTGAAGCAAAACCCCCCCTGTAACAGATAGTGCTTGTCTGTGTCTGTTCCCTCATGTGAATGTATGTATAGGCCATACCTGGAAAAAAGGCTTTCTACTTTTTGGGAAGCCCATCTCTCTGTGTTTAGATGATAATTATAATTTCATATCAGCTTTTTTACTTTCTTATTTTTGTGACAGTGTCTTAAAAGTTGCTTATTTAATATTTTAAATACCAGCAGTGCAAGCCCTTATAGGTTAGACAGAATTTTGACTACTGCATATATATTAACACTGAGGTGTTTATCATATGTCAACGAGGAATTTAAAAGTACAGGCGAGTACATTTGGGACCCCTGTTATGCTATTACAAAAATGGAGTGTGGAGGACCTCTATTGCTCTATCCTCTTGCCTTACAGGGAAGGATGCATGACGTTTTGACTTGCTATGCTGCTGTTTTCCGTCTGGTTTCAGCTGTTGGGTCTGTGCTGGCTTAACTTTTCTAAGCAAAGTACAAACTATTGGCTAAGATCTATCGTATTTACACATATTGTAAACATGAAACATTAAAATTCACATTTATATTAGTACATCCATGTCAAAATTAATTTTTCCTCGTCATGCAAATGGCTCATGTTGATAAATTAGTTGTGCTTCATGGTAAATATCCAAAACAAATGTTCCTCTTTTTTATTATACCGTAAATCAATAAATTGGAGATTGATTTGCTTCTACACAGTAACATGAATTTTTACAGTTAATTGGACTTTGTGTTCTGTTTTTAAGCTTAGACTCATTTAATTAAAAAGTCTGCACAGGCTGTACTTCTACTAATGAAGTGTATTCTCTGGAGAAATTATATATAAATAAATATTTTTTAATGATGCAGAGCTGAGTAGTACATCAATTTAGGCTGAAATACACTATGGTGTCTTCAGAAAGTCTTGAAATGAGAAGTGATAATATTTATAATCACATGACTGAAGAAATGATGCCTCATTTTAGAAAAATCTGTGGAAGGGTAAATGTTAAGATCTGACTGTGTTTTATCAGGCTATTTTTGGCTTTGCTACACTCGACTTACATCTTTGTCTTTACATCTGCATTTTTTTTCAGTAATTCTGAAACCTAATCCTCTTCTCTAAAGTAGTCAGTCCCTTGAAGCTTGATAATATTTTTCATTATATATCAGGTTTATGGAATTAATCTATGTCATTAATGAAAATACTGAATGGTATGAAACCAGTCTAAATAGGCCCAAAATACAGAATATTGGCATGAATTTCTGCGTGATGATCTTAGTAAAATACACTTTTGCTACTAGTGTAGCTTCAGTAACTGATTTCTGAAAATGTCCTTGCACAAGGTGTATGGAGAATAGTGTTCCTGAGTTGATTATGAGACTGTCTTGAGAATATGATTTGAGAAAGGCAGTACTTGTTATTTTTAAATGTTTTAAATAATAGTTTCAATTTAAGTCATTATTGAAAGACTCTTACATGCTTGCTACATTTTCAAACATCTTTGCACTTTGTTCTAGAAACATCTACCAAGCTGCTGTATTCCCTTTGTATTCAGTGCTTTCAAGTACACCTTTGTTCAACATGTTGCTCTCATGAAAGCAAACAGCATAAAACTGGGTAGCAACTAGCTCGTATACTGTAGATTACTTTGGTTGTGGTGAATGCTTTTGTTTCCTTTCCAGTTTTCTTTTTTCCTCTCATCTCTTTTACATTCCTCTCCTTACATTTTAATCTTTGGTTTATTTCTTATTTCTATAGTGTATAACATATGGGTGATGACTCCATCTCAAACCCATAATATAGAGAAGTAACAGGTACAACTAGAAGAGGAACAAATGCAGAAAGGATAGAGTGATGATGTGTTTTGCCTTGTGTTGAAATTCTTCACCATTGCAGAGGAGCGGGTTCTCTGGGCTAACAGGATAGCTTGATAGTCAAGCAGATCTTTTATACTACTCATATTTTAGATAAAAATGTGATTTAACACTGCTGTATAAGGTCTTATATTGCATATCTTTGGAGTCAGAATGTTCTTATTTTGTTATGATGATTCTAGGTGTTAACGTCTGACCTGGAAAACAGGGAGAAGCAGCAGGAAAAAATGCTGGACCAGCTAAAGGAGATACAGAATTGCTACAAGGCTTGTGAGAACAGATGTAGACAAACTGAACTCCAGTCTTCTGAGTTAGCTCAACAGGTTGAAGAGAGTACCAAGGAAGCAGAGCGGTATCTGACTGAATTCAAGCATTCAGAGGCACTCAGGCTGGAGATGGAGAAAAAAAGAGAAGACCTGAAGGTGAGAGCACAGGAAGCCATCCGCCAGTGGAAGCTGAAATGTAAGAAACTGAATCGTGCGATGGAAAAACAAAATGAAACTATCAAAGAACTGATGGAAAAGAATAGCCAGGTAAGATTGGTTGTTTTCTGGTTTTGGTTTTTTTTTTATCCTTTCCATTTGTTTTAGAAATGAAGATAAGGAGTTTATTTCTGCAAACTGTGACTTAAACTGCCTTCTACCTTAAGTTCTGGACCAATTTTTCTGGTAAACTACAAGACAACTAATAGATGGAAATATTTTTTTTAGTTTTTATGGAGTTCTACATTCTCTTCTTTGTCTTGTATATATTCCAGTCTCTTAATCAAAGTTTTCTTCTTGTAAAGGAGAAAATTTCTCTGTGCTACTTTTTTCTTTTCAGTTTTCAATTAATATAGCTTGGCTTATTTTTTAGTAAATTTTTTAGAAAATAATATGATGTTATTTTAAAAAAAATAAATTAGGAACTCACTATGTAATAACCCTCATTCAATTTATGCTCTATCTGATGTAGTGGACAATGGTAAGATTTTTGAAAGTTTCTGTTTCTTTCTCTCCTGAATTGCCTATCATATTCTTAGCTTTTTATTATTATTTGCTCTAACCATGCCACAGCAATTCATTCCATAGTAACCTTGTATTGGTTAGCCCAAGTGCTTGTTGGGGAAAATCAGGTTCACAAACATTTAAGAAGTTGGTCATCTCTTGCCTTGGAAAATTGAGGATTTAAGGAAAGGAAGAAAACATGAATCATTTAGAAATCATGTGTCTATCAAATGGAAAATAAGAAGCAAAAAAAGAAGCAAAGTTTTATGCATAAGAAGCAGATCTCCAAAGGGTTCTGAAATCACTGTTCATGTGAGTGCATGGACAGGTCTTTGTAGTGGCACTTGATAGTGCTGTCCACATTGAAATTTTCTTTGTTACATAAGGCACCTTAATGTGGATTTTACGCTTCTTATGTGACAAATACATTCAAATGCTAAATGCAGCCACTTTGTTTTAAACGCTGTTTAAGAAATATTGTCTGTATTAGTTCTTATTTTCAAAGTCATCACCATCTTGGCAACAAATTTGAGGTAACTGTCAATGGTTAAAAAAAGTTTCTTTATTTGAGGATATGTAATATCAAATGAACTGTGTGTCATTGTGAAGGAGAAAAAATTACAAACAATATTTCATGCTCTCAATACAAAGTTGTAAACAGTTTCCGTATGAGGATATAATCAATCTAGATGCAGCATTTATTATAGCTTCAGGGCACTAGATGAATAGAATTTAAGCAGCTTTGAAATAGACAGACAGTTAACATCTGAGAAAAAATTCTATAAAAATAAGTAGCAAAGAAAAAGAAGAAATGGCAGTATGTTATCTTTGTTTTCTGTAAGAGGACTTCACAGGGTGATGGCAAATTTTCAAAATTGGGTTGGGATTACAGATTGCAATTTTATGAGATGTTCCAAATATTTGCACACAATGGTTGGTCTATAGAAATATTGTTTAGGTGTCATTCTTTTGGAGTTACTGGGTTAATTTGGATAAAGTCTTGCCCATGTGATTGTCCCTGATACTGCTTGACAGTGAAACATCTAACATCTCATGTCTTTTGGAATGTATTTTCTTTGAAGTATGGAAAGTAGGAAACATACTTAAACTCAAAGCAAGTTACTCACAGGTTTTATTGAGAAATGTTACTGGGTTTTTGTTTTGGTGTTTTTTTTTTTTAGACAGATCTTTCAACTGGAATTACAAAACAGTTTTAGGAAGGTCTTTTTGTTTGGTTGAGTCTTTTTCTAAAAAAGAAGCATGATGGTCATCACTCCATGTCCTCAATTTATTATTTTTGGATTTTGCTTTGCATTTCTTATTCTTGATGTAATTGCAAATTTTTTATTATTTTTAATCTGCACACCTTCAACACGAATTGCTATTTTATTCTGGATTATTTAAAGTAATTTTGCTATATCCAGAAGTGGATATTGATTGTGGATTTAGTGGAAATACTTAGCAAAATTCAGTATGAAATTTATTAAATCAGTTTAAAGAGTCCAGTAGTTTGTGATACGTCAGAACAGATTGCCCATACAGGTTGCAGAGTCTCCCTCACTGGAGATATTCAAGAACTTTCTGTATGCAATCCTGTACAATGTGCTCTGGGATGACCCTGCTGGAGCAGGGAAGTTGTACCAGCTGACCTTCTGTGGTCCCTTCCTACCTTACCCATTCTGTGATTCTGTGGTATTTTTAACATAAAATAAATCAATGTTGGAAAAAACACCCAAACTCTTAAGCTCCTGAGGAAAACAGTGGGATTTGTATTACATTTGACTGATTTTTATTTTGGAGAGGACATCTTCATTTCTTGACTTTGATGCATGAGTGAACCAAGCTTTTAACTGCTATTAATTCATCTACTCCATGTAGTTTCAAAAATAGGTTGAAGTTGGTATTCTTCATATGTAATATTTTAGAAAGTAAACAAAAGAAGTCAGCATATGGCATGGATCCGTAGGTAAGGTGTGTGTGACCAATATGTGTTCTGCTGTGTTACTGTATTACCTCATTTGCTCCATCTTGCTAATGGGAGGAACCAGTAAAGAAACACTTCTAAGTCTGCAAGGAGAGCATGTGAGATGCAGGAAATTAAGCAAAACTATCCCTACTTAGGAGGCTAGATAATTTAAGGACAAGTGCAAGTTTGAGGTCACACGTGTTCTGTGTTTAAATGTAAACATTGAATCCTTTTGAACTGAGTTCATAGTAAGCAAAAATTTTGTATTTTCACAGAACAGAGTATGTTAATTGTTCCTTGGACATTCCTAACATCTAAGGACATCTATCCAACAACTATCTTTAATTACTTTATATCACAATTAATTTCTTTTTCTTATTTCCTAGGCCCTCAAAGAAAAGGATGATCTCAGAAGTCAGCTTCTCTCAGCTGTAGACCAAATAGAAAACCTCCGTAAAGAGCTGAATGATGTGCTTACAAAGAGAGCCCAGCAGGATGAACTCCTCCACTGTAAGGAGGTAAAACTGAATGAAATGAAGTCACACGAGACATCTCTTGAAGAAGAGATCAAAGAAGCTCAAGATACTGTAAAAAAATTGGAGAATGAGTTGAAAAAGCAAGTCTTCCTACAAAATCAAATGCAAGCTGAGAAGGAGCGCTTGAAGACAGAACTTGCAACTATCAACTTGATCCATAATAAAGACCAAGAACGCCTCTTAGAAATGCAAGCAGATATAAAAAATCTAAGCTCCGTACGTGTGGAACTAACAAACAAAATAGCAGAAGAGGAGAAAGTCAAAAAGGGATTACTTAAGAGCCTCTCAGATCTCCAGAAACAGCAGGAATCTAAGCATGAAGAGATGACTTCAGCTAACAGGCAGCTGAAGATGGAAAGAGAAGTTCACCAGCAGGAGCTGGAAGATCTTAGATCAGAGTTAAAAAATGTCAAATTCAAACATGAACAAAATGTTCAAGAACACATGAAACTTCTTAAACAAGAAAAGGATGATGCAGAGTCTCAAATTAGAATGCTAAAGGTACTTATTGTGAAGAATTCCAATGTCAGACTTCCCCTCCCTTCATTCATTCACCCCACACACCCCCCACCAATGAATGATGAAGGTAATAAGTTATGGGCTTTAAAGTACTTAACACACATTTTATTGCAGGCCATCCAAAAAGTTTAAGGTAAAAAAACATAACAGTATCAGTTTTAGGTCAAAATCTTAGTTCAAAAGTAGTGCAACAGGTATGTCTAAGATCACAATAGAAGAAAATACATGAGGCTGTAATGTTTTATGTATGTTTAATGTAATATGGCAATCAAGTGGAGACTCAGGTGACTGAGAAAAAAGGGTAACATTGTCCCCATCTTTAAAAGAGGTAGAAAGGAGGACCCTGGGAACTACTAATCTGGCATTCTCACATCTGTGCCTCAGAAGATCATGAAACAAATCCTTTTAAAAGCTATGGTAAGGCACATGGAGGACAAGGAGATGATTTGGAACAGCCAGCCTGGCTTCACCAAGGGCAAGTCCTGCCTGACCAAACTGGTGTCCTTCTATGATGGAATGATGTGGTTGCCACACCTGAAGGATGGGATGCCATCCAGAGGGACCTGGACAAGCTCAAGATGTGGGCCCATGGGTACCTCATGAGTTTTAACAAGATCAAGTTCAAGGTGCTGCACATGGGTCAGGGCAACCCCCAGCATCAATCCAGGCTGGGGGATGAACAGATTGGGAGCTGCCGAGAAGGACTTGGGGGTGCTGGTGGATAAAGGCTGGACATGACCAAGTAATGTGCACTTGCAGCCCAGAAAGCCAATTGTGTCCTGGGCTGCACCAACAGAACTGTGGCCAGCAGTCTGAGAGAGCTGGGCTACCCCTCTGCTCTGCTTTTGTGAGACTCCATCTGGAATGCTGCATCCAGCTCTGGGATCCCCAGCACAGGAAGGACATGGACCTGTTGGCACAGGTCCAGAGGAGGGTCACCAAGATGCTTAGGGGGATGGAGCACCTCCCTTATTAGGAAAAGCTGAGAGGATTGGGCCTAAGAAAGAGAAGGCTTTGGGGTCACCTAATTGCAGCCTTCCAGTACCTGACAGGAGCCTACAAGAAAGATTGTGAGAGACGTTCTACAAGGGCATGTAATGAAAGGACAAGGGGAAATAGCTTCAAACTTAAAGAGGGTAGGTTTAGATTAGCTACTAGGGAGAAATTCTTTACTATGAGGGTGGTGAGGCACTGGAACATGTTTCCCAGAGAAGCCCCCTGGTCTAGTATTAGGTGTGCGTGCCCTTGGCAGCAGAATTGGAAGTAGATGATTGTTAATGTCCCTTTCAACGCAAACCATTCTATGGTTCTAAGATGTTTAAATTGCATGATGCAGAAATACTGTCATTGTATCTGGAAATACTTTCAGAATGTGAATAGTATTGATGTGTAACATCTGCTAAGGTTAATTTTGATAGCTTTTTCAAAGAGTTTTAGAATTACTCATCTCTGTACAATTTTTCAGAAAAGTGTTCATATAGTCAATGATGAAATACAGCATTTAATTCATGAAGAAGCAAGCTAATGTCTTTAGCTTGTATCATTTGCTTCTGATATAAAGCTATTGCTTTGGAAAGAAAATGAGCATTTTAGTGGCTGTAAGTGGTCTGAATAAACTTGAAAAATTGAAGTGGTCTAAACTGCACAGTTAATTGCCAACAGTTGTGCAAGTTATACATTGCGCTTCTGCTGAAGCAATTTTGAATACATGGTTAACTGTGTATGTAGATGTATGTTATAATAATAATAATAAATTTTATAGTCATTTTAATGGAAGTGGTAGTTTTCCAGGTAACTTCTAAATTACCAATATATTAGAAGAACACTTCTGAAGCACTGTAAATAAGCTTTTCCCTTAGGTCCCCTTAAATTACAAATTTGTTCATGTCAGAAAATTCTATCAATTTAACCATAAAAAAAGCTATAAAATCCTTAATCAAAGCTTAAGTAGTTCATAATCTACTTCATCTTAAATAATACAAGCATATTTTTCCTTTCTCTTCTCACAAATATACTAGTTAATAATGCATCTTTTCCACATATTTTGCAGTTATGAATTGACATTACTTAGAAAGAATGTTTAGTTATTTAATCTATCATTTGTGACATAATAATTGACAATAATCCTTAGGCAGTTGGTAGCCCAGAAACTGTGTAATGAAGATAGCAATAAAAAACCCCCTTGATGGCTGATAGTGGAAGGATCATTAAAACAAAATATTTTGACAGCAGTACTTAACATTGAGGATTTAATTTTTAGTGTGTATAGTGTCATTTAAATGATCTATCCAAATATGTGTTTTTTTCTTTGACAATGACTGAAATTAAGAGTGTACTTTTGATATCAAGTGCAGAGAAGGAAAGTGTGTTCTGGATGCTAGCCATACAAAAATTAGTTGATTGTGACTGTATTCTATGAAATGGCAAATCTTACAGTAAGGGCCTTGATACTGGTACTGATAATTGAACCTAAAAAGAATAGTAAAAAAATTAACTTCCTTGTTTCATTACAGTGCCATGACTTTCCCAGAATCCTAAATCTACATATATTTTTCTAGAGAAGAGAGTTTGAGGGAGTTGAATTTTTTAAGATATTAGAGTAGGCAACTTTTTTTAGAAGTACACAAAATTATGACGCACGAGATTCTCTTGATAGAGAAACTCAGTGAAACAAAATAGAAAATCACTCCATCTGTAGGGATATCTGATGAGAACATGTCATCCTACAGGTGATTTGGTTACTTTTTGTAACCTCAACATTACGTGGCAATTGGATTTCAATTTTTATGGACATACTTTTCTTCTAAATGGAGGTAAATTTAACATGCATTTTATCTTCTTTTTATTTTAAGGCTAATGTAAGGTTTTGTGCCCAGAAACCAATTGTCTTTTACTGTTACAGTAATAATCTTGGCCTCATCCGACCTTTGTAACTTTTTTTGGAAAGGAATATACATCACCTATCAAAAGGTAGTTAAAGCTTTAAAAAAAAAGGTCTGTTGGGGGAGACTTGAGGTGTAAGGGGAGATTTAACATATTTGTGGGACCCAAAGCCTTAAACTTAAAAGAGGTTGCATTTATGAGTTACTTTCAGGAAATCAAGGGTATAGAGCCTGTGTTTAGAGGACTAACTGCTGCATAGATTGTAAGAGGTGACTTGTGATCCTTACTGTTCTTCCCTCTCTTACCTCTACTTTCTGCCTCCCTTCTACCTGGTTTTCTATAACCCTGTACTGAATTGAAAAAGTACTCAGTAGTGAAGGATTTTTTTGGGTAGTACGAAAGGTACCATAAGAATATTGTATGGTACAATAGAATGGGAGAACACAGAGTTGTGTATGAGATGTGAGTGTTAAGAAGGATCTTTCTGTTTCATCACCGAGATTCTGGTACTTAAGCTTTTAATTCTGTTTCTGCTAGAACATCCTAAATGCTTCTCATCAATGCCTTGATGATGTCTTATTTATTATTTAAAATTATAGGTACACTAGACACAGGAAGGTGGTTTGCTTAGTGGTCCCCAATCAGCTATGTGCTCAGAAGCTCTGAATCTATCCCCTAATTTTACTACATACCCTTGGTTACTTTAAAAATATCCTTGTTTTCTTAGAGTGATAACATACAAAGTGTCCTCATGCCTGACAGTATTGTAGTATCTGAAGTATTAATCTTTAAGGTTATTTAGAGTTATGTAGCTATACATATAAAAATCTGTAAATGTGTGTATTTCTTTTTGAATTTTTTTCTATACATTTTCCAAGAGTGTAGTTCCTTTTAATCTGAAGATTATCAGATGTGGAAATTGGGTTCAATAAAGCTAAATTAAATTTTGGTCACATCTGCCTTATCCATACTGAAAATTAATAAAAATTAACTTTCTCCATTGTGTCTCAAAAGTAATACAAGTGAGGAGTTTTCTTCTTGGGCTGTCTGTATCTGCATAAACATAATGCAATTACCTTTAGAAAGAACTGAAAAGTTGATTTTTATAAGCATATTCATGGAAAATGTTTTGAGCATTGCAGGCTTGTCTTTGTGATCGTAAGTCTTTGTAGACCTTGGATGCCAAAGTTCTTTCTTGAATTTTCCTTTGGAAGAGTTTTTATACTCTGTTAGCTTTGGTGTTTAAATTAACTCATAAAACCCCTCTCCTTAGCTTTCATCCTCATAGAAGTAATATTTACAGTATCATTGGGAAATAGAATTTTTGCTTTTCCTCAGAAAGGAATTTACTTTGGAGGTTTATTTTTGTGTGT
>JAOXXN010000065.1:43547445-43567392 GCA_026770055.1 Myrmophylax atrothorax | reverse complement strand
CTTTTCTGATTTTACATTTCCAATCTCTCTTACTTTAAAAAGAGAGACTTGTAAGTTATTATTCAGATAAAAGAAAAGGATTATTGTCAGTAAAATATTATTTTATTTCTTAATGCAAGTTGGGAGGTAACACCTGAATGCACATTTATGATGGTAAATCCTGGAGCTTTCAATATTGCTCACATCCAAAGGAATGTAATCTTAAGCCCTGAGATTGCAGGCATGACAAGTATGGTCATCACTAAGGGTGTTGAATGCTCCCAAGGCACTCATTTTACTTTTCCAGTAAACTTCCTCTGTGATGTAAGACAAATAACTTAAACTGAATTTTTCAAATACTTCTAATCATTTTCTAAGTGTCTGATTTTGTGATTTTCGAGGCCAGATTTACAGAAATGCAATTTTGCTAATAGCTAAATTCATTAGGAGCTCTGGCTATCTGTAATTGCTAAGTAAATTCAAAATTCAGATATTAGATAGCTGCTATGAATACTTTAAACTAATAAGAGTTTGACCTTTATATCTTTGTTTCAGTTCTGAGGATGATAGCATCTCTCTTTCCTCCTCCCTTTCATGGATCTTAAAAAGAGGAGTAATGCTTACGCAGTCTGAATGTGTCAGGATGAGCCATGAAAGAAAAGCCCTTGAGCAAAGGAATGAATAAGGCTTGCTGTATAAGGGATTCTTAAGAATCTTTAAATTTATAGTGTGTATGTCTACATAGCTGTATATATATGCAGTATTTCTGAGTATGTAATAGTTATGGTACTTATTTGTATTATTTTCATATCACCTGTTATTTGAATGCTAAGAGCACATCAAAAAAAGTACCAGTTAAGTATTAAGATTTGCTTCAGGTTATAGAAAATGGTATTAAATTCAAATTCAAACAGAATCCTTAGTGAAAAAATGTTTAGATTGTGTAGAAAAAGCATTTTCTTAGAATTTTGATGGGGATGGCTCATGAGATTCATGAGATGCAAGATAGAAAAAGGGGCAAAAGAAGGGAAAAGGCATCCAACACACGTGTGCACATGCATGCACACTAAACAAAATGCATAGGAAAACATCAGCTCTCCAGAACCTTTTTTAAACTGTGAGACCATTGGATGGCTGTGTTAGCAATCTCATCTGCGTTTTCTTCCACAGCATTCTTATTTTGCCTGGGGGAAAATTGCTCTGCATGGCAATAGCTGAAGTTAAGAGCAGAGCTGTCTGAGATTTACTGCAAATGTGAACTTTCTTGCAGCTACCTTTAAAATTGATTCTACCATGCACATACCTTTTTAAGCAACAGAAAAGATATGTACATCTAACAGTAAATTAATTTTTTTAATCAGTAAGATTTTAACCTAAACAAACTGTTTTACACAGTGACTTGAAAACTGTGTATGTGTACATATTTTGAGATGTATATTTGGCAGCCTACTCTCCTCCCTTTCTCTACAATGTTCTTGTTTCTAACTCCTATACTTGCCAGTAAAATTCTTGTAGTAGCCATGTGAGGAACTTGCCAACATAGCTAATAAAAAAAATTGGAAAGGAAATGTAATGTGACCCTTTTTCTCAGAACTCTGGGTGAATAAACCTTCCAGGCCTACCTTAATCTAACTTGGTGATTTTGTGAGTTGCTGCAAACTAGGAGGTCCCTTGCCTCATCTCTGAGCCCTGTCAGCTCCTTATCCTCTCAGTAGTCTGTTTGAGCTGGAAGCTCCATCTCCTGTCTGCTGTACCAGACCATTTCTTGGGTCTTCTATTTCCTTTGCTAACTCCTGGTTCTCAAGGAAAGTGCAGTATTGCCCCCCTCATTCAAGATATGGCATGTGATCTGATCACTCCCTTAAGGAACCTGAGAACAAATAGTACCCTTTGAAGAGGCTTTTGGATTTTTTGGCTCTTTTTCTTCAATTAGATCAATTTTTCAATATGATTCAATAGGTAGGTACACAGCTTCTTGCTCCAACAGGTTGTGCAGGACAGGAGCAGAAGCTGGAAGGCAAGAAGGAAGAACAGGATTAATTAGACAGATTCACTAGTAGATATAAAAGGAGCTGAAGAACCAAGGTGTTTTCTGGAATAATCCTTCAACTCTTTGAAAAGTGTCAGGCGAATAACAAGTACAGGCGAAACTGAGGTTTTGAGTACCTAGAGATTATGTGTTTTGTTTGGCTCTTTTTTTCTTTTGTTTAACACTTTAATAAAGTGAATTTAATTATTTCATAGCTATTAACAAGTAATTTTCCTAATTACTTTAATAATGAATTATGTAGTCTGACATTTTAAGAGAATGAATATGATTTATCTTTAAATAAAGTGATTTACTTCATTCTTGAGTGTAACTTAGTTCTGACATAGAGGATTTGGCTCTATATTATTTATAGACAAAGGTGTATGACTTCTGGGAAAAATCTGTATTGTATTCTGAGATGTGGTTACTATGGGAAGTGTATTTATATCTCATAAAGAGGTCAGGATGCATTTTGGAGGTGCACACTGCTACTATGCTGTGCTTGTGACTTTAGTGGGTTTCTGTAAATGACATACTGTTCTTTGTGAGCATAACCTGCAAGTCATATTCCTCTGCCTTAGTAGTACTAGTGTGACATAAAAGACTGCAAAATTTAATTTGAAATCAACCACATTCTGAAGTTATTCCAGTGAACATATGCATTCTATGTCCTTTGATCAGTAAAAAAGCTTGCTGCTTTCTGTAGAGGATCCAGAAGTGAGGTTACAACTTTCTTAGGATACTTGGTTCAGTCTTTTCTGGGCACAATTCAAATTTTTGTTAAAATGTCCATAAATGTAGGTTAACTCCACTAATGCTGTGAGTATGCGGCAAAATTGTTATTTAATAGGAATTTCCTTTTCAGAATGAACATTTATGTATTTTATTGTAATTTGTTTTTATGCTGATGAAGGAAGAGTTTTGAATACCAGTAAAGCAAATTTCTGTCTGCATACACTCAGCAATGTAAAAGCTATTAGGTTATTCTCCTCTAGTAGCAGTCTCAAATTTTCTGGTTTATCATCCAATTTAAAAGAAGAATTGGAAGGATGACAATACCCAATGCATTTCACAGAGAGATTATGCAACTGCCTGACATAATTTCTTTTAAGGTACTCACTCACCCTCTCTCTGTATCTCTCAATGTGCCTTCCATCAATAAGTAAATCTTGCTGTAGCTCTTGAGATTATTTCATGGTTTTCATACTTTGTATGTATGAATGTTTAGGAAATCTTGAATCTAAGGTTTAATACTTTCTTTTGCCCTTGTTTTGCTTCTGTAGTGTCTTGCCAAAACTAGCATTACATCAAAGGCCTTCTGGTCCTCCCAGAATGCAGCTATTCTTTGATCTTATAAAAATGACTAGGACAGGAGCAGGAGTTTGAGATCCTCTGTCCTGCCCACCTCACCCTTTCCTTTCCTTTCATCAGCAAGCCAGTGTGTCACTTCCCTTTGCTGGAGTCAGTGTGTCCTTCCTCTGCTCACTCCTGTCAAGTAGCTTCTGCCTCCTGATGGTGTTTGCAGCCAGATGTTTCTTTTCTCCTGATGCTCACATTTCTCTTCCCTTCTTCCTAGATGTTGTCTTCTTACCCTATTGCTCTTATTTAATGCCTAGCTCCTTGTCCATCCTCTGCCCTCCTTTATTTGGTGTTTCACTTGTTCTTTCAGGTTTTTTACTAGTAGAGCCACCTCTAGTTTTCTTCTGCCAACATTTTGATTTTTCTTCTGTAAAAGAATTTCTTCTGCTGATAAGTGTATGCTCTTCTCAGCATATGCCTTTCTCTCCCATTCATGTGTACTTCTCACTTTCTGCCTGATTCAGAGTGGGAACTAAAAATGCTGAATTAGTAGTTTTATAAGACTTTTCTGGATTTCATTTAAAATTATGCACTTGTTCAAAGTCCACAATCTCAACTCATATGTATATTTCTCATGTTGCCTCTCTAATCCTACTGCCCTTAAAAAACTAATGTATAAAATAATTTTTGAATTACTCTCTATTACAAATGTTCACTATTTTATAGAAAATAATTAGTAAATTAATGCAAGAAACAAAATGACATATTGTTGAAAATATATATGTAATTACATTGATTCTTTGAATACTAAACTTACAGATAAGCATAATCAAGAATATCTCGCTGGGTATTTGTTAAAGAACATTTAAATTTTTGGCCTAGGAATTTAGTGCTAAATTGCTTTTAAGAGACAGATTACAAAATGTAGGTAACTCTGTAAATTTTACTAAACCGCTCTTTGTTTGGCAGTCAGGATGACAGTTTTAAATTTGTTTATTGACAGATAATCACTAGGCATGTCTAACAACTTGGTCTAATAACTTCATAGTTTCTCCAACAGTGATATCAGTAAATATAATATATTACAGATCACAAAATGGTTGAGATTGGAAGGGACTCAAGCAGGGTCACCCTGAACCAGTTGCCCAGGACTATGTCCAGAATACTTTTGAATATCTCCATATAAGGATGGAGGTTCTACAAGCTCCCTGAACAACCTGTGCCAGTGCTACACTGACCTCACAGTGAAGAAGCATTTCCTGTTTTTCAGACAGAACCACCTGTGTTTCAGTTTGTGCCCAGTGCCTGTCATGGTCAACACTGAAACCAGTCTGGCTCCCTCTTCTTTACACCCTCCCTTCAGACACTTGTACACATTGATGAGATCTCCTGGACCTTCTCCTCTCCACATTAAACAATCCCAGCTCTCTCAGCCTTTCCTCACAGGAGAGATGCTCCAATTCCTTAAAAAATTAGTTGACCTTTGCTGGACTGTCTCCAGTATGTCTCTCTTGTACTGGAGAACCCAAAACTGGACCCAGCACTCCAAATGTGTCTGACTAAGGCTGACTAGAGGAGAAGGATCACCTCCCTTGTCCTGCTGGCAACACCTCTCCTAGTGCAACCCCTAAATTCTCTAACTATCTAAGCTCCTTTCGAAATTATGAAAATGTGTTCCATATGTTGCAAATATCTAACATTTTTTCCAGAGTTTAATAAACCAAAATCCTTCAGTTTTTAATTAGAGAATAGAAGAATCTCAAGATAAATCTTCCTTACAAAAGTCTTGCATTATCCAGTTATTTATCTTAGTTGAACTAGGAGTGTTACTACTTCGTTGAACTACACAGTGTTTTTCACTTTTTTTTTAACATAGTAGGTATAGGTTTGTAAATGTAATTTCAAAGAGAGATCCTATGAGTTCCATCCGCAGGTTTCTCTTTAGAAATCATAGAATCGTTAAGGTTGGAAAAGTCTTCAAAAATTGAGTCCAACCTTTGACCAAACACCACCCTATCAACTAAACCATAGCACTAAGTGTCATGTCCAGTCACTTCCAGAGATGATGACTCTATGAGCCTCTCTGAGCAGCTCGTTCCAATACCTGACAATTCTTTAAGTGAAGAAATTCTTTTGAATGTCCAACCTGAACCTTCACTAGAACAGCAAGAGGCTGTTTCCTCTTGTCCTGTCTTTAGTTGCCTGGGAGAAGAGGATGATTCCGACCTCACTACTGTAGTGAGCCTTAAGGCCTTCTCTGAGCCTCTTTCTTTTTTTAGACTAAACAACCCCAGCTCTCTCAGCTGCTCCTCATATGAATTATGTTGGCCTTTCATCTGTGGACTATATATCTGTGAGTTTTTCCACAGAATATAGGATGTTTATAACTTGCTAAGGCATAGATATATGTAGTCTAGCATGCTTGCTGTATTCTTCTTGGTTTGGTTTATATATCACAAAATAAGTTAAATTTTGTTTGACAGACAAGTATTGACTAAATGTTTCTAGTGTGCTGCTACATCCTTTGTTTTAGATTGAAATGTTTTATCTTGGATCTAATTATAACTTCAGCAGCACAGACATCAGTTACACCTGTTGATACCACCACAGATTTTTTTTTTCCTCTCAGTATTGTGCCTTTTTTTATTTAAATGGGGAAATGCATAAGGCAAACTCATGATTTTTTTCCTACTCTGACAATGGTTTGCCACAAATCCTTGGTTAAATCACTTCTCCTTGTATTTCAATTTTTCTCGCCTGAAGAACTGGACAGTATTTCTTCTTTCCCATGAAAGCTGTGTTAATTGAATTTTTGTAATGCTTTCTGGAAGGCTTGACAAAATACTGTTAGCATACAAAACTTCAATGTAAATTACATGTAAAGATTTTTATCCTACAATGCTCCATAATGTTGATGAATGACATTCATGAATTGGCAACAGGGAAGTCATACCTCTGAAGAATGTGTTCCCCACAACATTGCTTTGCTTTACACTCTACCTCTTGTGTTATATTTATTTTAATTTCCAGGAATTATATCTAAATGTCTCTGATCAAAGTCCTAGTAAATGATAAAGAATAGACTTTCAAAAACTAGTCTTATGGATCCCTAGTAGTACTTGGAGCACTAGCTGATGATTCACAGAAAGCTGTCTTGCCAAAGGACAACACTGTTTCCTCCATGTTTTCAGCTGATAGTATGCATCAAACAACTAAAAATTCATAAAATACTTTCCTAGATTTTCCCATGTAAACAATTCTCCTAGTTAGCACAGGGATGTTATGTGTTCATGAATGAGAGAGGAGGCAGTCCTTCTCTTGCAAACAGGAAAGGAAACATCCATGAAGCTCCCTTAATTAGAATGTAGTCCAACCCATGCAAAACCATCTGGAGTCTAAATTAAATGTTTGAGATTTGCAAAGCTTTGTTAGCAAAGGTCATTTGTTTTTCATTAGTGTAAGTGTAGTTTTTGCTTAAAAAATCTTACTTGTTAAAACTTTCATGAAAGAATGTAGTATAGAAAAAAAGTCAATTGAAAATGCCTGGTTTGTAAATTGATGAAGTTTTATGTGTTTCTTTGTGGAGGTAAATTGACTTGTTGATGTGTTGAAAATATCAAAACAATGGTACAATTGAAGTAATGGTATGCATGGAACATGAAGATACAAAATCATTGTTTTCTATGTTTGCTCTCTATATATCATGTACTGTGTGCAGAATGTCCCAGCTATCGTGGAGTTTACCTGGCACAAGAAAGTCAGCACCTCAGGCCTCTTAAGCAGACCCCACAATGTATAAAAGAAGAGTATATCATGTATCAGTTTAGAGCTGGAAATCAAAGCTGACAGTGCACAGTTTTACAGATCTTAATGGAGAAAGCAAAGGATGTCTTTATACATGCTGGCTGCATCCTATACTTGCTATTTAAGTATCCCATATGGTACGGTCATTTAAAAATAAGTCATCGTAGATCACCTCTAACTTATCTTTTATCTGATTTGTGAGTAACTGCCTGCCGACATGCACTGCTGTCAGTTAAAATTACATTGCATTTAATCTTTTTATGGTTATTCTTTTGGGGTTAGGTAACTGGTGCTTAAATCAACTCCAATTTTTTAAAAAAATATCTGTACTCTACAGATAGCCATTTGTTTTTACCTTCCGCAGAAAAGAAAGGAGCACTGTACTTGAAAGTCAATGAAGTTTGGTTTATATTTATGTGTTTTCAATATATTGACTATAAAGGCAAGCTTCAAGAGTACTATATACAAACCTGCTTTGATTTATTTGCATTTAGAATTGCAGCTTTGAAACTAAAATTAAAATTTGATTTGGATCTGTCCCTTGAGACAATGTGCAACCGTCTATCACCAAGAACACATCAATATAGGAGTATTAACTGTTCACATGCAGTTTAAACATCAAAGTGTTTGTATGAAGTCATGGAAAATAAGTAATTTGTTTTATCATTCTCTGTGAAAACATAGAACGCCCTTTTAAAAAGTAAATAGCCTTTATTTTAAAAACAGATTAATAGCACTCAGTCTGTGGAAGAGACTGCTGTTAAATAAAATACCATTAATACTGCCTCAGTCAGTGCAATTGGCATTCTTTCCCCTTATCAGTGCCATCAGTGCACTGAGTCAGTACCTGCTGTTCCCTGTTAAACATAAGCGGACAGATGTGATTGCTGTCTTTAGGATTATTTGTATGCATTATTGCATACAGATTTCCGATGTCTGAGAAAAAATGTAACAGTACTTAATTACCCTCTATGTCAGGTGCTTCTAACATCCTTTTCCACATTTTATCTGTGTGGCTAAATCCATCTCTTTTAATAGAATAGAGTGTAGTCATTAATGATACAAGAATGGCATTTGAACCAAGTTGAGGAGGTTGCTGTGCATTTCATTAATTACCAGACCAATTCTGTAGGCCAGCTAAAAGCTCTTTCATCACTTTTCTGTCCCATTCTTCAGTGTATTCTTTCACTGTCACCTTCTTTATTGCATTTCCCCTAACAAACTTGTCTTTCTTTCTTTTTTTTTTTTAATTTGCACATCACTACCATTCTTTTCATTAGTTTTATGGAAAAGACACATTTCTGTCCCTGAAAATGTTGACATGTGAGTTATTCTGTTCAAGTCCCTTCAAAAACTCTTCAGAAGACTGAGAATTTTAGAATATAAAAGGAACCATTCTGATTAGGAGCAAAGGTCAATCTAGCCCAGCTGTAGAATTGCAATAATGGCCAAAATAAGATGCTTGGGGAAGACTGTATGATCAGAATGGACATATATTTTGTTTCCCACTCATTCATTCTGATTCTGACTGTTCAAAGCTCAAAGACGCACAGACGTAAATGTAGTTTCTATGAATTTGGAACTGCTCCATGGTCTTTCTCATTCATTAACTTGCCCAGTTTTCTGCTTAAAGCCATATAAAGTTTTCTACTTTTATGTGACTTCTGATTTTGTGCAAATTGGTCATTACTCCCCTCAGGCATCTCTCTTCCTGACTGAAGAGTCCTGTTCTTTAGAGCAATTGTTTGTAATAATTTCTCACTTGGAAACAGCACTCCATGGCTTTGATCATTCTTGTACTTCTCTGACCTTTCCCTATTTCTCTTCTCAGATAGAAGTCCACCTCTGCACTCAGTTGTCAATATGCAAGTGCATTCATATTCAAGAGTAGTTAGTTTCTCTGGCTTGTTTTTCCTTTCCTGATTATATTGAGTGTTGATTTTGCTTTTCTGATTGGTACTGAGTTAGCAGGTTCTTGGTAATATGTATCATTTCCCCATGGTTTTCTTCTTGAGTAGTAATAGTTAGCTTAGAGCCCATTATTTTGAGTGTGGAGTTAGATTTTAAACTTTAGGAATCTAAAACACCTTTCAGAAATCCAAGTAGCCTATTATCATCCTCTATCCACAAAATCAGAAAACCAAGGACTGAATATGCATATAACTCAAAGGCTGGTCCTCTACTTTCAAGATTACATTTAATAATGTAACTAATGAGGACTAGCTGAGATTTAGCTAATTAATTTTTTTCTTCTACTAAAAGTGCATGAAATAGAGGGGATATATTTAAGAGACGCTTTGGAAGAACACACAACTTATTCCTTAAATTTATTTACAGACAGTGTTGTCATGAGATCTTGGCATTGGAATTGACAAAAAGAATTGAAATATGGGATGGCTTCAGGAATGTGCCTACACCTAGAGCCTAAGTTCCTTTTTTGCTGAGAACAGATCACAGGTCATTTTTATTAAAATGGGAGTGGGGGGAGGAAAGCAAAAATCTTTATAGTTGAAAAACAATTGCTGTAAATTGAGTATGCGGCATAGCATGAAGAAGAGCTACTATATTAAGTCTGTCCTGTGTCCCAGAAAGCTTTGTTTCAACTCTACATGATACCTCAAATTTATACATTTCTGCAGTTCATAAGTAAAATAGTTTAGCAGAATGTGTTAGGTAATACGTACCATAAGCTTAAAATAATTATAGTTCAATTTGGTGCTGGAACAAGAGAAGAGATTGAAGGGCATTACAGTTTTGGCATTATTTCCTGTGAGAAAGCATTTTATTTCTGATGGAGTAAGGGAGTTGCTGGTGTTCAGAGTAAAGAACTTTGTGGGCATGTCTCCATCCGATTTGTGTGATACTAGGATGGCTGCTAAACATCAGGATTCAGTATTTTGTTTTGCATATGACTAAATTTGGATACCTTAGGATCTGTTGTCTCAACATAGAAACCCACACACAGACCAGTGCCAGGGGCTGCTTTGAGAAGATGCAACAAACATTACATCTCATCATAAGTTAATGGTGTGGAAAATCTATGCTTTGATGGACATATGGCCATTTTAAAAGAAGCTGAAAATACAATTGAGTACTGCTTTACTGTGGTAAAAGTGAAATGGTTGATTCTTAAAAGAGGGAAACATTAGAAATTGATAGATACCTCTAGGCAATTTTGCTTTCAAGTGTGGATATTTAGTAGCATTTGAAAAATTGAAAGGAAGCTATTTTACAGCTATAAAAACATTTCTACTCTATAATCTGTGAAAAACACTTTAAATGCAATGAGTAGGCCTCCTGCCTGATTGCATCCAGTAATATGAAGAAGAACCCATTTTATATATTTATTATTAATATATAACTGCACATTCTGTAATTATTTTCTGGTAAGGAACCATGTATGTTACAGGAAAATTAATTTATTTTTCTTTATAAAATCTTGGCAGAATTCTGCAAGTTAAAAAATTTGATTGCAAATTAAGTTCCACATTAAAATGCAAGACTTCTTATGAAGATAATACAATAAATGGTAGTTTTGGTCCAAACATGACTAGCTAAGTGTGAAATTCACTGAACTTCCTTTCTCATGCAGTGGGTAAGAAAGAAAAAAGTACAGTTTTCTTGCTGGAAGAAATGACCTTTTTTAATTCTAATTTTGAGTTTTCAAAAGTTGGTTTGCTCTACTTTATTTACTGCAAGTCAGCACAAGTATGCACCTTTCTGTCCTTTCAGGCATCTTACAGTATTTGCCCTGGGTGGTATTCAGCGTTGCAATTGGAGCCTTTTTCAAACTGGGCATCCTCAGTGCTGCCCATTTCAGGAAGTGATTGACCTATCCTTCAGGCATAACTTCATATAGTTATTCTTGTGTAATCCCTGTAAATTTTTAAAAATCTAAGTGAATGAAGGTGTTAGTATAAAAGAAAAGCAAAACTACTCATTCTAGTTTTGTGTTCTTACCTAAACAATCTCCACCCCCTTTTCTCTGTTTCGTTTCTATTTGCCTGTTCTTACTAAATGACTAAAGAGTCTTTGGTTTACTCTGCTTCACTTTTGACAGTTCTTCCTGTACTTATTAAAATCTAAAATATCCTTCCTTGCTGATCAGTCCTTTTACCTCACAGGTGGTTTATTCTTCTTATTGTTCTTGAAGCAACAGTTCATCCAACCCTCTTGTAAACTTCTTTCCCCATACCCACGATAATGGAGTTGTTATTGTTCTAGCACATTTAACTACAATGTATTCTTGTTCTCTTCTGCACCTGCATCTTTAACTCTTCTGTGAAGAATAGAAATTATCCAGAGATAAAAGGGCCAGTCTTGTGAATTCCTGAGTACTTCTCTCCTGCATTTTGCATTCCTACTGCAGAATGTAACAGTGGGATAAGAAAGTCCTTTTTTTGTCTAAGCATCTAAGGGTCAAAGTTTATTCCTAGAAAATGGGAGATATTGTTTGAAACTTAGTAGTCTCAAAAGGAAAAAAAATATCTGGGATACTAATTTAACCATATTATAGAAATATGTCCTAATATTGTCAGCATATTGACTCTCGGAACGAATTTTTCCTAATTAAAGAAGATAGAGAAGTACTTCTATGCCCATAGTATTTTTGCATACATATAATTACAGAAACAGAATTAGTGTCAAATTCTCTACCTGATTTAGTTTATTGGGGCTGAATATTGGTTACAAGTTCAATCCTGTGAGCTGCAAATGAATCCCATTGTTTATGAAACTTGACCCATGTTATGGGAAAAATATTTCTTATACTCTTAAAAACTGAATGTTTGGAACAGACAACATGGCAGGCATCATTGCTTCTAAGTTGATGATGTGTCTGCATTTAGGTTACTCTGTTCCACTCTAGTTCTCCACTCCTCATCTCCATATCTTTGGAGTAGATTGCCCTTGTGCTGAGAGGTTCCCATTGATTTTTCTTATCCTGTTGGCACTGAAAGTTTTAGTCTCTTCAGGTCTTAAGTCTGGGATCTAAACAGAATGTTTTTCTTGTTGGCCAGATTGAGACTTTCCAAGACTAGTAACAGAGTTTTTGTAGTTAGGGCAAGTTAACTCAGTTTGCCTAGACTTTACAGCATAATGATATTTGACTTCAGGATTGATGAGTTTTATTTGTTTTATGGATTTTTCCTTTAAAGTACCAAGACAGTACTATAGTTAATGAAGCTTATTATTGGTAGATTGAATACCAGTTTAGCAGAACCTTATCCAAAGAGGTGTGATTTATAGAATTGTGGAGGAAATACCAACTGTTGTTTAGAAAGTGCAAATGGTACTGGTTTTACTTGCTCTTCAGCAAATAATAGAAGGGCAACCTTTGAGAAGCTGTAGAGGCATCTGGCCTATGGGGTATTACTAACCAACTTCATCTGTGCCCAAAACCAAAACCATGATACTTATTTTCTTCTTACAGTAGACTAGGTTTTTTGTGTTTTGGGTGTGGATGTGAAATCTTGTTGAGTCTCACCCTAACTCTCCCTAGGGTGGTAATTCATTTTTCAGCAGTGCATACCATATGTCTAAACCAAAAATGGGAAATTTGATTGTTCTATATCTAGCTAAGTGTCCATTGCATAGATTTGTATTTGAAAAAGAAAAAATTAAAGGATGTTTTTGTTTTTTTAAATGTACTTTACTCCCTGAAATGCAATACAAGAAAATTTCATTCTGGAGGCTACATAAACTCCAAAATTGTAGATAAATATTATTCTACTCAATAAAGTGGTAACCAATCATGGAGATTCAAATAAGGGGACTAACTATGTGTTTTAATTTGACTGTTTTCCTTAACAAACTGTTTACTGTTGACCTGTTCACTTTACAGGCACATACATACCTATAAGCCTGTTTCCATAGATACAACAGGATTTTAATGTTTGAGGTGGATGAGAGAATTTATTAATTTTTCATGCTTTAACTTGTATTCTGTTCTCTAGAGCACTCGAGCAGCTTTAGACCATCTGGAGTCTGTTCCTGAGAAATTGAGTCTATTAGAAGATTTGAAAGATACTGGAGTGAGAAGGATTTTATTTGACTCTTTCAGTAGTTCTGAAATATTTTGGTTAATTAATTTCCTTACTAAATGTACAGATAAATTGTTTAATAAGATGTTTACAGTTGTATATGTAAATATTATATAGGCAAAAACGTACAGAAATTTATTTCATGTTTCTATGATTTTTTTTGAGGCTATAAATTTAGTTCTAAATAGTGAAACTGGTGAGGTGCTCCAAAATGCAAACATTGATAACAGGGCGTAATAGGTCACGTGCTAATTATTAGTCCAGAATACTTTTATTGTGTGGTAAATTCTGATTACATATTAAAAAAATGAAATTTTTGTAA
Organism: Myrmophylax atrothorax; assembly: GCA_026770055.1. Taxonomy (NCBI): domain Eukaryota; kingdom Metazoa; phylum Chordata; class Aves; order Passeriformes; family Thamnophilidae; genus Myrmophylax; species Myrmophylax atrothorax. The sequence goes on along the minus strand of JAOXXN010000065.1, from coordinate 43,553,918 downwards.
TTAAATAAATTACACCGGTTATTTCAATATTTAACATAATGAGTGAAGATGGATAATCTTTATAGCTTTCTGTTTTGTTTTCACATAATGACAATAATTGCCACTTATTTTCTCAGCACCACTGTCCAATCAAGGTGTGTTTGGACACAGTGGGACATACTGTCAAGAGTCATAAAGCCTCAGATAAGCTCTTCAGTGGCTAAGTGGCTAAACCCCTGTGGCATAATTACTTTCCATATAAATTTTAAATCGGTGTTAAACCACTGATCAACAAATACATAATAATTTGCATTTGGTTTGCTGTGTAGAATTTCTCATCCTGAGGTAGTCATCAAAATTTCAAAACATAATTGTTTGGAGCATTGTTTATTCTAAGTGTTCTTGTGTGAAGTCATCAGTTAATAATTATACACCATTTTATTGATGTGATCGTTAACAGAGTTAGGAATGGAAATGCTGGTTAAAATGCTTGGATTTTTTTACAAAAGGTATGATTGCGATGTATAGTTTTAATTTCATGTTCCAGGTATCACCAGTGGAGCTTTTCCATCACATTTTCCCTCTCTTGCTTAACATTGCTCTGAAATTACGTTGTCGTTTTCTGGTTTGCCAACATTTGTGAGATTGGAATGCAAAGTCTTTGGTTTAACTTGAGCTCTGTCCTTCTCCCTCATGCTTAGCTTTTTAAAGACACACAGTATATTGTTTGGGAAATAGTTTATTACTCAAGGTAAGCTGTATGTCTTAGCCGTGAGAAGGATGTCAGTTTGGAGTTGCATTACTGTTTCTATTTGGAAGTAACCCACTGGGGTTTTTTGTACCATAGCATGTTTTACTTTCAAGTGGTGTGCATGAATGAAGTGTTTCAAAGCCAGTCATTGTCTTCCACTGCTAGCAAGTTCTTCCCTCAATGTTTTCATAGGAAGGGAGAAGGAAAGAGAGAGTAAATCTTTAACAAACCTCACCTGTTGTCTTTGTGTTCTGTTAATTCAAGTGAATCATTAGCTAGTTCAATGAAAAGCATTATGTTTTCTTGTTAAAAATACTGTTTAGTCCATATCCTTAGAACCCTTTTTCTTCAAGTGCTTGTTTCTACAGTATTGTAATTAATTTTTTGCAATTACAGAATTTCTGTGTTAGAAGGTATGATATTGCTGAGTCTTGGAAAGAGTTACAAGAAATCATTTGCCAGTTAAGGATGAGGCCATTTTAATTTTCACCTATTTTTATTTTACCATTATATTTCTGTACAGCACATTATGTTTTCATATGGACTCTGTATTTCAGCCTCTGAAAGTCAATTCATTCTTGCTATATTGAAAATCCTTGATGATACATGTGTTTACAATAGCCAGACAACATTTACTAACTATTTTTCACATTGTGAAATGATCTAGATTTTTCAATGCATTTCTAGGAGTCCCACTACCGAAGGGACATGATTGAAGAAAGGTATATGAAGTATAAAGAGATAGTGACTTCTTTACAGCAACAGCTGAAAGATTCAAAGCAAAGAGACCAGCAAGTCAAGGTATGTGTGTGAACTCCACTTTCGTGTCCCAATTAGTTTCAAGCAGCAACATAACCTTATTTGTTGTGTATTAACTCCTAGTACAAACACAGAGTAAAATCACACGTAAATGTTTCTGTTTAATATAGCTGCCACAGCTGATGGCATGGCAGCTATATTGGCATGGCATGAAATTTGATGACAGAAGTGTTGCCTTCATTGTAAAGTGCCATGGATACTTCCCAAAAATCTTTGAAATTTCACAGAAAAGTGTCTTACTGTGTCTACTTACACTGAAGTGTTTACCTGCTCTGTGGAATTGCGGTCTACAGCAATTTTTTAAATGTTTTGTTCAATTTTCTCTTGTCCTTTCAATAAAAGATAGATATAGAAACCAATTTCCTCCATGAAAAGGATAATTAATTTCTGGGTCACATATAGTAATTTTTCAGTAATTGATCTTTGCATTCTTTACAAATGATTCTGTGTGATGTCTCTTTCATATACAATGAAATCCAGGCAAACAGAAGGGAAGTGATTGGCTAAAGGTCACTCAGTGGACTGATGGCAGGGCTAAGCACAAATAACTAACTCCCTGCAATGCACATCCAGTGTTCTTGTTTGGAAACATTGCCTGTAATGAGTTCACCTTTCCAATTGTTACCATGCTTTCTTTCTCTTCTTATTAGCTTGTTCATTGTTGTGTCACTCCTTCCTCACTACATGTCTTTGTGATAGCAGCTTGCTTCAGCAGAACTGCAATTTCTTATAAACATGATTGAAAGAAGTGATCTAAACTGGAGAATCATACTAGTGTTTCTGCTACTTCTCTCAATCAAATCAGATTCTTTGGCAATGAATCATCCCTCTTTCTCTGAGCAGTTGAGCTCAAATCTGGGATTACACACTGATAGAAAACTTGAAGCGGTTTGTGTTTCCCACCTCATCCATAGCCATCTTCCTTCTGTAAAATGAAGTCATACTTAGCAGCTCTGTCTTTGAAAAAGTGGAAAAAGTAAAAGAAAACCAGAATATTTTAGCTTAGTAATTTGTGGTTGTAAAAAGGTATTAAGCTACTTGAAAAAGCCATCTTGTTCTTTTGTAAGAAAGAACTGAAAGAAAGACACTGGGCACTTTCAGTCTGTTGTTGATGATAATTTTTAGTTTCTTGAATTTCTGTTGCCTCCACACACGAGTTACTAAATCAATAGCCATTGAAATCTGAAAAACATTGGAAAGCTAGCGGAATGCAATCAGCTGATGGCAGAACATACTATTGCACTAAGCTGACTGCACTTACTGAGCTTGTGTGATTTGAACTCTGTATTCAGAATCCAGTATAAAGCTGATTCCAAAACAGTATTTCCTCTTTCTTTAGACAACAGAAAGCATTTAATGGCTTCCATTTAGTCAGGCCTAATTGGGTTTTTGCATGACATACAGTACTCATTGCTGTCACGGCTGTTACAAATAGAACAGAATGTTCAAAACCAAGTAACAGACGGGTGCTAATCTGATTTCAGTGATCAGGCTAGCTTAGACTAAAAAAACCCTTTTTAATGCTTGCCTTTCTGAACTAATTCAAATGCATTGTTCTTTATTTTTTTTTATTTTATTATTTGTCAATTGGGAGTCTCTAAAATTGATCTCAGGCAGAGCATAGGATTGAGGACATCAAAGTTCATTCTTTCTGATATTTTTGATTCATGCTCTGTACACAACATAATGCCTCTACTCAATAAAGTTGACAGATATTTGGTAGGTGATAAGAAAATGCATGTTTCTTGTAAGATTTTTACACTCACCATTTTAAATAAAATTACTTGTGGAATTAATCTTTTTCCTCTGTTATGATCTTCCTTCTAGCCTTTCTTATAATACACTTCTTTCAGCTTGCTTGCTAACATTAATCTTAGACAGGCATTGTCTAATCCTGTGTCCCAGCCTTTTTTCATTCTAAGGATGAAAAATTAAACCAATGTTGAATGTTCCCCTAAAGGCAGTAATTTTTCTTCCTTAGGATCTCATTTGTCCGCACAATCTTCCTACTTTTCTGTAGGCTTGTCAGCTGTCTATAAAATACCTGTTGCTTAGAAGCCCAGAAAAATCATAGTTGCTATTTGTATGTGTTGAAATGTAAGATTTCCAGTAACAAAAGGAGGCCAGAATACCAGCACAGGTAACAGTCTTGATTTTTCAAATAAGAAAAGGTCAAATGATCTTAGATAAAGAAGAAATTGGGGAAAAGAAAAACATAAAAATAACATATTAACTAAAATAACTAAAATTGAATACCAACAGAAGCAAAATCAAAACAGAAAGCTAAATAAAAAGTAAAGGTAAATGTTATGATGGAGAGACAAATATTTTAGGACAGTTTCCCTGCCACAGATAATTGACCATCTAGTCAAACACAGCATACAGATGTAATTGTCCATGAAGCACATGAGCAAAGACACATTCTGTAAGTTAAAATTTCTGTAAAGAGAAAGTAATTTTGTATTCCAGATACTGGTAGAAGCACCTTGCTTGTTTAAAAGCTCTATTCTAAGACAGCATTTCTGGAAGCAGAGTGGGAGGACAAAAATGTTTTTTACTCTTTAAAAGTTGTTATTGTTCTATGAACACCTTAAGTATTAAATCTCTCATCAGCACAAAAGGGGATTAATATGTATAATTCTCATTAGTCTTAATAGGATTAAATCCTTCAGTGATAGAACAAAAGCTCATTGTATCTCTAAATTGTTGAATTTTCTTTTGTTTTCTGTTCAGTTTTCAAATCTTAGTATCAAAATGAATGATAAACTGTAAGGTGTTTAAACAAAATTCACTAAGACTGTTCATAACAAGAATTCAGTAGTAAAATTGAGTGTTTTATGAACTGGTGCATTTGTGCATTATTACCTCTTCTCAGCTCAAGAAACTGAGTAATTTGGATACCAAGCTAAACTTTTAATCTTATTTTGGATAGTATTGTAACTGGAAACTACTTGCTATTGAGCTAATAGAGATTTTCTCAGGTATTTTTGTTTAAATGACCTTTTTAAAATTATCTTTTCTTTTTCGCTTATAGACCAAATGACTCTTCTCACCAAGAAGCTCTGTTGTATGGGTTTGGTCATAAACAATAACATTGTACTTCAGACTTTAATTAAATGCTTTAACAAAAAAATTAAAAAGCACCCTCAGGTATTTTGGTATGAGAAATCAATGAAGTTTGAGTTTCCTCAGTGGCAGGAAAAATATATGTAATATTTATTGCTACATATTGGTGGAACTTCAGTGAACTAATGAGTTATTCATCATTCACTGATGTCTGCACTGCCGCTGTGCTGCCCTGAACTGTGGATGTGATGTGAACAGAAAACAGAGCATTTTTACAGCTTACTTTACTGGCAAAGACTTGCAATGACACCAATGGCAAAGCAGTTTTTTGCAGACGTTTTATAGTGATGAAATGGGAATGAAATTTGTAATCAAATTAGTTTGAAACTAAGAGCAATACTGAGAATTCTGAGAATTCAAATCGGTATTTTCCAGCACATGTGAAATCACAGCATGTGCTTGTATATGTGTTACTGTATGGCTGTTGTTAAACTTTACAGCTGCTTGATAGTAATAGATAAAATTATTTTTATTTGGCTCCCATAGGATGTGAAAATGGATGCTGACATTTCTGATATAGAAGTGCCTCCTCATTCTTCTAACTGGCAAGCTCAAAACAACATTTTGTCCAGCTCACTGCTCTCAGATTCAGGTTGTAAGTATTATATCGCAGAAAAAATCTACAAGAAATGTATTCTGCTCTTATAAAAACTTTTTCACTTGAAAGAGTAAGACTTTCTATTTTTCAAAAAAGAAGTGCTAGAACCATCTTAGGCATCCTTCTATGTTTTAGCTTTAGATACTGGATGGATGCCTTTGCCTGGGAAGTGCTTCATTACATCCCACTGATAGTTGGGTTTTTTAACTGGGACATACAGTATATTCTGTTCATCACCTAAACATGTCAATGAAAAGGGCTGCTCTTGGATTCTGAATCTCTGCATGATGAATCATACCTCTATAAGCTGTGTATCTTTTCAGGCACCAGAGATGTCCTCAACCACGGATTCTTTCCCAGATCTTTCATTTATACCAGTTAGTCTCATGCTTGCGTAGCATTTTCACAGTAAAATCTGAATTCACTATTTGTGCTTCAGTAGTGTTTGTTAGCTGTTCTTTCTATCCCCTCATACATATACCACTTCTGGTCATGAAAAGTCATGGGATATCTGATAGCATAGGAACTTGCTTAATAAGGTAGGACATATTAGGTCTTGATCTGGTACAGGCACATGTTTGCGTGAGCGTCAAAAGTAACTTAAAAAAAGGTTTTTAAAGGTTTTTCTTGGAGCATATCAGTACATGGATATCAGAATACTTTTCTTTAGAAAGGTATTGCCTTCTATTTCCTTTCAATACGGCCAATTTGTGCGCTGGTAACGTGTTCAGTAAGTTGAACTCTATGTAACAAGTCCTATTTCAGGCTTCATTGCACTGTGAAACTGTTGCATCTTAGAGTAAGTGCTGCAGAACATTACTGGTCACTAGTAAGTGCTGAGTTGATCTGAGGAGGTTCAAGGTAAATGATTTTTTCCTTTCAGAATCTGTAGCTTGTGGTTAGTATCTTTATGCAGAGCATACTGAATAACAATAGTGGGAATAAAGCATAAGAGCAAATGCCTCCATCCCATCTGTACTTCAGAAACACTTTACCCTGACTTGATTTTTCCATTTTCCCTAACCTCATCCCTGTCAAACTCTTGCAAATCAAAGTACAGCTCAGCCCGTTTTGGGTATAGAAAATAAATAAACCCAGGCCCTGCAGGTGTATTCAACCTTCAGCAGTCCCTTCCAATCTCAACAATTCCAAAAGTGATTCCACTGCAAAAACTTACTGAAATTTAAAAATGCAACATAA
>JAOXXN010000065.1:43533361-43547435 GCA_026770055.1 Myrmophylax atrothorax | reverse complement strand
TGTAGGGGAGAGAAGCAGGGTTTGAAGAAGAGAGAAAGGGACCTGCATAACACAACAAAATAGGGAAAACACTAAGCTGCAAGGAAAAATTACAGGAGAAATTAAGGTGACATCTGGGCCAGCCAGTAACCTAATGAAACAGTTCTGTGTATTTATTCTCTGATTCAACTGTTTTTACCAGCACTAGACACTAGGCTTTCTGGAGCTAAAAAAAGAAGTGATGAATAAAAGACAGTAGCAATTCAATTCACTACTTAGTGCTTATGGCAGTAAGGTATGTGGATTAATTACTCCGCAGACTTTGGTTAGTGACTGGTTCTCACTTTGTGCTGAATCTGATCTTCACCAGTGAAATGTGTATTTTGAAGTTGTTACTGTAGTTCTTGAGAACAGTTGAAAATTCTGCAGTCATATTCACATTATAAGGGGATTTTCCAGTGAGTGGCAAATGATAAAGTCAGCTACTTCAGTCATGATAGTCACATAAACACCATGAACTTTTAATTTCAGTATTGATATTAATTAGTTATAATTTGAGACTTTGACAGTGAAGTGCAATTAGATGTCTTTGCTCCCAAGCCTCCTGTAGCTTTTAATAAATCTACCTATAAATGTCATCATCTATTTTCTGTGATTAATTATCTCCTAACTTCTTCAGAGAATGGACTGGCTTTTTTGATTTACCTTTTGGAGCAATTTGCAAGTCTTTGTGATTTATGTTTCCCCATTCCATCTTTTCTAAATTCATGAAACCCTACAAACTGTAGAGTGAGTCAGTAGTACTAGTAGCTTCCTTCCCATTGTGGGTCTCCTATGACTTGTAGAGAGCACCAGGAAGGAGAGCAGACACGTTTGATAAAATTTAATTCTCTGTGAGGGGGATCCTGGGAGTTGAAGTTTAGAACTGGTTGGAAAAAAGACAAATAGTATGAGAAAATAAATAAGGGAACAACAGTCTGCCTCCCTATATATATTTACTAAAAAGTTGTCAATGCAGCAAGCAGTTAAAAGGAAAAGTAATTAACATTCTGTTTTGTTTCTGGTATAATTTCTGCAATTATAATAGCTTTTCCATTACAAACTAATTTAAAAGATGCTGTGGGAATGTGCTTTTTTATTTCTATACCCGGTTTCTTAGAAAGAAAGAAGTCTAGCTGAGAAAATAGTTTATTCAAGGAAACATTCGTTAGACGTGGCTTGCAGTCTGTGTTATTATCAGACAAAAATGGTTAGTCCAAAAAGTCACTGCTAGTTGTTATCTAATGAATAATCCTCAGAAACTGTTTTTAATGGCCGCTGTATTTTCATGAATTTTTTATTACAAAGGTCCCTAGAGTTACACATGCTTTGCATTAGCTTTGTGAATTGAGTCCTGCCTTTCTTTTTTTACATTTCATCACTTCGAGGTTTTAACCTGGATGGTTTCCCAGAAACTATATATGTCTTACAGGCTTTCTATTGTTATGGGAATTTATGTTCCAGGGCTTCATAAGCTATGACTTTTCAGAGAAGAAAATAGCCACCAGTTTTCCCAGCTTCTGTAGCTGGGGTCGCAGACTGCTCTGACCTGTAGGCTCTGGTGATAGACAACACTCTTGTGCCAACATGGTATCTAGTATGAATGATACCATGGTTGAATGAAACCGAGTTGTACTGAATGCATGGTTTATTGTTATAACAATTAACTCCTGCAGTGTATTGCAGATGCCTGTCTTTATCCCTCTGTGTATACTTTTTCATAAGTTCTTAGGACTATTTGTATTTACATTTATAAATAAATAACATAATTAAAAGTAAAAAGACATTGCAACAGCGTTATGCCGTAGGATGCCATTCTAGAACAAAACCTTCTAAGGCTGCTTAAGCATAAGAATCTGGAATGATTAGAAACTTGACATCATCACTTAGAAAAATGCAAATTGATTTAGTTTAGCAATGAACTTTTTGATTTTTCACCTTACTTGGAGTACTGTCCACAGGAGGTACCACTGAAATAACATACAGTAGCATAGTTTTGGGCCAACACTGAAAACTATGCTGCAAACTTATAATTCACTGTTATAGTAATGTCGTGAACAGAGTGGGTACATTCTCTGTCAAGAAGTGAAAACGTATCACTCCTGATCAAAGTGTGAAGTCTTGCTCCCTATTAAATAACTTTTGGTTATAAACTGCTACAATTTACTGGATCATTAAAAACTGCACTCTGGGTATTTATTACTAACAATCAGGAGGACTACTTTTCTTACATGCTTGTGATATAAGGAAGGCCATAAGAAGAAGGGTATGTTGTATAAGCTGAATCCACTTTCTGTCACCTAATTTCTGCCTTTTGCCATGTTTGATTTTTTTTCTTAGCATTTTATCATAAGGTGTTCTGTCAATTTATATTGTCTAGATTTTGATGCAATATAACGTATTTAGAAATAAGAATTATATACGCACCCTGCTGTGAAGGTATATACACAGTATGATAGCATATGCCTACCTGTTCAGTGTCACTTGTTGAGTTTTTAGTCCATGCTATTGGTTAAGATATTCTTTCTGAATTTTTTTTAGTGGTTTGTTTTGTCTTATTTAAACAAAAATTCTGGAAAACTAAATGGAAAATATATCTTAGTGAAATTATCAAATCTTTTAAAATGCAATTTTACATTTCTTTATAAGAAAGCTCTTGGCCATGCCTGTATTACAGAGTATTAAAATCTGTTTCTCTAGAAAAATAAGTCAGTTTCTCAATTCATAGCCTTATGAATATTAACACCATACTGCTTGCTGTGTAAATTAGAATATTAAATAATACAATAGATATTTTAAATAAACAACAATGGGCAGTCAGCAAAGTTGGAGAATCACAGGTTCAAAAAGGCTTCTAAGCTCATTGACTGCATGTGTTTCTCTGAAGATGCTTAATTACTTTTTTGTGTGACTTTTTCTAGCACTTAGGAAAGGGATGGTTCCTTTTGATAAAAGTGCCACCAAGGAAGATTCTCCTAATGTTCCTGTCAGTAAAATGAAGCTGCAAGCAGAAAGAGGAAAGCAGTAGAACATTTTATGAAACTACACCAGTTTTCTCTGTGGTAAATTCCATTCTACTCTTTTTTTTGTTTTGAACAGTAATAATTTCATCTGCTATAGAAGTGATGCACCCTTTATGATACATCAGTTGCCAAACACTCAAATGAAAAGCACCAAGAGTGATCTTAATGAACTCTTGTGAAAATTTATGTGACTTGTACACCAGGGGCTCTCTGGAATTTTGCTATTCTCTTGTATTTGTTTCTGCAATGCTCCTAGACTAAATTTATTGTATTCCTGAAATATTATGAAGTGAAATACCTGTGACATTAATCTTTGCTATGAGTTTATTTACCCATATACAGGAATTATTCTGACAGTTGTTTTTTATTGCATTTAATAAGATTAATAATAATGAAAAAATATCCAGAAATTAGCTATTATTATGACAATCATTATAGAGTGCTGTACAGACCCATCTGTGATTTTAAGTTCTTCAGTTTGCAAGAATCATTTAAGAAAGAAGTGATAAACGAAGTGAAAATTTCTCAAAGTTAGTCAAAATTCTGATCTTGGTTCCAGGTTCAGCATATATCTGTTATAAGCTGTCTAGAATTATTCCAGCCAGAGCAGTTTTATCAGATGGCTTCTGGTAAGGCACTTTAAGGCATTTGAATCTCACCTTTCTGTATCAAGAGTGTGGAACGGCACTGCTATGTGGCTGTGAAAATTTTAATAGCAGGGTTTAATGATCGTTTATTTATTCTGTGTTCTCTGTTAGAGAAGGTATGTCATACTAATTGTACAATGTTATGGAAATATAATATTGCACATTTTTATTTATTCAGATATCTCTATTCTAAACAAATTGGATACAATTTTGCATTGCGGTGGTTTCAAACAGCATATTACAGAACAATTTTCTACTATCAAAAGAAATGCAAGTGTTTCTGATGGTCCTTGTTGTGTTCTCCTTTCGAGTGCTTCTGGCTCAATCACTGCTAATGTGCCTTCTAAGATTTGCCAAATCCATCAGAATATTGTAGCAACGTTAACACCATTGAAAGCATTGTATTTTGTAGACTCCTTTCTATTTAGGAAGCCTATTTCTTCTCTGAAATACTGGGTTTTTTAGCACTGTTGGTGTCTCAGACATAATTCACAGGTCACCATGTTCCACCTCAAAACAGGTCCCTTATTTTTTCCATTTCTCTTATTTTTGTTGAGTTTATTTATTTATTTATTTGGTTGGTTTTTTTTTTAATTTTCTGAAGAAGTGTTCTGCAGTCCCAGTGGGTTCTCTGCAGGGACAGTGCACTTACTTGACAATCACCTTGTATTCATCCTGTTTCAAACAGAACATGCTGGGAATACCAAAATAAGACACAGAAATGAGAAAAAAAATGGTTCATTCTTCTTTCATTTTTACACACTGAAGTTGCTTAAAATTTAAAAAGAAATCTGATTTGGTTAAAAAGCTTTTCCTTACCTTTTGTATGTGCATAATGCAGTGCATAGTAGTCCTGGCATTGGCTTTTTGCAGACTTCTGGCCCATGTGCTCCTTCAGAAGGTCTTGGGAGCAAAACAGGCATGTCCATCTCTTCTGATCTCAACAGCAATGACAGGGACTAGAAAAAAACAATGCATAAACTTCTACTGTCCACAAAGAGTGTAGATGTCATGAAGAAGTATTTAGCTCAAGTCACAATTACCGCAGACTAAACATACTTTGTGGATCTAATATCTGTAATTTATTTTTTAATTAGATCAGAGCAGAGCTGGAAATATGGTGTTTAAAATACTTTAGCTAATTTGTCTGCTGAAACATTAAAAAATTGCAAAATGAAATGTCACCAGCTTGCAGACTTTATGGTACCTACAAATCATGGTCAAAATATAGAAAGGTCACTTTAAAATATATTATGAAACAGTAAATCAGACTCTCAAAACACCTTACGATTTTTGAGGTAAAAGTGCCTGTTGGTAAATGAATAGGGCTTTAAGAGTCTTAGCTGAGAAGAAATACACAGAATTCTCTTTTTTTCCCTAAGGAATTTGTAAAAATCGTACTATTTTATGTTTTTATACATTTTTTCCTCACTTGTAACTGAAAAATCTGAAGTATGTTTTCTTAAAACAGGATCACTGCAGCTTTAGAGTGTTAGAAAACGAAGGATAAACAGTCTGATCTCCCTCACTGTTACATCAAGTATTGAATCATTTTTTGTACTGTATAGGACAGAAGTTACTACTAGGTGAATAATTTTAGCTTTAAAACTTTAAATATGCTCAGTGCTTAGTATATTTGCTTTTGGCCATGTGACTGGGTTTCCAGCAGAGTTTTTTATCCTTTTATAAGATTTTTTACAAGGGCTGGAAGAACAGAAGTCAAACCGCACTGAAAAAAAAAAGAAAAAGAGGAGGAATTTTCACTGAGTAGACTTATGGACTCCAAAACCAGGAAATTCTTTCTTAAATTTACCCTGTTGGCATGGCAGTCTAGATAGCATGTAATATTTGTCTCTCTTCCACCTTTGATAGAGGTTCATATTACAAAGTGAATTTTGTTTCCGCTTTACTGAAGGCTAAAGTTCCGTTCATGACATTATGTGTAACTGTCCCTTTGTGGTTTAAGAAATAATATTTTTTCCATATTGGCCCAAAATAGTACTCTACTGACCAGCTTCAGTTTTTAAAGTAGAAAAGCAGATAATTTTTAAGGAAAACCTTTTGTATATTTTAGATTTTAAAAAATAAAATTTTTTTAAAGATTTTTTTTTTTATACTTCAACCATTTAATTACCTGTTCCTCAGTTGTTGCTTAAAGCATTGGTTTTCAATAACTCAAAAATGTGGAAAAAGTGTTTTGTTTTTTAGTTCTGTTTAGCATTTGGTAAATCCGGCAACTTTTTATGCATGTAATAACTACATACAGATTTAACAAGCTAATCAGGCATTCTCTCTTTTTTTTCATGCTGTCTTAGTATTATGCTTTTAGAAATGCACTGGCCCTCTGTTTCAGCATCAAATAGTTGTCACTTAAATAAGCTATACATTTTATGCCCTTCAGTTTCTTAATGTTTTACAGCAGACTTGAGAGTATTTAATTACTTTTGAGATTATATTTAGTAAATAGCCAAAACCAATATTTTTATTATGTAATTATGTCATCCTAAGAAGCAAATGTCAAAATAAAAATGAAACTTAATCTAGGATAAAAAAATAAAATTTTACAGTGTAAAACAAAGAGCCCTTCTTACATTTACTTCTCAAATTTTTGGTGGAAGCCAGTCTTCAGTGAGGGTGAAAGTACTCCTTGGATATTCAAAGCTCAGCCACATTTTTACTAGCTAGTCCAACAGAGTAAAAAAAGAAGATACATGAGAATCCCATACAACAAAGAAACTACAATTCTAAAATCAACTTCTGAGCTAAAGAATCTGCATGTCAGTTCATCTATGGCTTACAGGGTGTAGTCTCTGCACTGCATAGCACTGAATGTTTTTTCATGCATGAAAATGCCAATATTACCCTAACAGTAAACCAGCAGGTATTTCTGTAACACTGATATAATTTTTGTGGCTAAAAGTGAGCAGTATTTAACTGGAATATGATATCTACAACATGCAGAAAAATTCATTCATTAATTTATGTGGGACTGCTTGTTAGAGTCAAATTTTACAATGACTGTGTTAAACTCCTCATGTTTGCAGTGCAATAGTAGCGTATTTATCTCTCTGTGAGCCCTGTCTTCACCCCACAGAAGTAATTGATACTGAAGTTAATGTGAGCTGCAGGCCAATATCTGGGTATACAGCCTTGTCAAAAAGGGATCTGCAGGAGGCCATCACACAAATTCCTATAGTTTTGATCTAATTGTAGAATTTAGAAGTAGATGTGGAGAAAAAAAGAGTAGTAGAAGGAATGGAAAGCAATTAATGCGTTAAGTTAAAATTTCAGAATACTTATTCTTGATGCTTTAATTTAAAAATTGGTTTAGAGCTAGTATTTACATCTGAATAAAAGTGATTCCTAAATAAGATTCCATCTTGAATAAATTATATTTTTCACACATTAAAATACTTTCTACTCTAGCACGACTCAACTCTTTACTGTAAGGATGTCTAAGCTCTTGTGAGTATGAACTAATTTGCTTTTCTACATAAAGAACTAAATTAGATTTTAAATATGAAAAATATTTTAGTACTGTATACAGGAGTACAGCAGAGCAGAATCCAATAAGCTAAGTCTGTGAAAACTCTGTAAACTAATGCCTTAGGGAATGTTGACAGCAAAAATGAAAGAGATTGCTGTGGTTAAAATCCAGCAACATCCAACATTTATCATTTGTGCTAACAGCAATAGCTTTCATGTTTCTAAAGCTGAAATTGCACATCTGTCATTTCTCAGTCTGAAATAATGAGATTTTGTTTTCTCTTGCCTTAATAATGTTAAAATAGGTAACGTGAAAAAATGCAGTGATGATATTTTTAAATTTCTAGTAATTTTATTCAGGAATCTACTAGGTGCTATCTGAAAGTAACTATTTTTGGAATCTGGTTGTGAACATGTTTTTGTTAAAGTATTACATTTAAATACAAGAACTGCATAAAGAGACTTCATTTAGGATAATTTTGCTATCTTTTTTTAGGGGCCTGGCTCCTTAAAATAGGTGTTTTGTCTGAGTAAGTGTAACAGTTGTTCCTGCGTTGCTATTTTCATCTATCTCCAGACCAGAGTTGTTTTGATCTTAGACTGCTTTTTTTCATTTGCCATCTGCAGAGCCACTGGTATGTCAGAACACATACCATCATTTCTTCACTCACCCCCTGCCAGTAATTTTGGTAGTTAACAGTCCCATGGAATTACATCACTTATGAAGGCAGTTGTTTCTTTTATAATCTCTTTTCATATGAATTCTGCCACTCTTACTTGTTTACTAAAATAAAAGCTACTTAGTAACTGGACTAACATCAGGTCACACGCTGTCTAATTTTAAAGATCCCACAGGCCAAAATAAATGTGTCTTACTACATTTGCTTAGATTTTCTAAATGCTCCCATATTTGATTCTACTACCACTTTGTAGAAGGAAATGGTAAAGTATAGACTCTGAAATATTACTGATTCCAGGCAAAGAATTAGACTACAACTAATTTAGGATATCTACCCAAGTGCTTTTTGTAGAACCTAAAATACTCATTACAAACTATATTTCTTTAGTATGTTAATATCAAATTGCCTTCTTTACAAACAGTTGCGACATCTTAACCATTTCTGAAAAGTGATACTGAAATTTGCTAAAGATGGTCACAAAGTATCATTCTGCAAACATTGATTTCTGTGTCACTCCTGTTGTTAAACGAGCATGGAACTGGGAGCCAGCCCGATTTATGTCCTGGCATTAGGCTCTTCCCAGCAACCACCAGTGACACAGTGAAGATGAGCTGTGTTTTACTGCTGGCCAAGAGGACAGTTTGCATCTGTGGCATAAGCTCTTTTGTGTATGAAGCTCAATGAGTGCACCATTTTTATTGAGGCTTTCACTGCCCAGCACAGCACTAACAGCACCATTTCGTTCAAACTGTTGCAAAAAGACATTGTGTAGCTGGCAGAACTTTTGTTACATATTTTGACTAACAGAGTGTCAACAAATCTATCTGAAACCTCAGAGTTGTTGGTTTTGTTTTCACTGGAGAGGTTTCCAGTGCAGTCACAAAGCTATAAAATGCAGAAACCTTCTTCAGTGTGGGCTCCACCAGCAGGGAGGCTCACTAAGCCATGGAAGGTGAATCCATTAGCATGTTGTCCATTGATTGATTAGAGGTCTATAAATTAACAAAAACCTAACCCATGAAGTTTTTAAAAAGCGAGACAAATTATTCTTATTTGACAGACAGAAAAATCTCTGTGAAAAGGAAAAACGAAGTAATGAAAGTAAAGAAACAATTTTTTTCCAGAGTGCAAGTAATTTCTTAACTGAAGTGACAGCTTTATAGACTAAAATGAAGCTCCTGAATATGTTAATCAACAGACATCAATCCCACTTCATGTCATCTCTTAATGTGTAAGACTTGCTTGCTATGATTTAGGCTTGTGTTCCATACTTAGGGAAATTCTGTTATTTGTCCTGTGCACTGAATAGCAGAGTTGAAATAATTCTACTGGAGACAGCTGATATGCTACAGAAGGAGTACTGGCTGGTACAGTGTATTTTAACAAATAGACCAAATGTTCTAGTTTCAGCTGTGGTATTACATTACCAGAAGAAAGTGACAAATACAAAAATATTTAGACTGTAGGTAAGAGTGACAATTCAGTGTATTACTGTGGTTTTGAAGGTGAATCATTTTTGAGACTGAAATTTCTGTATGTGCTTATTAGCAAATGCTGATATTATAATTTTTTTCCCTTGGAGAATGTGTGAAGAAAACATGTCATTCACTTTTGAGTTCTGAAACACGTTTTGCCATTTTCTGCTGTCAGTTTCTATTTAATTTGGGGTTAGCTAAAAAACCAACTAATTCTAATATTTCATTACAAGTACTCCTAATTAAGTTAGTTGATACATGAGTCATTTTCCTCCAGATCTTTTCATTTTATTTGAATGAAATACAGTGCTTTTTGCATTTAGTGTTCTAAAACTGGAGCAAAATTATTCTTGTGAACTAAAATTTAGATTGGAAAATTCTAAAACTAAGATTGCCCACGTGTCTCGTGCATGTGACATTGAGCATTGTATTTCCCAGTCAACTATTGCCACTACATTACAGTGTAAGGTTAACATAGGGAATCTTCATAATTTCAACAAATTATATGGATGCAGAATATTTCTGTGCTGGTGTGATGTCAGAAAGGCTGGTTTAATAATTCTAAACCTGATTGTACTGATTAATGTAATAGAAAAAAGCATAGTGGAATAAAATTCCTCAACATTGATTTTTTTTCTTGACATAAAGTCCTTGAAAGTTAAATGAGAAGTCCAGCTCCTGATCCATGTTGAAGGTGACACTGCTGTAGTAAACAGAGCTATTGCATTTTCCTTCAAACTTGATTTCTGACATGTAAAGGTGTGTTCAGACTTTTAGTAGCTATGTAGGCATCATGTATAGCCCTGTTTGCATAATTGTCTCTTCCTTATAGATATGTATAAACATCTTCATGCACTGTAAAATTTTACTGGTCAAAAAGAAAATTAATCCTTTTATGCTTGGAAATCCTGACTGCAGTAAAGCTTAGCAGAGGCTCTGTCTCTAATATCAGTGGAGTTACAATTTCATGCTGTTTTAGAAAAGGGGAGAGAAATATTTTCTCAGTATACTTTTTATTGCATTGTGAAGATCTACAAGTCTACAATATGTATGGGTCTTATGAGCAACAAATACTTGCTGAAAAATCCATGATCTTATAAAAATAATTTTGTACCAAACTAAACATTTGAAATAATTTGGCAGTATTATGTGTGACTCATGTCAGAACACCAATTTTATTGTTGAGTTACTGCATTGGCATCAGAAGATCTGTACCTGCCTGATTTATACCAATATGAAACTAGAATCAAATCTCATGTATAAAGCCTAAGTACCAATTTGACTACTAAGTGCTGAGATCATGTCAACTGATTACACTATGAAGTATATGAAAGCTGTCTTTGTGCTGGGAGTGTGTTGCTGCAAACTGATAGCTTGGCACGGAGTCTGCAGCTATGTTTTCAATTTGGTTAAGGCCCTACCAGGAGAGTTCATATGTTACTTTAACATCAACATTTGTACCTACTTTCTGCAAGTACACTATAAAATGTTAGCCCATGTTGTAGTAACAAAAATACCAAACTACTTTACTCTTTTGCTAACTTGGGACTTACTCTAAGCTATTCCCAAAGGCAGGGTCACAAGTCTTTATTGCATCTCAGGAGAAAGTTAGTACCTTTGCAGGATCAAAGTTGCTAACTGCACTTGTAAATTAAAGTATAACATGGAAACTTTTAATTTTTGTAAGGTAACAAAATAAATTATTTTTCCAAGCAATGCGTAGCATCTCTGTTCATTTACCTAAGACTTCCAAACTTCTGTAAAGACCTGTTTTATGTAATTGATCTTTTTGTTTTTGTCAAATATAGATGTGTGATGTGCATTTATGTTGCCCAATTTTCTTATTAACTTACCTCTAGGAAAATAATATGACCTCAGATTTTTTTCTTTTCTCTCTTCTACTATAATATTTGTTTAAAAACTAAAATGGTAGTTTCATTATGAGAATCAGTAGTTTTCTTTAAAAGTGCGTGTTCAAAAGACTTATTTAGGTTAAGGATTTGTTTACCATTAAGGACCAAAAAGTCTGGCATTGTAGTGTTACAATGGGAGTGGGTCTTTACATCGGCTGTGAATGACAGAGTGTTTCCAGAGGTCCTTAATTAGGACAAGCTGTTGTGCCTATAGCCTCTTACAGAGCACGAGCGACATTCATCTGGCTGAACGTGGGTTTGGACAGAACACATGCCTCCATCTAAACAAACCTGCCTTTTTAATCAACAGGATCAGTGGCATCCTTCATCTCACCCCAAAGTAAACAGCCAGAGTTCAATCAAATTGCAATAGCAGTTTTCTTTCACATATGCTCACTGCTCTCTTCCAGCTGTGTTGCACAACACTTTTCCCTTCTTCTTAAGTATGCTATTCCAGAGGCTCTGGCACCACTGCTGATGGTTTCAGCCTTGGCCAGCAGCACGTCTGTCATGGAACCAGCTGGTGTTGGCCCCATTGGACATGAGGAAAGCTTCTGTCAGCTTCTGACAGAAGACACACCTGTAGCCCTTCCACTACCAAAACCCTGTCACGCAAATCCAGTATAAGTATGTTGATTCTAGTTTTACCTGAAAAACTAAGGTCAGTAAGGTTGAAAATACAGCTGATACCAGATAGTGTCCTGTAGCTATGTCAACAGAAACTGCAACGCACAAGGAGTACATGAATAGGAGTAGTCACTGATGCCACAGAAATGGCATCAAGAACAAGTTTTACTGTGAATGTTTTATATTTTATTGGAGCAGATATTTTACAGAAATATATTTTGCAGGCATTCTTGCATTCATGGCCTTTAGCGTGGTGTTGTGGCCTAGTGTACTGTCAAGAAGTAATGAACCAGGTCTTCAGTGCTTCTGAAGGAGGTACCAGGCTACAGCTGCTGATGGGGACTTCAGCTTCATATCCATCCCCGGTAATACAGCTCTTGTGATGTCAGACAAATAGACAGGCTCCTTTACAAGTGAAAACAAGTAGTTTATGCCAGTCTCCTTTTGGATACCTTAAGAATGAGATCTGTAGGCAGAATTTAAAAAGCAGCACTACTACTGTCTGGAAAAGGCTGCCTGAAAACTGCTGGAAGCATCAATGGTTCTACAGGAGACAGGATGACTATGAGGACAAGTCAATCAACATCTCTGATCTTCTTGGCTATGCACCTCACCACAGCTCAAAGAACATTTCTCAATGGGTAAGGAAGGTAGGTTGATATAAAGAATGGGCAAACTGGTTTCATGGGAAGCTTAGTTGTAGTCTCAGGAAAATGCATTTGTTGTGTCCCCAGATAAAGCCCCAACTGGTCCTAGATCTGTAGTGTGGACCTTACCTTATGCTTCTTTTATAAGCCAGGAACCCATTGAAATACCAAATGGTAGTTCTTCCTGGCCCGACCCCGTGTACCTCCTGGTGCCTCAAATTCAGAGAGGAACTAAATCAGAGTACAAGTTCGAGTCTACAAAAGATTGCTGAAAACCATGGAATAAGAACAATAGACAGTACTGAAAATTAGAATTTGAATTTTATCTCAGGAGCTGAGAATACTGAAACAGTCTATCTACAGCCATGGGCAAGCCAGGGTCAATTGTATCCATTTTATATGGTCATTTTCAATAGTCAATTTGGTGATAACTTCCAAACAAGCAATGATATATCTAACACTGAGCCTAACATAGACCTGCAACCAAAACCAGTGATGAGTGCTGCTTATGGTTTCCTTACAATCCCTTAGAACAAACTATACTAGACTTTATTAAGAGATGGTTCCAAAAATTCTCCCCACATATACCCTTCCCAGAAAAGTAGTGTTATTTGTCTTAGCTTATTGTAAACTCCATTTTGTGGTAGAAATAAACTCAACCTTTAAGACATCCAGCAAATACATGCATAACAAAATTTACCAGCATAAACCAAGTTAGAAGAATATGTTTTCAGATTTTATAGCCAGGTTTTTGGTAATTTTTTCAGAGTTCCCAAGAGTTGCTCTCATGGCATCGCTTCTGTTGATTTTACCCTCAGGGCACATACAACTTCCCATTTCTCAAGTCCCTTTGTCTTGTAATCCCCATGCAATGGGTCACATGTGCTTTATTTGTTTGAGACTGATGGAGTCAGGAACCTTCAGAAAAAGGCAGGAAGATGACTTCTCCCCAAGGAGTGACTGAGTGTGCTTAGGCAGAGAAGTTTTCAATATGTGGGATGGGGCACTTAGAGAGAGCTTAGCTTTAGATGAAAATAGGACATTGCAGAGAGAAGGAGAGAACAGATACCCAGCCACTCCTGAGTGATGGAAATAAGAATTCCTGGTGACCTAGGAGGCACTGTGCATCATTTGCTGCATCTCAGAAAACTGTCATGTTGTTGATCTGAGACCAGGCCTGAAAGAAAGGACTCATTTGTGAGCAAGAGGAAATTTGTTTAGAGAGACTTTAAATCTTCCTCTGTTTTCTTGAAACATTTGTGACCACTTGTTCCTGAGGCAGGGTAACTGAGATTCTTGTTAATAGGTCCTCTGGTGCACATTAGAGCAAAATTTCACTGAATGACCTGTGTGTATGTGTGTGTATATAAGGTTTATTTTGGAACAATGTGGTTGCAATGGAAAGGAGGTATGTAGCTGTGCCATTTTGCTTATTATCTATAGTAACATAACAATATAAAAGTATAAATATATCACTTAAGAAAATATATAAGGAAAGAAAGAAAGAAAGGATAAGTGTAGGTAGTGGAAAGGAAAGATATCATCACCTGTGGATCCA
>JAOXXN010000065.1:43478884-43523669 GCA_026770055.1 Myrmophylax atrothorax | reverse complement strand
TCCTGGGGTGGACCCGGCACAGCATCGCCAGCCAGTCGAGGGAGGGGCTTGTCCTGCTCTGCTCTGCACTGGGGCGGGGGGGCCTCACCTTGAATATTGTGCGCAGGTTTGGGCATCACAATGTAAGAAAGGTAATCCACTAGTAGGGAGTGTCCAAAGGAGGGCAATAAAGATGGTGAAGGACCTTGAGGGGAAGCTGTGTGAAGAGTGGCTGAGGTCACTTGTTCTGTTCAGCCTGGAGAAGAGGAGATGGAGGGGAGACCTCGTTTCACTCTACAGCTTCCTCATGAGGGAAGAGGAGGGGCAGGCAGTGATCTCTTCTCAGTGGTGACCAGTGACATGACCCAATGGAATGGCCTGAAGTTGTGTCAGGGGAGGTTTAGGCTGAATGTTAGGAAAAGGTTCTTGCCCCAGAGGGTGGCTGAACACTGGAACAGGCTCCCCAGGGAACTGGTGACAGCACCAAGCCCGACAGAGCTCAAGAAGCATTTGGACAATGCTCTCAGGCATGTGGTGGGACTCTTGGGGATGGTCCTGTGCAGGGCCAAGAATTGGACTCCATGATCCTTGTGGGTTCCTTCCAACGCAGAATATTCTGTGATTCTGTTATTTTGTGAAAATAATGAGCATCCAAAATTTGATGCTGTGTGTGTAGAAACCATAATACAAACAGTTTACTATATTCCTTTTCTCCTTGTTGCAATTCTGTGGTCATACTTCTTTTATTGCACTGAACACTCATGTTTCCATTATAATAGCTAGAGTTATATCCAGTATTTTCCATTAAATTTTGAGATTATTTTACTGCATAAGACAGTATAATTTGGATTTTATGATAGATTAAACAACATACAGAAGAAAAAAGTCAGTACCATATGTTTCTATGATTTCTGCCTTGGAGTTTAGTTGACTCAAAAAATTGGTAAAGAGCCAGCTTCTGAAGCATAGTACTCACTGTTTTTGGCTGGAACATGTTCTTATCCTGCCTCATGCAACACAGTCAGTCTTATCTAATTTTCTGTGTCTGTATGGAGGGAGTTGAGAGATGGGGTCAAAACAAGGGAATCTGCCATCCTGAAGTCATTGTTAGTAAAGCATGAGCAGAAATTGGCAGTGGGATGGATGGATGGATGGATGGATGGATGGATGGATGGATGGATGGATGGATGGAAGGAAGTCCAACAAGTAGAATAAAGTTATCAAACTCTGAGGAATGCATATAGAAACCCGCATGAAACAGAACAAAGAGAATTAGGGGTCAGGCCTGTGAGCTGCAGAACTGTTGGACACATGGCTGGAAACACTGGTTGAAGAGACAATGAAATAAGAATTCATGAAATGCAGAATCAGAAAAAGGATGCTAAAGGAGAGATGACAGAATGTGTGAGGACAGAAATTCAGCTTGATCACCTAAGAATGTCTGTTCTGCATATGTGTATCAGCTTGTTTTTGTGCAGTAGGTGTAATAGCTGTGCTGCTTGCTAAAGAAATTGTAGCC
The DNA here is from genome assembly GCA_026770055.1 of Myrmophylax atrothorax. Classification (NCBI taxonomy): domain Eukaryota; kingdom Metazoa; phylum Chordata; class Aves; order Passeriformes; family Thamnophilidae; genus Myrmophylax; species Myrmophylax atrothorax. The sequence continues at coordinate 43,522,171 of JAOXXN010000065.1, read as the reverse complement.
AGTTGGCAGTTCCAGGAAATAAGTTTAGAGATTAAAACAACGATAACAAAGTGAGAAGTCCTTGCCAATACCAAGAAAAAGTATGTGAGACAACAGGTAAAAAACCCTTCACATTAAGAGTAACAGTGAAAAAAAAACACAGTGGAAATTGAATAAGATGCAGAGAAAAGATAAGGAAGAGGTTTAAGATTTAATATCATATATGATCCAATACAACACTATATCTGTCAAAAACCAAACAGCATCCTGAAATCACTGAGATGACTTAAGGAAGAAATACTGATTTTATTAGGAAGAGGAAAAACAACAATTACCTTCTTATTTCATTCTTATCTTCCTAAAAGGGTGAAAGGAGAAATATGCTGAGGTATAAAGAAACACTGCAAGCTTGATTTTGTTTATTGGCAAACAGGTAAATCATAATGTAAAATAATGACTAATAGGTCAAAACAGTTTGCAGGCTGTTTATGGAAAGTTTTGTGGGAAATAACAACCAGAGTTGTCCTGGAAATGAAAACTTAACTGTTGTGCACTCTAAAATACCTTCTCGCATGCTCCTGAAACAAGCCAACCTTCTTCAGATATACTCTAACTAAAAGACAATGCTTTGCTAGTCTGCATTACATGGTTTTCAATTTATCCAAGATACGTACAACCTGTCAAAATCTGTATTTTTGTAGCAGGACTGCCTCCAAAGCAGGGTAACTCAAAGCTTGTCTTAGTTTCCTGTGTGAGTAGGATAGCCTTGTCCACCGCTGTTGAGTTGCTGGTAAAAGAAGAACAACTTTTATAAAATTGAAATTTTCATCTGCAGTGGCACATGTTAAAGAAGAAATGAGGCTGTGTCAAAACCTTACTGACAATACAAGCATAACAATTTCCACAGCAGAGAACGGGAAAGAGAAGGAAACTGTATCCTTCCAAGCATTAAGATTTTTTTCTTCTTTTTTAAAAACATTTTCTTTGGAAATTCTAAATACTTTTGGAATTTTGTCAGCTTAATCTAACCAAGCAATGGACACTTGCACAGGTACTGAACAAACACTGCCCTGGAGATAACTATACATTTCTTTACGCCAGTAAACACAAATAGTTACCAAGCTGAGTAAATGTTTGTTTTCCAGTGGAGTGAAGAAAACTGATGTGCTCAATCCAAACTGAATAGGCAGTGCTTGAGCTTGTACTTTCATGTAACTTCTTTATTAAGTTGTTTCTGCTGGCAAACATTTTAAATACCCACTAGTTTGTTTCTGAGATGCTGGGTGATAATTGACTTTTGAAAAGAAAGGAGAGAAGTCTAAGAAATCTATGTAAGAAACAGAACTTCCACTCTTCCACAAAATTAGTTAGAAATGAGACCTAACTTAACCCTCTGCAATCAAGAGGAAGGCAAGACAGCAAGGCATTAAAATTCAGTTTATGAATGTGATATATACAGCATGGGTGAAATCTTATCCCGGTAAAGTACATTCCAAAATTAGCATTAGTTTCAGGAAGGACAATCAACTAGGATTTTCTTTCTTTATCTTGACTACATCCCCTTTTCTTGTGTCTTTGAGGAGCCTTTCAATCTCCTGTCTTTTGATTTTTATAAGTCAATAAGAATAGAACTCTGACAGTTCTCATGAGCAGGATCTAGTGCACAGAGTTCCATCTTAGATCATAGAGGCAGGATTTTGGGAGTCCCACAACAGTCACATGAAATTCAGTATTTCATGCTGCAACCTAGAAGATATTGCCAAATTACAAGACACTCCGCTCTTCAAATTATGAGTAGCTGAAAAACTTCACAATTTTTGACCATGAAATCTTCTTCCATTCAGACATATCACAGTTCCAATTGTTGCAAATTGCTCTATAATATTTATATACATATTTGGGTTTTTTTTTTTATAATTAGAGTCCTGTAAAAAAATTCACAGCTCTAAGTAACTTGTATCTGTAGTGGAGCGGATAGGAGGAATGACTCAGTTTGAGGAATTGGTATAGTTGACTCTAGATACCTTCACACAGAAGTAGCAAAACTTTAATTTGTTATTTATAGCTTGATATATTCTGAATATTTATATCAATTCTCCTTTATATTTGTACTACAGTATAAATAAATAGCAGGGGTTTTTGCACTATAGAGTAGTTAGTTTTGAGGAGAACTCTGAAAGTGGTTGAAAAAAATGGCTACATGTGGTTTAAATCAGAAACAGCCATCTGAAGGGAGAATTAATAAGCAAATCAGCCAGCCAGTTAAACAGAATAAAATTTCTGATAAGTCTTTGGCACGGAAGTGCCATCCCAGTGCCCCAAAGCATCTGGGAAATGAGTATGACATTCAAAGCCTGACAGATGGTGAGAGCATCCTGCATGTACTCAGACCATGCCAACTGAAGATACCTGGTCTTTAATGGTCAGAATTGCACTTGAATGCAAAAAGCTTTTCAATCATCTTAAAACTGAGACTATCTAGATGAATGCAATGTCTGGTAATATTAGTTTTGGTGGTTTTGATGAGAAACAAAACAACGAGTTTGATATTGGTACAGAACACTAGAGGCTTCAGAGTGAAAACTGAAAGTCCCTCTCTGTGAGGCTGGATTGTTTCCTGATCCATACTCTTCCTTAAATAATCTCAGGTTAGAAACTGTGCTAGTGAAATACTAACTCTTTCCCAGACAGATATTTAATGAAGGATTCTGCCAGTCCTATTCCTTGTGGAGAGCTCCCTTGGGGCAGGAAACAAATTTAAGTGGGGTTTCCAGAAGTTTGGCTCCCCAGAACACAGTTGAATAGGGTAAATAATACATGTCTGCACTAAGCAGCCAAACAGCCTTTCAGATGGCTGAGCTTCCTCAGGGTGGGTAGTCTAAGGGGCTTGTGTCATCCCAGGGCTTGATCTGTGACAGGCAGCATACCCAAAACTCAATTCAGCAAATGTCCACGCTTTCCTAGAAGTTGGAGGAAAAATTAAGTCAATAGGTTTCTAAAACATGCCTGTCCAAGTGAGTTTTTATTTTGTAAGAATGTTTTCTGAATTATGCAGAGGACTCATATGGCTCTCCACTTAGTCCTACAAATAAAATACATTGCATCTACAAATGCTTGCTAAGAGAGGAAATTATTAGAAAGTTGAAGAATTGAAGTGGATGGGCTTATGAATACTGGCTAGAGCATCTTGGCAAGTGTTCTTCATTTACAATGAAAAAATAGAATTTATTCATGCCTCTACTTCCTACTGTGCAATCCTTTTATTTCTCAAAAAAACCCTTCTTCTTGTGTGATGACTACTTCTTTTCCCTAAGAGTCTTTGGTGTAGAGCATTACTGGAAGTCTTTTGGAAATCCAAATAGACTCCCATTAGATCTCTTCTACACACATGCCTACTGATTCCTTCAAAGAAATCCAGCATGGTTGTGAGACATGACTTTCATCACCAGTCATCCTAATGTTTCCCCAGGATAGCAGATTTATCCTATTTATTATTTCTGTTCTCCATTACGGACACTATCGACTTGTCTTTTGATTACCTCTCGTTTGTCACTTCTCCACTGAAATACTAGTTAAGAATTGGTATAAAACATGGTCACCTTCCCATTCTTAGGTACTAAGATCATATTAAGCAAGAGGCTACACTACAATATGTAGCTATTTTGCTCCAATTTTTTTTAGTTTTTTGAATGTTGTTTCCAAGTTGATATCTTCAGCATGATGGTTTTAATGGTATTTTTGAACTTTTAACTCGTATGAGGTAATGATTTTTCTTGTTTGGTTGGGGTTTTTGAATAACATTTTATTTTTCTGAACGTACTAGTTATATCAGCTTCCTCCCTGACTTTGTTAGTATAATTTTGCTTCCTCATCAGACTTCCTAATAATCATGTGCCTCTTTACACACCTCTAGATAGACAGCATAATGCTTGAAAGGTTTTAACTCTCTTAGATGTTCCTTTTAGCTGTTTTTAAAAGAAACATTCTTGGTCTTATCTGTTTCTAATTTTTGAATGTGAATGCAACTGTGTAGATTTTTTTGAGTTGGTTTTGGGTATTTTTTCTGTTTCCTGGATATTGAGTCTAAGCATGTTAAGGCTGATGCTTCAGTTCTTTTATTGTAAAGATTTTAAATGTGGTTCTGAGCACTATTCAGCAACAGCTGGAGGGCAGCTTCTGCTGTGGGATCTCTAATCATCCACCCCATGAACCATTTGTTGATTGTATGTAAGAACAGGAGCAGTGTCAGAAACCAGTGTGATACCATTCGATGTACGTGATGAATGTTGAAGTCTGCAGTTGTTCCTTGCAAACGTCAGCAGTTGCCAGTGTTGAGGCAGCAGCTGACACTTCTATCAAAGATTGCAGTTCCTAAGAATGATGCGACTTCATGTTTATAGAAAACAAAGAGTTTTATTTTGTTCTATAATTAAAAGAAAGACTTCAAATATTTCATTAACTTTGAACAAGTCTTTGGTGAGCATTTTTACTTTTTTTATTCCCAGCTCACTATTGAAAGCTTGAGTACTCTACCATCCTTGCCATTCAAATCATTGCTATGGATTGCTGTTGAAATCAGGCCAACTTTTGAACATTACAAAGTTAACGCCAAATATGAAAACTTTTAAGTTAAGAAGCCTTTTTCCATGATTATAACTTCTTATTAGTTATAATATGAAAATAAGGTATGTTTTCCTTATGTGTACCTTTTTTCTTAATTGCATATTCTTTTTTTACCAGAAAGTTTATGGAACTGTTACAACTTTTAATTAGCTCTGATTAAAGGAACCTTTCCGGTGTACATATGTGCTTTTCAGCACAAATTTGGGAACTAGTTCTTTTATCATGGCCAATGGCCATGCCTGAGCAAGTTATACTCAAAGACACTGGGTTTGCATCAATAGAGCTGCTAAGAAATCTGAGATTTGGCTGACTCTACTACAATCATGACTGTAGGCTGAATAGGACAATGAAATAGAGTGAAAAATCACAGCTGATATATCTCAAATAAGATGGAGAGGTACTGGTGGAGTGCAAAGATATTTGTTGTTTTATACCTCATGCAGAACGTCCCAAGTATTTTAGGTAGCACTACAACAGTGCAATCTACTTTAAGATAAGAAAATAATTACTTAGGTAACTTTGTAACAGCAAAAGGTAAAGATCAGAGGTAAGGAGACTAATATCATCATGGCAGGATCTGGATACATTTGTTTGCATTCTACAGAAGAAGTTGGTATTACAGTTGTTGATATCTGGATGTATTATTTCTAGTCAAAAGAGTCTGGAGACCAGTTTTTATCTTCATTTTCTCTGTGTGACGAAACTTTAAATGAATTTACAGCCTGGTTTCTGTAACTTGTAGCCCAATCTCAATTACCTTATATACTACCTAAGCTCAAGGCTGAAACAATAGTTGAAACTCTGGGGCTGAAAATAACTTTTACTGTATAGCTGGTAGAACATATCCTGCTTAGGACCATTGTGTTTAATTCGCATTGTTTCATGCCCTGTAATGGAAAGGAGTCCATACGATTCTGGAATCTGGACCACGATGTCTGCTTCCATTGTTGTAGAATACAGTCCTGCAGAGACAAATGCAGTTGTCATCTCTGCTTTAGTATAAACCAGTGCTCCATAATGACATTTTAAAGCTGCAGGCACAGTTTTGAGCTGTAACTGCAAATTGTTACTTGGCTGGTAAAAATCACTAGGGAGGTGTTAGAGCCATTGTCTGAAGTTTATTTTTGAATGCCTTCCATCTCAAAGGCAAGGCGCCAATTTCCTTTGTGTTCTTTTTCTTCTGGGTTTCCTTTGGCTTCCCTAATAGATAAATGTCTTCTGATGCTGACAAAAATCTTCAGCATGTCGCTGTTTTGAAGTTTTCACTCATTTAAGACATGATATAGGGGCTCCAGTGACACGTGACCTTCACATATACAATTACATGTTCTGTGGGAAGGGATCTGATTATGCTCACTGATGAGTTCCTGTTGAGGGAAGAACCTGTGCTCAATGTCTCAGATTCAGCACATGCCTTTAATATCACATACCTTAAGGTGCTATTGATGTTTATCCAGAACTTGACATGACTGATCACAGTCCATTCTTGAATATCACTATTCATTTCTTCCTGAATATTCACAGGGAACAATAGTGCACAGCTGCCGCTGTGGGAGTAATGGACTGTTTAAATTTGAAGTTCACAAAAATATTTTGTCTGGCTGCTTCTCTGTCTTCTCTTCTTCTGTACAGTACGTGCCTTCCTAGGCTGAAAGCTTTGTAGTGCAATACTGCACTAGCAAAGATCTGTGTCATGTGAATACAGACAGTCTGGTACTGGCAGAGACTTCAGAGGGGTATTAGTCTATATGATAAATACTAATATAACAGTATGTTCATAGCTAGGAATTATTTTGCATAATATTTAATGAAAGGAACAAAAAGTTTAATGTGTTTTTTCAACCTTAGGATAAAAAAGTATGTCCATATTTGGGACTTTTAGATCTTTTAGCTATGAACCATCTTTTCTTATTAATGCAGTCAGATTGTTTCTTAAAGTAATTTTTGCTTCCTTGCTTCACCTTTGCTTTCACTTTCACCTTGCAGATATTGTTAGGTTCCATATGAATCTATCAACATAACTGCTCAGCAGTGCTCAGACCAAAAAAGCATTAATGACTGGCATATAAAATGTCATTCAAGACTTTCAAACTGTCTTCTGCCAAAGGTTATTTTACTAGTCAATCCATCCTTTATCTCCTTCCCTCACTGACTAGGAGTTAAAGACATCAGTCAGTTACAGAAATGCTAGTGTAAAAATATATGAACCGCCAGTCCTTGTCTGAGCAATGATCCATGTAGAATACCAGCCTGTCTGTGACACTGTCCAGCAAAAAAGGCTTAAAGAAGAATGTATTGAGTGAACTCTCTGTTCAGTTTCCCTTAAACAGTGGTTTAGAAACTGCATCCAGAGCACTTTCAGCAGTGATAATACTTTCCATTATTCTAATCCGTAACCCCTTTTTATTTATTTATTTATTTATTTATTTATTTGCTTATTTATTTATTTGCTTGCTTGCTTGCTTGCTTATTTATTTATTTATGGATGTATGTGTGTATGGATGTATGTATGTATCAATTAATGTTATGATTAATTGATTATATATTATAAAAATGTATTATAATTTTAATATATTATTATGTTATACATTATAGATCTAAAATATAAATAAATTTAATAATTTGTTCTTCCTTGTTGTTTGTCTTACACCTGCTGTCAGATCACCCATTTTACTTGCACAGCCTGGAAAGGTAAGAGCAGCAGCAGAACAGGATCTCAGGATCCTACTCAGATCCCATTAGTGGACGGACAGAAGGTCTGGATATGAAGAATAGCCATGACTAACAGATTTCATGTATTGCAACACCACTTGCAAGTATCAAGGCTTCTTTGTCCTAGCAATGGTACAGGCTTCTGAGAGAGAGGATAATGCAAAGAACTGATAGTCTAAACAGAAAGAGCTCTCATATTGGAATAATGAAAACCCAGGAGTCTCATTCTTACTGTCTGTTTGGACTGAGATAGAAAGTCTCGGTTACTGCTGCTGTGGCCCAGACAGTAAACTGGAAAATGTCCTTGTGCACCATCCTCCTACTTTTACTCAACTTTCTTCATCTGGTTTAGGTGATTCTCTGGGAGGCAGTGAGAAGTAGAGCATAGGAGAAGAAAGTGAGTGAGAGAGAATGGAGTTAGGGAAGTAGATAGTGATGGTTGTAAGAAAAGTCATGCCAAGTCAGACCAGAGATCCATCTAACACAGTGTTGTAATTCTAGCAGGACTCATATCAGGAAAAGAAGCAGAAGTTATGTACTAGAGTCATAAGGTGAATGGTCAGCAGAACAGTGATTCCATCACATGGCCCAGACTTTATAACACCAGGATCTCTGAGACAGGGATGTTCATGAAACCAGCTGTTGCTCCCTGCATAGGACCACAATAGTCAAGAACATGGACTCCAAGGTGAGAAGTATTCATTGCTATTCATGGAAGCAAGCAACTGCAATGGACAGGAGAAGGTAGAGAAAGTTCCAGATCAATTATTCTCTTAAGTACAACTTACAACTACTTTACTCCCACAGCCATTCTGCTGATGCTTCCTTGTAGAAAACTGCTGTCAAGAAGGGTACCTTCAGAAATTGAGTACTAGTATGCAAAGCCAAGTATGAAGTTGAGGTAAAATTTGAGGAAAAAATCAAGACTGTAAAAATAAGCAGCAACTAGGAATCTACACATCCTTCTAAGATGTTGATGAATTTTTGTTCAGTGGGATGCTCGTTCCCTTTTTGAACCTGCATGACCTTTGGCATCTACAACCTTCTATGGCCATGGTTTAAACAATACAATGATCAAGTAGTACTTCCTTCTGTTAGTTTTGAATCTAGTCCTGATCGTCTTGCTTGCTGTTCTCTAGTTACTGTATTAAAAAATATACTGAACAATCTTTCACATTTGACTCTTTATCTGTTAAACCACTAGTATATTTCAGATTAAATGGTCTCAGTTCCAAATTGAGGTACCTTAGTTAGCGTTTTTCTGGTTTGGGGTCCCTACAGTAATACTATATGTTCTTTTTTGATATCTCTTACAAGTCTGATTTCTTTTGGGAAAAAGTTTTCAGACCCACTCACAATTTTCACACCACCAATGAGTCAGGGAGTTACCCAGTGGAATAATGTTGTCCTTATGATTCCTGATGTCTGACAGTCTTTTTTGTTTTTACTGTTACAAGATGCTGAGATTTTGTTTTCATCAAACTATTTACTAAACCCTCAAGATTTTCATCCTGCTCTCGTAATAGTCAGGATGGAGCAACAGTTTGTATGTGAAGTTCAGGTTGTTTTTTCCCATACACATTTATCTAAGCTGAATTTCAACCACCACTTCTTTGCCAAGTTACTCATTATCATGAGGCTTTTCTGAAACTTCCTCTCTTATTTATTGCCTTGAATAGTTTACTGTCAGCACCATTCTTTGTCACCTCAGTATTCTTCCCCCTTTAATTAAATTCTGAATACACTAAGGGCCTCAGGTCCCGGCACAAAACCCTGTGGGACTCCTTTGGCTTTTTGTTCTTAGTCTCTGTTTCTGATCTCCTAAACTGTTTTTTATCCATCCAAGGACATTCCCATGTTGTTTAGATTATTTAAGAGTGTTTGGGTGAGGAACATTACTGAATGCCTTTTGAAAATACAAGTAGACCATATCAAATGGAGACTCCTTGTCCACATTCTTAATTGCTTCTTCAGAGAAATGAAATAAATCTGTGAGACACAATTTTTCTTTTTAAAAAACCCCACAAGTTACAAATCATGTGTCTTCCCTATTTGTATTTCTCCCTATGTCCATTCATTTTAATATGGAGGAAAATTCCAATAACATTTCAGAGGGTTGTGAGGCTCATTGGTTAGGTATTCCTTGGGTCTCTTTGGAACTTCTGAAAAAATATTGGCATCATGTTGGCCAGCTTATAGTGCCAACTCAATTTAAGGCAAGATGAATGTACCACAATCAGTGTTTCCCTTCTTCATCTTGAGTGTGCTTAGAACTTTAGGGTGAACAGAAGTTTCTGATGGCTTATAATTAATTTCTTATGTCTTTTGCAAGTTTTTTCCCAGGCTTTTTTTGTTTTTCTTCTTTTTGACTTGCTTTGCTGTGCTTTTTTTCACTTAACGTGCTGGCACTGGAATTTTCTACAGGGTTGCTTTCTCACTTTAAAAGCTGATTTTATCCTGCTTTTTAGGCATATAGACTTTTTTCTGGTGCTTTTTAAGTTTTTATGTGCAGCATTAGTTTGTCCTGAAAATCCAATAAACGGTGGCCATTCCAGGCTGTGGCTGGAAGCTGCTGATAGGAAGAGTGGCTGTAGAACAGAACAAAGTAAAAAGAAAGATGTGGTGAAGAGGAAGGGAATGTACTTCTAGTGACCAAGCCTCTAGATGTGGCTCTATAGGAGAGCAAGAGAATGTTACCTGTACTTCACCAATGCAGTTTGGATGCACTCATAATGTTTTGCTAAAAGGCATACAGGATGTTTACTGTGGAGCATAAAATTAAATTCAAATTTTAGAGTTCAGGATTGTCACACAGCCAAAGCACCAGATGGATCTCTCTTGCTCTTATAATAAGTGCCATTGCAAGGATGATCATAGTCCCATTAGCAAGTCAGCGTTTTCACTAGTACAGTCACTTAAATAATATTACAAATGAACTATAAAGAAAAGAAAATAAAAACAGAGGGATCAGTGCCAATGGCTTTCAAGGAGTGTGCTTCCTTCCTAAATGGTTGACTGGTTGCTTCAAGAGGCAGTTGTGGGAAAAGAGGATTAAAGAGGGGAAATACGAGAGATGCAACTGGGATGTACAGCTTCTCTCAAGAAATAAAACAGAAAACTGTGTGGAAGTATATGGGGAAGAAAAAATACATTACTCTGCTAGGTTACTATGTTAAAATAAAAAGACCCATGTCAATATTTCTCTTTATTCTGCTAGATGCAAATAATAGAATGACAGGCATAAGATGAAAGGAAGAAAATATCAACATGCTCACATAAAGAATGATTTTTAATTTTTTTATGGAATTGAAGAACGCTACTGCTATATGGTGAATTATAGTGCCTTATAAAAAGTCAGCCTCAGAAAAGTGTTTCTGAGAGATGTATTTGTACTAGCCTGATCCTTACCTATGGTTGTGTTATCTATGCTGTCTACTGATTAAAAAGCAGAGTGCAGAATTGAATACTTTTCTTCTGCTCTTACCTCAGGCACTGATTGGTTTGTAACCTCTGGCATGTTACTTTGCATGGGCCAGCCGTAGAAATAATCGGAAATTATAATGCAACATGAAATATTTTCACAGTAAGTGCTTATAACAATCTGACCTTTAGCTGATTAGTGTCATACATCCTTAGCATGTTCAGATCTCAGTATATGTTGTTTATTTTTAGTTTTCTCCTTTTCAGTAGTAATTCTTTATATGAGGATAAGCTATCTGGACTCACTTTGACTTTCATGGTCTATTTCCCCAGGAACTGGAAACCACCAATTACTGTTTTGTATTCAAGCAGTTTCTTATCTACATTTCTTTTCATTCTGGCTTGAATACTATGGGTTGTATGTTTACTTTTAAAAGCATTTAATTTAAAATAAATAAAAGACTTTATAATAGTATGCTATTATAAATGTTCTGAAGTTAAACACATTAAACATTTAGTTTTAATACAAGCCATTTAAAAATGCCTCAGATCCACTGTACAGTCTTGGATTTTCCATGCCTTGAACTCTAGTGAAGTTCAATGTAGGAATGAATATGAAGTGTACATACAATTCTCTGATATACAGAATTATCTTTAAACCCTCGCTGCTTGTACCATCTATGCTTCTGCACAAGACTCTTTAGACGAGAAAGGAATATAGAAGAGAAAAAAAGAAGGTACTTCAGGTAATAAAATATATGCACTTTTGCACTACACTTCTGAATACCAATTTTTAATTGATACAGTAAATTGGAAATGATTATTCAGTTGTGAAATAACATCAATTTTGTAATGAAGAAAGCTGAGCTAGATCTTTTTCTGTTTACAACTCAGATATCAAATAATGTCCTTGTCTTTTTATGAGTTTATTTCTGGGTTTGTAGACGTACTGTGCCATTTTATTTGCTACCAACTTTAGTGTTGTGAATTCGCCCATCCTCAAGCCATCAGAAGCACAGAAAATAATTTTATAGTACTTGGCAACATAACATTACATATTCAATTTGCCTTCCATAGTTTCCTTGCCCTGGAACTTGCAAGTATCTTTCTCTACTGCTTGTTCTGTCATACCAGGCCCCACATTTGTTAAATACGACCCTGGCCTCATGAAAGTGATAAGTGAATACTGTGAAATGTTGAGACCTTCCAATTTTTCCCAGATAAAATATAAGACCTTCACCTCTTTCAGTGTTCAGAATTGGAATCTCTTGAATCTATTCCAGTAATGTCAAAATAAATAAAAAATCAATACTTCCTAGAATATAGTACAAAGTTTGGAAGAGCAGCAGAGATAAGATAAGCTTCCTGTGTGTGAAATCCTTTCACTTTTGTAAAGGCTTTCCTGTGTCATGAATTTCCAGTGAAAATATTATCAGGAACTGATCTAATGTCCTGAGATAAATGGAATAGATCCCTTTTCCTATCCACATTTCACATGCAACACTCATGGACTGTGCTATTCTGCATACTGAAACCATTGACAATATGGGGATTGGGAGAAGGAGAAGGACAGTTATGTGGCCTTAAAATTCTAGGAGGATGCCTACTGCTTCTGACAGGCAGAACACACAAGGATGTTATTTTTTCTTTGAAGTTTCTGACACAAGTCTCTTGGATTGGATAGATAGTGGACCTATTATCATAGAGAAACTCTTAAATGGAATAAAAGTGGGGCTGTTTAGACAAATTGAGACGTAGACTACAACATCTAACATAATGGTCATGAGTTGAAAGGTATTTTGCTGCTTGCTTTTTGGATGAGCTCCAGACAGAAAAGGAAAACCCCTAATATTTAATCTTGACTATAGCTATCTAACAGGAAAATGTGTTGCATCATTTGTCTGCTGCTTCCAGGTGCTTAAAAAAGCTCAGTGGTTGCTCTCACTGAAACTTGAGTGCTGTCCAAATGTTAAAATCAGTTTCCAAAAAGCTTGGTTCATTCTAGAAGGCCATGCCCTATGGGACAAAACCCAAAAGACCCACTGCCCTACTTTGTCACTATCATTGGCACTTCCCTCTCAGTTTTATTGGCACAAATCTTGGTGAGATCATGTAGCAAACTGATCAAGGGCTGAAAAAAACACCCTTCTTTTCTGCTGGGCTATTTGGAAGCAGGATTATTTCCTTTGTTCAGTTTAAAATGTGATGCTATAAATAGCTGTGCTATCAGCAGTGAAGGGATACTACACCTCTGTCTAGCAAGGAGTGGTGGAGATGGGAACATCTCAAACTTCATTATTTCTGGATGGAAATCCTTATCTGATCTAGTACACCTGATCACTGGTTAGATAAAGCTGTTGTATGACTGAAGGACCTCAGAAGGCATATAGGCAACAGTGTCCTGAATGCATTGAATTTCATAGCCTAAGAAATTTCCACATGAAAAGAACTTGCTATGACACTTTTAGAAAAGCTGTTCATAATTGTGAATAATTTGTGGCATTTTTACTCCATGCCTTTCCATTTTCATTCTTTTCCCTCCCCAAGAAAAAAGTATTGTTATTTTCTTCTTAATTTCATTAAATGAGTAAAATATTTTTCATTTATTATTCAAATAAGGCAATTTGATAAAATGCTGGGAAAAAATAAAAATATGTGTTCTAAACCTGAAAAGCTGAAAAGACATGTAAATAGTGGTCCCTCCTCTAGAGACTTTAAGGTACCATTTGGGAGAAGGCAAAATGAATGCAATAATTAGAAAGAAGAGCAGAAAGAAAATACAGCTTTGAGATCAGATTCTTGTAAACTGTATCACACCGTTGTGTTAATAATCCATCAGAGAAGGTTGTTGTGGTTTAGGAATGGTAGTCTCCAATTTAATGCTCCCACAGAGACTTTCCAAACACAGTGCTGCTTATTCACTCTCCCCTCCTCCTCACCTCACCCTACAGGCTGGGATAAGAACAATGTACTGGAAACAGCAGTGAGATAAGAAAAAAGCAGTAACAGCAACAATTTTAATAACAAAGTGTACAAAGCAGGCAAAATGAGTCACGTGACTGCTCAGAACCAACATTATCCAGCCACTCCCTCTGTCTTGGAACTGGCATTACCTGACCAGTCCCTCCACCATGCTCACTCCACTGGAAAGAATCTCTTCTCCGGGAGGAGAGAAGCACCTGCAGCAGTGACATGGTATAGAATAACCTCCATGTCCTAGCTGTGCCTCTCCTGGCTACTGCAAATATTAACCTTGTCCTGGGTGGAACCAAGACATTCATAACCCACCAGAGAAATAAACCCAAATGAAAGAGTAGCTGTGAGCTGCACACCATGCAATGACTGTAAACTTGCTCATGAGTCATTCTATTCTGTGTCTTGGTTGTGAGTAGCCACAAGTTAAACTATCATCTGACAATGCTGGGAAATGAACTGGTGGCTACAGCGGAATTGTGGCCCATAGGAATCCATCTTTTGAGATCACAGTGCAATTAGTGCTGAATCAATAGACACAAGATGGGAAGGACCCGACTCCTGTTCCATCTAATGTAGTGTCTTGCCTTAGAGAGAGTAAACAATACCAGTGCTCTGAAAAGAAGGTGTAAACACCAATCCAGGTTGTATGTTGGTGATTCTTGCTCAGTTTTGAAAGGTGGTGGTGAAGATATAACCTGAAAATCTACATATGCCTCTTATTTCTATTTGTGTTCATTCTTCTCAAAATATCCAGCATTCTTCCAGGGCAGGTGTCAGGCCTGTTGGCAAGAGGCTGTGGAGTGAGCTTTTACTTCAGCTTCCTGCACTGTACAAGTGCTATGAATAAATAAGACTTCACTGGTTTAGTCTGATATCTTTCAGTGAGTGAATTTATTTGAGACTACTCCTAGTGTTTGGGTTTGGGCTTTTTTTTTACGATCTGTAGAGTAGATGATGTTGAAGGGAAGTGTTATGAAACAGAACTGGGACTCATCTTGTGAGACTTGGTCTTTCTCACCTGATCCTCATTTCAATTAGCACAGATAGGGTGTGGCATTAATCAGATAATCCCCCCTCCAGCAGTACAGCTGAATGCTGTTAATCTTTCAACCTGTCTTTATTTTAACACTCTCGTTCTTTAGCTTCATGTATGTTTTGTTAGAAATGGTGTACATCACTAGTGGAAATAAAAAATAGTTTTCTCAGCTGAAAGAATTAATCCTGGAGAAAAATAAGAAGTTGTGGTGACACTGATTCATGTTCCACCTGAGGTATGAAATCCAAAAAATTTGCTGGAATTTTTTTTTTGTCTTTGCTAACCTTTTAAAAAACATTAGTAGCTAACTTAAATGACTGGTGGCTTAAGAATACTGAATGTGGCAAATTTTTATTCTATCTAGGTCTCATTTGTGGTTTGGCTATTCCTGCATGTGTAGCAGCAGGAGGGGCCAGTCTGGTGTACTCGTGTGTACCAGAAAAGTCTCTCTGGCTTGCAGGCACACATGCATCTGTAAAATAGCTCTGAACAATAAATGTAGAGTAGCTGGAGTTAAGTAAAAACTGCTTCATAGGATTTGTTCTTTCTCATTCACCTTTGTCCTTTTCTTCCTTTCCCTTTTCATATATAATACAGTATTTGAGCCAAATTTCAAGTTCAGTACGTACTCTGATGCATCTCACTGTTGATAGTATGTTAAAAATTATGTCTGTAAAGGCATCCTGCTGGAATGTGTAAGCCAGTGGTCTTCAGTTCTGACAGGTTCCTGGATGCACTGTAAGAACGAGCTTTTTAAAGAACAGTTTGTTGCATTCTGAATTTCCTCTGAGTTTTTTGTTTGCTTTCTTTATTGACTGAAGATCATCTATGCTCAGGCTCACTTGAAGAGGCATTCTTGTCCAACATTAAAAATGGACTTTTAAGATGAAAGATTTTTAGTCAGAAATTTCCCAAATCTGAGGTCTTTGCCACAGCTGTTCAGCAAAACTTGAGTCTGATTTCTTTATACAACAAAGCTTTTTTTTTTGTTCCTTTAGTTTTTTTAAAATACTCTAAATGTGAACAAACAAAATTCCTCTCCACAGTCACTTACTTGAGTGAAATCATTAGCCTTAGACTCAATGACAGCTTAAACCCTTTATTTATTTTATAGTTTAGACCAAGAAACTAGGATTATATTAAAATTTTCACCAAAAATGGAAGCAAGAACAGAAAATAATACCAATGCAAATGTAACTAACCTTTCCATTGGAATTTCCTGATTTTGAAAGTGGTTTACCAGACTTGGATCAGATTCTGAAACATTTATGCGTCTGTATAACTTTGTATATACATGGATAACATTAGTCATTAGATAAATGTCTGCAGGAACATAACAGCACATTTACTTTAGTTTTTCATTTAATTTTCTAGATTTTTTTAAGAAAAAAGAAATGCTCAAAACTTCTCATAAAAGTACTCCATGCAGTATTGCCAAGGCTGAGGCATGTCAGTAGATGGGAACTTCTCTGAAACTCATTGATCATTAGGAGCAAAAAAAATACCATGGGGAGATGGCACCTGACTGTCCTGCTCTTCCCTTGCCCCTCAGTGGTTTTTGCCAAGCACTGAGTAGTGGGATGTGGGAGACTAAGGGTCCACTGGAGAAATGCTATGGGGAAAGAAGAAGACTTGGGGCATTGAGAGTGTTAAGTAGAAATTTGTTTGTCCACAGGGTGGTGGTTGAATAGAATGGGAAGATGGAAAGCTTATTTTTAATGTAATTGAGACAACTGAATTTCTTTGGAAAAGGAAACTTTTTGCTCTGCTTGTAAGGTCAACAAAATTCAAGTATCTTCTCTCAAATGGGCTTATCAATTTTCATCTATTTTGCTAAGAATAAATTTTGGGGAAAAGTTAGGCCCTCTACTGTCTCCACAAAGGACTCTCTCTGGCAAAGACTGGATCATTTGAAGTAGCTGACTAAAACTGAAAGGTTTTACCATTATTTTCATTATGTGCAGGAAAATATATCATAGGCATGACTTTTCCAGTACTATAAAACATATTTTGTGACCTTCCCTTGTCTCAAGACCTTCTTTAACCAAGTTCTTCCATGTACTGGAAGATCTCTCCCTTCTCACACCAAGAATGGTGCAGTAAGGTTCAGTGCCCTCTCCTTTACAACTGCTGAGGCAAGAAAAGCAGTCTTGTTCTTTGCGCTGGGATCCTCAGATCTGGGAGTGACCCCTGGGGACTGATAGTAGCAGGTGTTAATTGGAACAATCTTTTGGTTGCTTTGATGCACTCCAGGACAAGCCAGGGGTTTAAAGCCATATGTACTCACTCCAGATCTGAATGATTAAAGCAGAAATTTGGAAGTTTCACATTTCAGGCTTTTTCGTGCTTTCTGCTTGTACTGGTTTTTAAAAGTACAAATGGAATTTGTGTTAACAGGAATCTCGTCCAGGAGCCCCAGTGTTCATTTGCTTCAGGGTATTGCAGACAATTATTTTCTCCTTTATTAAAGCTGATAAAAAATAAAGCCATCTTTATGCATTTATAATCTATCTGCACTTGTGTCTTTTCAGCATAGTTGGGATAAAAAGGGATTCCCTTGGGCACTTACTTTTTCAGTGGTGGGACTTATCTTCACTCATTTTGATTTTATCAGTAATTAGTACACACCTATTTAGAAAAAAAAAGTCAACCAAATTTTAGTATATTTCATCATAGTCTCAATACTGTCCTACTTGATTCCACTTTCCATCCTTGAATAATGAGAACTTGGTGCTTGAGTTTGGCCATCCAGCATTTTTTGCTTTCTCATAGAGGTACAAAGGGATGTATCTCATATTTCATCCTATAATGTTTGGGCTTTGACTTATTTTTGGATTCTGGCCATAGGTCTTCTGATAGAATGGACAGTGTTAAATTTGAAAGTCTGGACTTACTTATTCTACCTCTAAGCAGAACTTTTTAGACTAAATGTTATTGTGGAGCTTCACCTTTGAGGTAGGCCATGAGATGACCAGTGCTGGAGACTCACTCCTGTGCGATTTAAATCGGCCTAGGAATCTGATAAGAATTTGTTATTACTTTAAGGAACAACTGCATACACAGAATAGTAGTAAATGTATTCTCTTTGTGACCAAATGCAGAAAATGCCTTAAAAAATTTACTCAGTGATGATGCATTATGTTTCTAATCTTGTAACTCAAAGCCACATATTAAACCCAGTAAAGAGTTTTCAAGTTGTATGCAAGTTTTTTCGGTGTTTAGAGAAATCTGTGTAGTAGTTTTGCAGCTACAGTCTTGCATTTTATCTTGGGTGTAGTGGAACTTCATGTGCTTCTGTGTGATTAGAAACCATCTGGCAGAGTGCAGACCTCATTCCAGCAATGCTGCTGCACCTCCCAGGCAAGGCACTGGGGAAAAAACCACCACTGACCAAGTATTTAGGTGAGGTTATGTTGGTGATGCTCTAATAGCAAAGGAAAATACTTCTTTATCAAACACACCAAAAATGTGGTAATGCCAACACTGTTGGATGCTGGGCAGCCAAGTGGTTGTTGTGTGCTCCTGGTGCAAGGTTTTGACCTGGGAATGGGCACTGGATTGTTCCCCAGTGTTTGCCAGTGTGTTTTTTGACATCACTAAGCACAGAAAGCCCATTGATATACTGTTTGGGTAGGAAAACAGTGGGAGAGTTTATGAATATGTTTTAAAACAGAGTTTGCTCAAATTGCACTTCTACTGTAGAGTAAGGATCACAGAAGAAAAAATTGAGCTAAAGAGGCTGTGCTGAAACATATTCATAAATACATGCAGTTAAGGTGCAGACTTTAAGTACCAAGTAGTTCCTTTGCCATGCACCACCCTAGGTGAGAAGGGATGATGTGGAAAAATCCCTGTTTTCTTCTAGCATATGGTGTTTGGACTTTCCTGCTTTTTGAAAAAAACAGCACTCTCCAACTGCATAGTTCAGGATAAGAATATCAGGCTGTGCTGGAGACCAACAGCACATCCAACACAGCAGCAGACAGCAAAAAATGAAGTAAATTTGTAGATTTAAATTGCCTCAATCTTAACCCTCCTCACCATTTTATTTCTTTTCTGTCCATTTACCATATACACAAGCTTTTATGATGGAGTTTATATGCATGAACACTCTAAAGATCTCACAATGAACTGTAAGACTTTTTCTAGTTCCTTTTAGTGTTTGCAACTTTTGATCATGTCTTAGAAGAAGCAGTTGTGACCATTTGATGATAAACCATTTACTGGTGTGCAAGGGTCTACTGGATTTTGCTCCCTCTCATAATGTCTTTCATCTTCAGAAACTTTCTGTGCTGAAATATTTCTTTCTCACTGGAAGTTCAGTAAATTCAGTGCCTTTGGTGGCATTTTTAAATGTTTTTTCTTACTTTCTTTCCCACCATCCTCCACATCCCAGTAACAAGTATGCTGCTCTGTTATTGTTGTAGATTGCAGGGACAGGGAGAAAGAAATTCTTAATGCCATGTGGATTTGCAGGCTCTGCTCTGTTACAGTCAGCAGTGACTTTACTGTCACTGGACTTACAAAATGTTGGCACAGGCTACCAAACAAAAACTGCCCATCACTCTCTGTTCCCTGCTTGCAAGGTGAACTTTGGTTTGCAGAATTGGGTTACCTCGTAGCTGCAGTACACAACCTGCTTTTCAGCCATTCAACCGTCTATGTTTGTTAAGTTCTGCTAAGTCACCACACAGAATTTAAAAATCTTAATGCATAGTATGAACACATGATTCTAATAAGTCCTGAGATGCTCAGCAACTACAGTCCTAAGAAGACAGCATTGGCCTAAGATTTATGATAACTTTTAATGGAACATATTCTTGTAACTCTGAGAAGGTAATTTCTTCAGACTTCTGAGGAAGACCACTGTGAGCTGGGGCCATGGGTAAAAATAAATAGATCTGATAGGCACAGAAACTAGAGATTGGTCTCCCTTTCATTCCCTTTTCACTGCTGCCATGTTAAGAGGTGTGTGGGAAGCAGTCAGATTACTCTGTCATAGCAATCCTTTCTGTGCACAACTCCCTGTTAAATGTCCTTTTCCTATGTCATGCACTGTACCAACCTTACAAACGGAGATTACAGCCAGGGAGAGAGAAGGCTACCTGACTGGGGTGTGTTGCAGCAAGTCCTGACCAACATGGGGCTTTGGTGATGCAGCTGGTATAGATTAGAACAGCTCTTGGATTGCTTTCATCTATGGAAGGGCTGGGCTGGTACAAAGCTGGCCCCAGGATAAGAGAAATGCATTGGATTTTTATGGATCTCAGCCTCCTCCTTAGTTACATCTAATGAACAATGGCACAGCTGAGAATGTGCCCACACACAGTCTGGAGTTTCTTTTTGTAACTAGATCTTGGGAAAGATTTCTCTTCAATAGAGAATTTCATGGATTTCCTTTGTGAGATTTGTGAAAATAAACAAATAAACCTCGTCCTGCAGTTGGAATGATTCTAACACCATGAAATGAATTTGATTTGCTAGTGTGATGGTGTAACACCGCTCTTTTTAGCGGGTCTTATAACAGATACCCTAATGGTATCTGAGCACATTTATCTGATTATACCAGTCAAGTGTTAAGTAACAGGAATGAATGTATACACTGAGTATGAGATTTTATTTTTATATATTTGCTAGATTAATAAGAATTTGGCCACCAGAGCTAATTTAGTACTTCACGGCATCTGTCTTTAGGATATTACCAGCTGTGTACCATCTATTGCTCACAATGACTGCAACTGCTCAGACCTCAACATGTTTCCCACAGTTTTTCTGAGCTGGCTGAGCCAGTTCTGCAGTATTGAAGTGGCACTGACAAATGTTATTACTTGATTATTACACCTTTTTCAGGAATAACAGGTTTTCATATTTGTATTTCTTTTACAGTATTAGCAAGAATTTATTTATGATTATTTTGTTGGGTGTTCATCCCTTAATTTTCTCTATTTAGAATAACTTTGCTAGCTGGTCTGGTAATAAAAATGTAGTATTTTCTTTAGCATGTGTAGTATAGAATTATATGCCACCACACTTGTCTCCAGAGAAGATGGAAAAAAGAACAAATACAGTGTTTTGAACATTTACAAAATGTGAATGGTGTCAAACATAACTCCATCTTTTGTAGTCATGAAGATTATTCTAGTCCAATAAAATGTCCTTAGTAAATAAGAGGCAAAAAAGAGGAAGACAGAGATCTGGGTATGTCTAGGGAGGTTAAACATAACAATCCACAGGGTTAACTTTCAACTTTGTCTCAAGGTTGTTCAGCTTTTTATGTTATATTTTCCCCCCTCTGTCAAATTGGCACTCAGGGGTTTTATGTAACATGTCTATAACCAGTAGTATGGGGCTATGGAGCAGAAAGTGTTAAAGAATACCACAGGATGGATGTATTTGAAAAGAGGAAGGGCACAAAGACAGTGAGGTCGCATGAGAAGGACCACAAGCAAAAAGAAGGTACAGTGAACATACATGCTGATTTTTGAAGTCCACAGAACATCTCTGCCAAACATCAGAGAAACTTCAGAGACAAGGGAATGGATGGCACCACACAGGTGGCAGTAGGGAAAAAATGTGGGTTCACTTCTTTCAGCATCTGTGCTCCATTGGATCAGCTTAAATATCCAGTGTAATCTCAAGTAGGAGCATGTGAGTGCATCACAGATGACTGAATGCTAGAGCGGAGCTGGATTACATTTTCCTGTCCATGTATATCCAGGTTTGGTCACATTTCTTTCCAGAGTGAAAAAAAACAGCCAGAAACCACAGTAATTAGCCATGTAATGCCTTTGCAGGATGTCTGAAAGAATTTCAGACTATGATAACTATGATTTGACCTTCATGTGTTTTCCATGGCTTGGTGTAAAGCATGATTTTCCAATGCTTTCTCATTTTTATTTGTGGTCAGGGCAGAAAAAAGATTGCACCTTCTACTTCCTGTACCGAAATTATTATTTTTAAATGTTTGGAAGGTGATGTAATGTGAAGAACTGAAGTAGAGAACTTTTCTCAGGAACTTGAAAACCATATCGGATCCCAAGAACCCAATGTGTAAATGTAATACTGGTTTCAGGGGCCACTAGGGAGTACCAGGCAATAAAAAAGGATTAGGTTGTTCATTTGCAAACATGTGCATATACACTAGCACAAAGCTTGAACTTAGGTGAAACAAGAAATTTTAGACCCTAATTTACCTCTACTCCAGTTTGCTTTTATCTAGTCTTAATGCTATTGCTGGGAAAATTCAATCACCACTGAGTTTAAAATTCTTATACACGTGGTGAAAATGAATCCTGTCTCTACTTAGCCACAAATAAATCGTATGTGCTGTAATTCATTCTGTGGCTGATACCCTAGCTTTCTGACTCGTTTTGAATGGCTGAAGAGTTTCTATTTCTAGATTAGCTGATAGAAGTGGCAGCCTCTTCCTGACAATTTCACTGTAGTCTATGACTATGTTAGAACTGTTTTAAAGTTGCCAGTCTCCAAAAAGAGGTACTGATGTCCAAACTGAGAGCTTAATAAAGACTAAGTGGACATCACTGCTGTTTTAGCAGTTAAAGTCACACCTGAATGAGAAGCTGAAAGGTGAAGACACTCATGAGAGGAGCCTTCTCTTGCTGTTCTTAATACCTGTCTGTGCCATCCCTTTGAGCACCACAAACACATCATCGATACAAATAGAGACTTTCAACACCTTTGTGAAGTACCCAGTACTGTTGCCTCCACGTTTCTGATGGAGACTGAAACACTAAGAAACAGCTTCCCAAATGATGTCCAAGTTGCAGCCGCTCCTGTTTTCTTCTGTGATTTAACCTTGTGAACTGCATCTCTCCAGTGTGAGAGTTGTTGAAGGTTTGAGGCAAGTCCCATTAAAATCAGTGTGAGTCGTTCTTCTGGCTCTTATCAGGCTCTCTGTTCTTTGGTGTTACGGTAACGGTATGACCCTCAGTTGACTTGTAGTTATACACTTGAGGATCTAAGAGAGTGAAAGAACAAAGCTGATGTTCCATTCCAGGAATAAGCTGACTGAATATGGGAGGATTTAGTGCAGCTGGCCAGGGCTATGGCTGTGAGTATTGTGGTGGCTCCAAGTTCCCTCTCTTGCACCTGAGGGGAAATTCTGAGGAAAAACTGACTCCACAAAGACCAAAACATACTTACTAGTGGGAATTAAAGAGACCACGTGATAAAAGGATGTCTGTCTCTGGGCTGGGAATGTTTCCAGACAAAAGATGAGGAGCCAACTTATTGGAAGTATGGGTGAGGACACACAGGCTGCTGCTGAAAGGGCCTGTCTACAGTCATCTTCACATCTGAACAGGGAATGTCCTCTAAGGGAGAGAGGGCCTTTTTTTCCCCCATTACATTTTTCCTTTGCTGGTCATCCAATTCTTTGATTAAGTGAGCAAAATAGGGACCTAATCACATGCAATGATCACTCCAATTGTTTTTACATGGTGAGAATTCCCACTGAAAGCTCCCTACAGTGTGGATGCCATGACTTTCCTTTCTTGGCATCCTGTGATGCAGCCTGGCTTGCTGGCATGTGTGCCATTTGCATTCAGTATGGGGAAGAAAGCACAGTCAAAGATTTTTAACAGAAGTTATGAAGTCCTGGTGTGGATAAATCCTTCTGTCCTCATGCCCTTGTCTAAAGGCTAGGTGAGGTTCCTTTCTTTGTATAGAAGGCTGTAGTAACTTAAAAGCTATCATGAAACTTAATAAAACAACTTTAAATGTATAAGCCTCTGGTCTCCAACTTCATCCACCCTATGTCCTCTACAACCAAGAGCAGTGTCTAGATTTCTAGCACTGTTTTTATACTACAGATGAAAATGTTAACTGTGTAAACTTTACTAGTAGATTTGAGGTAAAATAGTGCGTTTGACATGTCAGTCCACATATTTTTATGTTACAGTATCACGTAACAGTGGCAAATCTTGTTCTCTGAGGTACACTACCAACACAAAAGAGAAAGTCTGAGTGCTTGTATGTTTACAAGCCCTATAACTATTTATGTGTTCATTGTAGCTTTGCTTGTGTTCTGTCTCAGCTCAAAAAATGGTATATTAAAATAGAAGCATACACCTATCAGTTTCCTTTTTGAATAGTGGAGGAGTAAGAGACAGAAAAGCATGTGTGCACATAATAACCGTATAGGGATGAATATCCATGTACCTTGGTAGACAAATACTCATTAACTATTCAACTTCCTTTCTACCCATGCGGTGCTTCCTCATTTTTATATCTAATACTTTAATGGCCAATAGATGAACAACAAATAATTACTACAGTCTGAGTATTCCCATCAGGATTTTTGTTTGGTACTTCTTGCTTAGTCCATTCTGTGTAATTTCCATTCCCCACATCCTCAGTGAACACATAGCATGTGTTTCACACCAGAGATTTTCCTTGAGACTTGTTTTGTGCATATTTTTTTGCTTCCGTTTTGTTTTGTAATACTCACTCCCCACTTAGCAGGGACACTTCTGGCACAGAGGTACGTTGTACAGTAGGGCAAAGCCTCTTGAGATGTCAGTAACCTGGGAGTAGCACAGTCTAAGTATATTTTTATGGCTTCAACCTTCCTCTAAAGATAGAACAATTTCTCTAATCAATTGGAGAGAATGACTAGCTGTGTCAACTCCTAACGTGCAGGTGGTAATGGCACTGCAGTTGCATAGCAGTTTCTCCTTTACCTTCCATTAATTTTTCCATTCTGCTTGCGACTGCTTGAAACAAAAGGTATTTAATGATGTGGTGCAACTTGAGGTAGGTAAGGGACACCTGTCTGTAGTTTGATGTCCTTGCAGTACCTCATAACAAAAGTTACGGACAGTTCATTACAAAATATAAATGAGCAGTGTATCTGGATATATGCTAGAAGGATGTATGAAGCTGAACAAGGAACTGATATTATTGAGGTAATACCATCTAAAGTCTTCTGGCCTCTTCTTTGTACTCTTTTAATGCTACATGAGTGCCTTTATTGCAGATCGTCAAATGGACTGCACTCTGTATCCATACAGCTCCCAGGGTAAACAGCTCAGTCTGTTGATGTTCCTGGACAGGCAGGTGCTCTGTTACTGTGTCACTGAACTTGGTCTCCACTCCGGGCTTTGTTTGTTTTGGAATTGCTAGGTCAGAAACGTGCACCTGTTTAGGGGATGTATGTTCTTGTACTGGATATACTGAGGGATAGAAAGGGAAAACATACCCCAATTTACATCTCCCTAGAATCAACTGGAAATGCTTCTGGAACTCAGCTGTGGCACTAAATATGTGAGCACAAATTCATTTTTTCAGCACATACTCCATGCAACCAAATTGAGTTATGCAGAAAGCAAGGTTGTTATAATTTTAAAATGTTCTGAGATGTCTACAATGTCACTTATCCACCACACTCAAAAAGTAGCAGTAAAGAGTAAATTATTTTGAAGGTGAAATATCATAATTTTTTACATTATATTCTCTGAATCTTGCTCATTGTATTTGCAGTAGTATGTTTTTGCAGTAAGAAATATAATAGAGAAAGTGAACCTTGCCCTAAAGTGTTTCCAAAAGACCAAAAAGTGAAAATTAACAACAAAGATGGTAGTCTTATAATTCTTTATGCTTAGTCTTTTTTCAGACTAACATGAGCGTTAGAGTTCAGACTCAGTGGCTGTTGAATGCAGTCTGATACATTTAAACTCAGTATTAGTCTGTCACACTGCAGAATTGTTGCACATTTTCACTTTTTCACAATAAAACTAAGTAGATTCTGAAACCTTTTACCATCAAGCATAATTCTGCTGTTTATCCTCCTCTTCAAAACACACGCAATATGTGTGACAGAAGATGTGATTGCCAGTGCGAAAAGGCATTCTATAATAGAACTACTGTTATCTTTTAAAGGTGCACCTGAGTTTGCAGCAGTGAGGGTTATATGTCAGGAAGGTTTGCCTAAAACAACCTTTGAAAATACCTGGAGTAAGTTGAAGCAGGAAAAATTCTTACTTAATGCCTATCTTGTTAGGGCACTTAGTCTACCCTGGCTTTTTGTGTACTTTCAGGGAGCAAACGCAGGGAAAGACTTAGCATGAAAACAAAACATCTCAAACAGCTATTTGCTTCTCTTTAGTCTCCACAAAAAAAGAAGACAAGTTTGAGGAGGTCCCACCCTTAAACAAGATTGAGAGCCAGGCCTCATTTTAAAGATGTTTTGGCAAAAGAAACACAGACAGGAAATTTTCCTGCAGCTAGTTTGTTTGAATGGTGACCTTTATCTTTCTCCAAATGAAAATGAAAACTCCTCCTATGCTGCGTGACCTCCAATGGGGTTTAGTCAATTGTGTCAAGATGAGATGATGTTATATATCAACATCTGTTTCTATTGTGTCCCATGTGTGTTTTCTTTGCTACAAAACTTTCCTCTTTGTCTTTCTCTCTCCTATTTTTGCTCCTTCTTTTAATTGTACCTTATCAGTCCTTCTCTTGCCCAGTAGTGTGACAGTGAGAAGGAAGTTATATGCATGAGAGAGGGATGAACACACTTGCTTTTGAGTTGTTTTCCCAGTTTTACCATCTTTCTCACCAGTTTAACTCGTTACCTCTGCTGGAATGGACCTTTGCAATGACTTTGCCAGACTGCAAGTGTTACAGTGGACTTCAAATGAAACGAATTTCAACATTGGCACAGAAAGTAGAGCTTTACATGTGTTCCTGCTGGGAATGGGTCAGGGAAGGACTTTTTAGATGCAGCTGGTAAGAATGATGGCTAGGAAAACATTAGCTTTCTAATAAGAATGAATAAACTTTTAGTACAAAGTAACATGCCAAATTCAAGTCCGAAATGTGATCTTTTTCCTGCATTCTCTCTTTTAATCTAGTTTTTTAGTTAATTCTTCTTTCCAGTAGCTGTTTTCCTTGGAAAACATTGTGCTTGCAAAAGCTCTTTTTGTGTAAGGAGCTCTGATTTCAGCTATTATTTCTCTGATAGCCGACTAGGATATAAAATTCTCGAAGTTAAACATACCATGAAGAATACAAGCACAGCATACATAATTTGAAACAAAGTCTTAAATGATACAACTTATGGGAAATATTGAAACTCATACTTAATGGTAATATCATTGTAATCAACCCTTTGTGATGTTCTTTGCAAATGCTAAGAGGGATCCTAAGAGTAGAAGTACCTTTACTGGACACTGGCTTTTCATTACCTACAAAAGTTTTCTGTGAAGGTGATTTTTCTCTTCACTGTCATTTTGATACCTTTTTCTTGCAGATCAGGTCCTTTTTCTTTTGTCTTGTGGAGACCTATACATCCTCTGTCTTTGCAGCAACAGCTGTTTTTGTACAATTTGCCCTCTAGCCATGAAAAATTTCTGATTTCATTCTGGGAAGGCAGGGGAGAGAGATTTCCTATCTGAATCAGCAATGCTTTTCACCAGTATTGACAGAAGAAAGGCAAGGGCAGTAGTTGCTTTGTTACCCTTCCTGGACAAGGGCTGTCCAGCTGCTTGCATAATACACAGCACAATAAAGCCCTAATTCCAAGAGAGACTTTTTGGCACCAAGATGAGTGGTTAATAGTAAATCTGCAACAGAGCGTGACTCAGCCTTGGTAGTAAGATAAACAAATGGGGAAAAATAGGTCTCTTCAGTCTCAGGTTTGTATATGCTGCAGATTTCAGCTGAATTCAGCCCTGAAGCGTGACATCCAAGCAAGAACATTTCACCAGCTCAAAAGATTGGTGACTCACAAGCAACCCATGAAGCCGAAATTAGTATACAGAAAAATGACTTCCCAGGGATCAGAAAGAATCCTGTGAAGCACTGGAGTATATGGACAGGTGTAACTTACAGATAAGGTAGGAGTGGGGGAAAAAAAAAAAGCTTTTATGATGCCTTGAGTTAAGAAATTTGTGTCTAGTAAGGTCCCTTGATATGTTTGATGACAGCCAAGAGCATAGGCAATATCATGCATCATGATGGGATTTACAGGAAGTAAGCATATGGGAAATGGGATCCTAGTGCTGGTGCCAACTTGTAAAACCTAAAGAGCTCTGCAGAACTGCCACCACAAGTACCCTTAAAATGCAAGGTGAACCCATTGACTAGTGGCTTCTGGAAGCCTTTAGATTGACTCTTCCTGATGCTGTAAGAATTGGCTATCATAATTTTAGACTGGAAGTTGTGTAAGAGCAGCTTTGCATGTGGAAATATTCGGTCACTTCCAAGGCTATGCAGTAGGCGGCACAAATGGGTGGAAAGGGTGAGCCTGCTCTTTTTGCAACAGTCTGTGGACAGAGGAGTGGAAATGTCACACAGATTGGTTTTATCCTTTTCTATTTTTCTTGTCCCTCAGGAATACGTTCATGTGCAGTGAGAACTGAACACAGAGCTCTAATAGAGTACACCTTACTTCAAGATATATAATAATCAGGAAGCCTAAATAAGGGGATACATTGTGTCCTTTTTCATACCCATTGCCAAGGTTGCATCTATCCAGATGAGCAGTGGTTGTTAATGTTTCTTATGCTGCTTTGTTGTTTTTCCAGAAGATGCACTTACCCACAGTGTGGGTACTTGTGGCTGAGCAGCTGCAAAGAGGTAGCAGCCTCAGCGTGACACAGTTTTATTCTCACAAAGGCAGAAATGCTGAGTCTTGCTATTCAAAAGGCTGTAAAATGGAAACAGCTTAATGTAGAAATAGCAGTCCAAGCAACATTAGCTGTGCTTTTATTAATATATGTGCACCTTATTTTGGCATTTAAAAACTGCTTGCAGATGCATTTTGGGGGATCTAAACCTGCCCATGTGGGTGGTGGCTCTTTTTTTTTTTTAAACTGCAGCAGGAGATTTCAATCACGCTGCAAATGTCACACTTGAAAGAATTCACAAAATGTCCCATCCTCAGTCTGCTGAACAGCTAGAAAAAGTTAGGCTTAACTGGTCTAGCATTGGGGAATATATAGAAGGATTTCCACCTAGCAAGCAAACAAAGGTACCTCAAAATAAAAAGAAAATTCACATCTAAGGAAGAACTGAATAAAAAAATGTAGTTTTCATCTCTTTAAATTAGGCCTTGGATGAAACACTAAAAATTGAGTTTCTAGAAGGATTAGGAAGAAAATGTCTGTATTTTTCAGTCTCTCCATTACAAGATTATATCAGGGCTCATGGTGAGTATTTAGGGTGATGAAATACCCAAAGTTCAAGGCACAAAACTTTTGCTGATGGTTGTATTTGGTAGCTGATAATATAGCTTCTTATAGCAGATTTAGAAAAATGAATTGTTCTGAGTTAATCCTCTCTCCCTGGAAACACAAAGGATTCAGAGATTTATATGATGTGTTTACCTTTGTCAATATCTCAGTATTGTCTTTGCATCTTTTTTCCCCTTATGTCCACTTTTCTGTGATGAAGGCATGAAAAAAGAATTAATGCTGTCTCTCTTCTTTCACCCCACTCAGTACAGTTTTGCATCTTATTCATTGCCAACAATTGTGAAATTTCAAGCAATGATCCATCAAGTTTGTTCTGAATGCCTGAGGCTTCACAGAAAGGCAGCAGCCATGTCACATCTCTGTGCCTTTGGTCCACTGTTCATTATTGTGGCTTCATTGGAACGCAGAACTGGATTTAATCCCCCTGGTCACGGAGCTCTGCTGAAACAACAATGCATGAGATGTTATTAACCCTCTCTTAATGTGTAGAATTATAGAAGCTGAATGCATGACTGTTTTCTTCACAGACTTCACAGAAATCCATCTCAGATAGTTTCCAATATGTGTCTGAAAAACCACATTGAGCAATTGGATGTTTTCTCTATTGGGAAAAGTTTCTCCTTTGCACTCTGTCAGTATTCATATACATTTTTCAGGAAGGAAGTTTATAAATTAACAGTTTCACAGAGAGAAAAGACTGAGAGATGCAGCAAGGCGAGAGTCATTCTTATTTAGTTTTTCTAATAGACAACTCACAAAACCCACATTCCTCATGGAATACTACTGCTCCTGTCCAGTTCATCTCCATGTTCCTCAGATTTTGGGTAGGAGGAGGCAAAGATGGGCTATAAAAAGGTTTTGTAAACACCAGTAGTCGCAGTGCCTGGGCAGAAGTGTGGGCGAGAGACAGGATACGACAAAATGACCTTGAATTCTCTATCTGAACACTTGCTTTGGAGACTTGTTCCATCAGGGACCAAACCTTGTGACCTGCTCAGACTACCTAAGGAGGTCAAGGAGACCTCTTGACCCTCTTTCAGGTGAGGCTTGTTCCAATTTTATGCCCTCTCTCTAAGATTTTTGTTACTATTTTATGTTAACCAGGATGTCTTCTTTAGTCATAGGTGCATTTCACCTGCTTCTAAATCCTATAAATCTCATAATATAGTCCTAAACTCCACAGATGATATTTGAGAGAATTCCTCATAAAATTCTTTTCCAACTCTTGGCAAGACATGGAATTGCATGTTCAGGAACAAGCTGGCAAGGCATTAGAATCATAGAATATCCTGAGATTGAAGAGACCAACAAGGATCATCAAAGTCCA
Organism: Myrmophylax atrothorax; assembly: GCA_026770055.1. Lineage (NCBI taxonomy): Eukaryota > Metazoa > Chordata > Aves > Passeriformes > Thamnophilidae > Myrmophylax > Myrmophylax atrothorax. The sequence continues at coordinate 43,491,882 of JAOXXN010000065.1, read as the reverse complement.
GCTCTTGGCCCTGCACAAAACAACTCCAAGAATCCCACCATGTTCCTGAGAGGATTGTCCAAATGCTTCTTGAGCTCTGACAGGCTTGGTGCTGTGATCACTTCCCTGAGGAGCCTGTTCCAGTGCCCAACCACCCTCTGGGTGAAGAACCTTTTCCTAATATCCAGCCTTAACCTCCCCTGACACAACTTCAGGCCATTCCTTTGAGTTCTGTCCCTGGTCACCAGACAGAAATCAGTGTCTGCCCCTCTGATTCCTCTCGCAAGGGAGCTGTAGACTTCTAAAGGTCTTCCCTCAGTCTCCTCTTCTCCAGGCTCAACAAGAAGATGCAAGGGAGGTATCGCCTCGCGGTGTTAAATTTCTTAAATTCTATTCCCTTAATGCGAAGCAGTGCAGGAATGCGAATCAATATACTTTACCTTTATCCTTAGTGATATTAAGGGTACTAGAGTTACATATTTGAAATATTTCCTGGAAATTTCTGTCCCTTAGATATTTTCTCTCTCTGCCAGTTTGCCAAATCCAGCCACAACATAAAAAGAGTGACTGGAGACTACACAGTTTTATTTTTTGTTTTTTATTTGGCCATATCACTGAGCAACAGTTGTTAACTTGAACTCCACATAAATGGTGTTAATACACAGTTAAAAATGTGCAGGGGTAGCCTAAAATAATTCAGCATTTTTAGCACTTTCTGTAACTCCTGATTTTCTGTTGTTTACTGAAAAGCATTATGGGAGAATGCAAAGCTGGTGTGAAGGTGGTAATAAAAGAGCTGTGATATCTGTTTCATGGTAGAAGCAATGGCAGTAGCATGTTTTATGAAACTGCTTCATCATCATCATCATCTTCTCCTTTGGTACATTTGTTCTTTTCTTCACATTGTCCTATCCCATAAGAACACACTTTTATGAGAAGGTTTGCCTTGTTTCTCTTCTCCAATTCTTTCACTGAATATATTTAGGGAAGTTGTTCATATCAGAGATTCTCTGTTGGCTTCTCCTTTAAGTTTCCAGCCAGACATGAGATAGGATTATCCTTCATGGGTTGTGTTATGAACTGCCTCTGAGGGCAGGGTAACAGGTTCTTGTTAATAACAAATCTCTTGGGGCAGATTGGCATGAAATGGCTCTAAATGACTGGTGTTTATAAATATATATATATATGGCAGGTTTCTTTCAGAACAAATTAGTTACAATGGAAAGGAAGACAAAGAAAGAGAAAGAAAGGGTAAGAGTAGAAAGATATCCCCACCTCTGGATCCAAAGATGAGGCTTGATAGTTGAAACCTCCATGTCCGTTTGTTTAAGTGATTGTTGCAGTCTTGATCTGTCAGTGGTGGGGAAAGCCCCCAAAGCAAGTTCAGTGTATTGTTAATATATGCTGAGATTCAGGTGGGAATGTCCAGGAACCTTCCCTGGAGAGGGGAGTTTTATGCTTTCTGATGCAACACTGTGTCTCATGTGCAGTGCTCTGACTGAAGCCCCAGAAATGCGTGTCAGGACACTCTTGGAGTCTTTGATGACACCTTCTAGGATAGGACATCTGCCTCTCACCTCAGGGTAGTTGAGCCAGTTATGCCCCATCAGAAGGGATGAATACCTTCAAGTCTGTGTGTGAATGTCCTGGCACTTGCCTGGGGCAGAGGGAGAGGGATAGGGGAAAGGTTTCACACCTGAGCCAGTTGTGTAAGGGAGGATGTTCGCATGGTAAAAAGCGCTATCCCACCTCATAGGATCGGCTTGTTATTGGCCTCTTCCCCTGTATGGCTTAAACCCCAGCTTGTAGCCTTCGGAGCTGTGTGTACACCCACCCCCTCTGCACCTGGGTGGGTATCTGGCACAGCAGCGGCAAAGCACTCTGCTGCTTTTGGAAAGGGCCAATTGTTTGAGTCATTAACCATTAATATTTCAGTCTCACAGGTTGTAAAGCACTTTTGGAGCTGAAGATGGGGCTGGGAAGGAGTGGCTATTTATGCAATGTAAACAACCAATAGAAAGCAAGGCAAGAAAGGAGGTTTGGGAAGTTGGACATAGAGGACTAAACAGCCTAGGAGAGCTTTTATCAGCTCCTAAATCAAGTCACATTTAGGGGAAAAGTGAGGTATGCAATGGCTGCTGGTTTTCCCAGAGGAAGCTTGGATGTATATGGATTGTACACCCTCTGAGGGGTGGACTCAAAAACCACTTTAGACCTAGTCAGAGACAAAAACCTAGTATAAAAACAAGTATAGTTACATTGTCATTACAGTTTTGTCATGAGGTTTGTCCGCAGATGTGAGGTCAATTTCTGTTAGACCAAGCTATCTGCTTTACCTACACCTCAGGCTACTTTGTCAAGAGGGAAGTGGTGGTTTATGATCTTATCACTTTGAAAATGCTTTGAAATGAACAGTAGTGAGGCAAAAATTGCTAGTAATATTTTCAGTAGAGATCTGTTGAACTGTGGTAAAGATGACAATATTTTCAAAGTATCTGAAGAAATGGAGCATCATGTTCTCACATGGTGAGAAATGGAAAGGTTCCAACTGATACCAATTGGAATCTGTCCTAACCTATGCACCAGCTGAGAGCCAGAGTGGAATGGGTGGAAATGTAGCACTCAAGCCCTCTGCCTCAGCATAAGGTCTCACTGCTAGAAGCACACAGTGCTGGAAGCGTCAAATGGGATGCTGAAATAATGAAAAAATGGCTCAATCAGAACTCTGGCATAGAGAAGCTGTACTTTTGAAGAATTTTCAGCTGGTTCATAGTAGTGTTTCTGGACTGGCATGCTAACAGGTTTAAATGTTCTTTAATCCGCTTATGTAATTTAAGCACCTCTGGGAGTGGTGAGCATTCATTAAAATACTTGTTATGGTGGGAGTTCTATCATATTGAGCCAGATGTTGCTTTCCATGAGATATGCTATTGTGTCTGGCCCAAACTAAGCTGAATAAGTCTATCAAATTTGATTAGCCCATAAAGTAGGTGTTTGCTATGTATTAAAGGGCATCAGAGCACATCCGTGGCTTTTTAAGCATGTGAAAAGGTTTCCTGAAAGTAATTTTATCAGCCATGCTATATTTGGCAGTTTTACCCCTTCCTTCGATGTTACTTTTGACTATTTCTACATCATTACCCATCCTACAGACAAACGTTTGTAACAGCTGACTTAGTTGAGAAGGAGAAATACGGTGGTGTGAAATGGCTCAGAGGTCTTCTTTATTGCTGTATATTGCAGAAAACTATCCAAATTAGAACAAACTAGATTTTGAAGGGAACAAAGAAAAATTATTCAAGTCCATGTTCTGCGTTATTTACTTACCCTCTATTTGGTGAATTAACACACTTGAGAGCAACATAACCCCACATAATTTGCAAACCTAGATCCTGTCCTGTGTCTCTCCCATGCAAAAATTGCTCTTGATCTGGGCAGGATTTTGGAATCTACTAGGAATGTGAGAGCAAACCATCATAATAAGGCATGTGCTCTCTTGCCACCAGTTACAACTGAGATAAGACCAGACCAGAAATCTCATACATGTAAATAATGTACGCAAATGCAGTATCTTTTTTTTTTTAGTTCCTTTCTGAAACATTTTTTCTAAGAGATCTACTTCATTTAGTGTTGAAATTATCAGCATCTATTGGATAGGCTTGAACTGTGTTTTGTGTCTTAATTTCACTGCTGGATCCCAAGGAAGGATAGTTGTGTCTATTTGCAGAGCACCAAACACTGGTTTTTTGTGGCTTTGTGCTGTGTCACCTGTGCTTGAACCAGTTTGGTTTGAATTTCTCAAACTGACTAGATTGAGGCCAGTGTCCAAAGCCTCTATTATATCCCATTCTTCAGTGTAGCCTTTTCTCTTGCCTTTTGCTTCTCCATCTTCCAGGACTAGCTTGGCATTCTGTTTCCTGTCATTCTGCCCAAGTTCTGTAACACCACTTGCAGTCTCTGGGCAGGTGAGATTCCATCTGTCACACTCTGCCCACCCAGTCTGGGACACTGATATTTTTGCACCCAAGTTCTTGATGGTTCTGGATCCTATTCACATGCCTTGTGCTGCTGCCCATACTCCCTACACTTTCATTTATTTATTCAGTAAAATACACAAAAAACAGCATGCCAAGTCAAAAATGATAGAACACAGTCACTGCTAAATAATGGGCCATACAAGAGCCATATGTAGGTGTCAGCAGCTGCAAAAGCTGTTAGGTTTGAGTCTTATAAACCCTTCCTTCAGAGAAACATTGGTTTGAGCAGAAGCCAGAGATGTATTTTTTTTTTCTGCATCAAATAAATAAAAGCATAAGTTCTTATGTCACATTTTGAAGATTATTCTTCTCAACTTGCAAATACTCAGGGACCTTTTAGAATAAATACAAAATATTTTTATGGAGTGTGAAGAAAAACAAAAACTCACAAAAATAGCCATGCATATCACCTGTGTGATAAACTGAAAACTAACAAATAGTTTAACTGGAAATATGGCCAGCTTCAGAGTCCCCAGCTGCAACTACATGAAATGAAGATGAGAACTGGCACAGAGCAACCCCAAACCTCTTAAACTCCAGCTGTAAGTCCAAATAGGTTTAAAAGTGAAGGCCACTGGGATGTGTTTGGTGCACCCCTCTTCCTAAGCCTTGCAGTCAGGCCTTGCTTGATGAGGAGCTTCTTGGTCCAACACTGACACAGGCACTTGTGTCCCACTAACCAAGAAGTTTTTCTCTGTGCTATCATCCTCTGTTTGGGCATGGTAATATCAGCTTTAGCCACTGTGGTTCTGTTAGGTTGAATTTGTAACTAATTTGGCACTATGTGCTCAGCAGTGCTTTGCTAGTCTAGTCTGGACCACTTTTGAGCAATCACAAGTGGAGAACATGATGGGGAACCCATGCTTGGAAGGAACCCAAGCTCCCTGGCACAGTGTCAGACAGAGAAACAGAGAGAGAGAGGTTGGGAGGGAGAGAAAGCACAAGCGTGAGCTCTGCCTCCACTCTTGGATATGTTTTCTAATCTCAGACTGCTGAATATAAGAACATGAACCTGTGCCTAGTTCAGTGTCTGTCTTGTGCAGCTCCTGTGTCTTTTCCTTGACTGTAGGCATAGCAGTACTCTCCTGTCATTTATACTCCTGGAATGCAAACAAATGTAAAAAGAGCAGCCAATACAGTTCATAAAACATATGGCTGACCCTAGATGTAGTGGCTTCATCCATTAGACCATTCTTTACCTCAAACTGAAAAAAAAAATCATATTCCTAGTGGAGTGACAGGGTCTGATGCCAGCCCACAACCTGTGAATGACACTTTAAGCAGTGCTCATCTAAGGTAACTACTGTGTTGAATACAGTCTCCTGCAGCTGGCATTTTAAAAGTCACAGAAGTTAACTAAAAATGTTTATATGCACACGGGGTTTTATAACATGCATCTGGAGCCAATCAAACACTTCTCTAATGAAATGGAGAATGGCACTGTAAGGACAAGTTTTAAACTTACACACAAATTTTAGGAAATGTCTTTCATGGAAAGCCAGTTTTTCAACCCATGGAAAACAACAAACATTATCTTTGAGGAAAGGTGGCATATGTTTTAGTAGACAATTTTAAATGGAGTTCATCAGCTCTGAAATAAATAACAACAGTGCTCCCAGACATGACAAGGGTGAAAAGAAGGGATGTTTCTGAAAAGCCCAACTCATTTAGGAGTAAAAAATTTAATGAGTTCCTAAAATGGGAGGTCTTGTTCCAATAAATATCTCAGAATACCTGGATTATATTAACCCTGATCTTTTCCCACTGGAGCAGAAGGAAATGCCTCCACTAAAATACAAACATGGTCAAAATGTAGCAGTTAAGATTTTTTCTTGAATCTAAAGGCAGATAACTCATCATAGATGTTTCTGGCTCACCTGAAAGGAGAAAAAATGTTGTTTTGGCTTTCCTTATCTGCTTTGATGCTGTAAACCATCCTAATTCATAAACAATGTTTTACTATTAATAGATTAATCAAATAGAAGATATTCTGTTGCAATGTCAGAAATGTAGTTACATATTACCAGTTGAAGTCTGTTTTTTGCCCCATGTATCAGGTTCTTTAGATAACCTTGAAGAAATGTGATTGTATTGATATATAAAGGGAAGCAACAACAGGACTATGAAGAGAATTCAATAGACCTCAGAGTAAATCTTGTTTACTTAAAAGGTGTTTTCTCCTATTAGTCCTTCTCACTGTGAATTTCATGGTAGACACCGTCCCCAATTTGATTTTTCCTGAACAGAAATTCTCTGCAGCTAAAAAAACTATAGCATGGTAGCAGCAGATGTGGCTTGTCTTTCTTTGCCAGAACTTCCTCCTCCTCCTCCATGTGTTCAGATGTTGAATGAAGAACCTGTTTCCAAAGTGATTGCACTATTCATCATGTCTATGGAGCTCCTATCTTGAGACATCTTGAAGGGACACATGATTTAGGAAAAACTGAGTTGCCATGACCTGGTAACGTAAGAGAATGTAAATATGCCTTTTGAGAAACACCCAGACGCTGTCATGCTCATCTGCAGATTAGTTCATCCACAGATGTTAGGTAACTCATACAGATAGAGCAGATTATAGACAGAAAAAATCTGAAGTAACCAACTATAAATACTCTTCTGCTTCTCAGTAGGAAAAATTTTTTCCAAACATAGTTTTGTGGGTTTAATTTGTGTTGTTAAAAAACTGCCTAGGTAAAAAAAAAAATATATGATTACACAAAATGATACAGAATAGAATTATTGCATAAGAGCCCTAATGCAAATTCTGGTGTGCAGCTGAGTAGCAGAACAGGCAAGCAGATGCTGACCAAATGGTATATGCTATTGCAGAGCCTGAAGGGAAAAATACTAATTCCTGGCTAAAGCATATAGCTGACAGGAAAATATTTTATGAAAAAACCCATCAGAAATATTTACAGGGTTCATAATTCAAGAAAGGCACAGTTTTAATAACATAAGAGTACAAATTAACTGAGACAACACAGTTCTAGTGTAGAACACAAACAGTGTAGTTTAGGAGTGGTCCTAACCTCAAAACTACTCCCAGCATAGGAAGAATAGCTCAAATGGACCGAAACAGTCATGGATGATGAGGTCTGAATGGCAGACATGCCTGCTGACATTTTTCTATCTGCCAACTTTTTATAACTTTATAAACAATTAGCAGGTGGGGCAAACACCACAATTTCTACTTTTACCACCCACAGAAGAAAATTGCTCTGAGGCCTAAGAAGTTCTGTGATTCTGGTGAGCTTGGAATGAAATACAAAACTAGAGCCTTGACTCCTTGTGGTTACTGATGTTTTCATGGCGCTTCTTGTGTGAGCAGGAATGTGGCACAGTGGGGGGGTCAGCATATTCTGCTGACCTGGAAAGGCTCAGTGGTGTTTCAGTTCTGTGCAATATGCTCGCAGATCAGATGCAACTAAACAGCTGCAAAGTTCCACCTTCATTGTGAATAAACCAAGTGCTGATGGGATGTGAATTTGTTAGGTGCAGGTGCAGTGAGATAAATAGGAAAACCCCCAATGTGGATGTGAAGAACCTCTGCACTATATCATGCCTGCAACATGCACAGTCTGCATAGCTCTCTGGGTCCCTTTCCATATGAAAAGGTCCAGTAGACTCTAGAAGGGTATTCTGATGTGGATGTTTTAAGAGAATGGAAGAGCAAAAATGCAATATAAAATTGGACTGGCATCCCAGCCCCAATCATGCTAATGACAAAGAGCCTATGATTTAAATAATTTAGGATATTGCTTTTAATTGGTTTTATTACAAAATCTTCTGTTAATGTCTTTCTTCCCACAGTTTCTCTGAAGGCATGAGCTCTAATGAGAAAATGTTCTTGTCCATTTTATTAAGGATGGTGTGCTAGCCATAAAGAGAGTTCCCATAAAAATCACCACACAGAGATGGATTGAACAACAAAGAAGGGGCCCAGTGGCTGGAGTCATGTCATGATCAGAGAGCTTAAGCTTCTGTATTTTGTTAGGGAAGAAGAACAAAAAAACCACTTTAAAAATGCAACGACTGTGTTGCTGTTTGAAAACACAAACCTGTTTGAGAGGTATGAACTGTATGTTAATAGAAAATCAATTCTAGATTCATTGTCTAAGTCAATGCAACAACCCTCTTCATCTCAAAAAGTTCTTTAAAGTGCTTTGCAAACCCTTATTACCTAGCCATCCCCCCTCCTGATGAATGCAAAAACTAACCCTGTCCTGGCTGTAACCAGAACACCTCCCCACAGCAATAGGTTAAAGCACAAGCATGCTCATTTCCCCAACAGGAGCATGAATCAGCTTACCTGGTTCTTGGGTGGGAAGTTTGTTTGTGGGCTCACATCTGTGTACATCTGTGTTTTTGTGATTCTGGAGTGTAGTTGACATTTTGCTGAGGAGATTAAAAAGTTAAATACCCGTAGAGAATTTCAGGGCACCTATTTTTATCCAGGCACCTCTGCCTTCTCTGCAAACACTGCACATAGTAGATTATTGTTAGGTGAACTTTCAGCCTAAATAATAATTTCAGCAGCTTTCATCAGCAAGCTGGAGACACTGAATCTGTTTAATGGCTTATTTATCATAAGGGTCCTCAGCATTTTTCTACAACTTCTCCCTGGTGCATTTTGAGTTATGTACTTCATGAGCCTTAATGTTAGCCTATTGGCAAATATACTCTTGGCATGTTATATATGTAAACAGATATACTTTTTAGTCATCTGCATTTCCTCATGTACATATAACCCTGCCAAGGGCTATAAAGGCACAGGTGGCTTTGTGTTGTTTCATCTTCAGAACAGCAGGTTTATTCTTTTGAACATTTCATCATGTGAACATTGTTCTCTAATACTGTTTCTTGAAAATTGGATGTCAGATCAAACATCTGAATGTGAAACTTGGAAATCTTAGCTGACATCCAGGTTGCTGAAAACATGCCTTGCAATTTTGCTTTGTGCAGCTTAAAAATTTGAATCCACTTATCTTCCAGTGAAGTGTGATTTTGATTTAAGTTTCCTAATTTTCTGGTGTATAGATCAGGAAGGCTTTTACTTTTAAACATACCCTTAGGAGAAGACAGAATGAATTCTGTTTCCCAGCATTAACTGTGGTTGGAGATTAGTGTGTCAGGCACTGCAGCACTGCAGTGGTTTTCTCTTGGAATGGCTTTGTTGGAGGTCTCTATGTAAAATGAATTGTGGTGCTGCTCACACACCAAAGAGGATCCTTTGGTGTGTGATCATGAAGGATCCTTTGCCAGGGATAAGCAAATGCTTTCCTCTCATTCAGACTTTCTGTGGTAAATTTTTTGTGTAAATATAGTGAAAGAATGAATGTTCAGTGGCACAGAACACAGCTTTGGCATTTATTGATTGCTGTTACTGTTGCATAACATGTAGGGTCTCTGTAAGAAGCAGGGTCAAACGTGTTTAAATACTCAGAAATGAAACAGTGGAAGAGTTTTGGGAAAAACCAATCAGATCTTACCAGAACATGATGTTTATTAAGCACTGAGCCAGACCAAACTCTCCTTGTCTTCAACAAAGCCATGATTTTAACAGCTATTTTAATTCTGAAGCAGTAACAACAGGCAATGAGTATTGAGATTAGTGCGAAGTCGAGGCACCATACATATCAAAATACACTTTGCAGATTTTGATCCTCATTTAGCAAAATGAATAATGAGGATCAGTAAAAACATACCTGCCCATGGCTTTTTAAAGTAAAAATACGTGTAATCTCAGCATATATATAAATATGCAAGGTCTCAGATATTTAGGAATAAATATATTTATAACATGTTGAATAAACACATGGAAATATGAGGCACAGAGACCCTAAATCCTTTGCCTACATCACTTAGCAAGTTAAGGAGCAAGGTGAGCTACAATCAGTCTGTCTGTTCCCTATCTCGGGGAACTAGGAGCAGCCACTATGGGCAGTAGGCAGATAGCATGACATGAGGTCCTCCTGCTTTGGCATTGTATAAGACTTCCATCAACTGTTCCTTCCACTTTGAAAGCTGTGGCCCCTTTATTTTCAGCTAAAAGTGCTTTCTGTCATCCTGAGAGACAACCTTCCTGATACATACTTAGTTTTTAAAGCTGATTTTGCATGTGAAAGTATAGATTCCCTCTCTCTGAGACTATTCTGGTGTGACAGCAACTAAAGTTTATATGAGTACTGGCAACATATGTGTTAGAGACAGCTAGATTAATACATTAACTAGGGGCTAGGGACAATTTCAAAGATTGTATTGTTTAGATTCACACTGGAAATAAGACCACAACATAGATTCTATTTCTGTACCTAAATGTCCTCAATATCAATCTAGTCTCAGAGCGGTCTCCACAAATTTTTGTACCTGGTTCTTGTATATTTTCTTCATGGCTTTTTAAATTAGATGGTTATTAATTATGGCTACTGGCACATGAAAAAGTAATTTTTCTGAGAGAAAGAATGTATTTTTTAATAGCTGAAGTCATGCTCTTTTAAAATCAACTTTGAGTCTGGAAAAAACCCCTGTTTTGTTAGGTTTCCAGAGGTTCCTGCCAAAATACCATGAGACCATTACTTCATATTTACTTCCAGATTTATCTGGAACCCAGAAGTGCAGACACAACACACAAGAGCTGGAAGAAACAAGAGTTCCTCAACTATTTCTGAACTTTCATAATTAATTATTTCTGGTTCAGTCTGAGAAAAGCAGAAAACTTCAAGCAGGGAGGAAGTTGACTATTTCCCAACACTTTTCCATTCTAGAGCAAATCCTCCAGATTAAAGATCACTTTGATTAATTAAAAAATAATTATACATTTGCTGACTAAACAATAGTTTCTTCTGTTGAAACTAAGCAATAGTTTCTTCTTGCTCATCATCTTTCATGTATTGGTAGGAGATCTTATGTATATACTGAGAAAAAGGTTTGGTCTCTGTGGGAAGGCATGCACATGGAGGAAAAAAACTGACTTACTTGAGAAGAGTGATTATAATGCTGCACACATTACTTCAGGTATGTGCAAGTCAAATACCTACTGACCTGAAGCAGTCATGGTTCAGACAGGCCAGCATGGTTTCCTGCCTGCTGTGACCTGGCATAGCCTAGGACAGCGTGAGATTTCTTGAGGCATGGCTGGCAGCCACTGCTTCCCTAGGAGTGGAAACCTGAAGGCTGGTGATGAAGAACCTCTGGTATTCAGAGTTAGTTTCTGAAATTGTGAAATGTGTAAGTTCATGATTTCAAGTTATTGCTTTCAGGTAGTGGCCATCCTTCCCTCCCTTCCAGAGGTGAGTGGGGAGCTCTTTCCCAAGCTGAGGTCCAGGACATAATGCTTTTCTAAATGCTGGGCAAAGACCACCCCTACTGTGATGCCAATGCAATGGAGATACCAGGATGCCTCAGAAGAGATGTCTGTTTCTGACTGCCTCCTTTGACCTTTTCTGAACGTTTTTTCCGGGAGATCTGTTATAAGAAAATGGATTGTTGCAAGATAAAATACTTTCTTAGTTCTGGAAGGGAAGCTAGTTTAGACATACCTTCATTTTTTTCCCCATGTAAATTAACTTTTTGTTAGTAGCACAGAAGTAGACAAACTCCAAGGAAATTCAAGCAGAACACAATAGCTTGCCTGCCTTTCCACATAGCCTGATGGTCCTAAAATTAAGTTTTTGATGTGTGCCCAAATAGACTACAAGTAAAATATTTCCTGAGTACTTTGGTGCTCCTGTTTGGCTCCAGCTGGAACCAAGAAATGTAGAAGCCATTTCAGACATGAAGAATAATTGTAATAGTTTGCATTTATAAAGTGATCCAGATACTAACAATAATGGATTGTGCTTGGTTGGACTGAGAGCATGATAAAATGACTCTGTTACAAGCACAGTGCTTCAAATGAAGTGGTGAAAAGGAGACAAAAACATTAATTGTATTAAGCCTGGTATACTTTGATCAGAGGTGTAGCTGCCTATGAAACCGAAAAGGGTGTTAATTCAATCACTGAAATCATTTAGCGCAAAATAACAAAAGTGTGGCAATTTTAAAATGAAGTTAAGGCATTTTAATTGTCTAGAACTTAGACTTGCCTGGAACTGGAGAGTAGAGGGATGGGTGGATGTCATGTCTTATCCTTTCTCATTGTATTTAACATACAAAGATAGATACAAAGACAAATAATTTAGATAGGTTCCCTTAAGTCATTTAGCAACTGCCTCTTGACAGTTTAACTATTCCTACTTTTCTTAGACATATTTCACCCTTAACTACAAAATGGTCTAAATTTTCTTAAGCGAGAAAACATGACCACTTTTGTCACTTATGAATAGAAAGGGAGCAGGGGAGGCTTAGAGATAGCTGGCATGATTTACTCCATTTGGAAAATGAGTGTAGGCCTAAATTAAGAGGAACAGATGCTTTGCCTTTCATTGAGAATCTTCGGTCCTTACATATTCTTGGGCTATACACCTAGCCAGTTACAAGGTATGTCAGTTTGCTGTGTGAACTGCCTATTCAAAACACCCAGTAATGCAACAATTACTGGAGCTACCCATTGATTGTATCAAAAATAAACACCTATTTCTACAAAAGCAAGTAAGAATTCTATTTCCAGTAAACTCTATTGAATAAGTACCTAATTAAGACAACCAGGATTGGGTGCTACTGTATTCAATGCTAAAGAATACACACAGATACAGTTTGTGCTTTAAAAATTCTTGCAGGCTCATAAAAGGAAAGCTTTTGTTGACTTTTTAAATGGTAATATTAGCCTTGCATCCCAGGAAAATCAAACAATAAATCACATTCATGCAGAACTCATAAATCAGGAAAACACAAAGCCAAGCTGAATGACATTTACATGACATCAATCACAAACTGTAAAATACCCAATAAAATTTCACAACATACCTGTGGAACAAGTTTTGCAATGTGCAAATAACACAGATTCCCCATTACCAGGAAGATGGAAAAAAAAAAGTCTTTCAA
>JAOXXN010000065.1:43457207-43472517 GCA_026770055.1 Myrmophylax atrothorax | reverse complement strand
TGCATTGCATAAATAGGTAGACAAGTAGTATAAAGATTTCCTACTATGTGTTTTCTCAAAGCATGGGTGTTTTACATAATTGCTGTGACATTATTGGAGCAGTCCTTGGTCAAACACACACCAAACTCATGTCCTGGAAGACTTTTTTGGTGCTGTAAGACATATAGGGAAGTGGCTCTAATATCTTCTGTCTTTTCGGTCCTGATTCAGGGTCAAGAGGATATTTTCAACAGTTGCTTTTTTCAACAAAGAATGTTCTGAAACCCCAGGCTGTGTGAACTGAGCAAGTGCTCAGAGCACACACTTCTGTAAGAAGCTTTTTTTGCCTACTAAGCAATTCCCAGCAATGTCTTTGGCTGTGAGCTATTGTTATTTGTTTGTACTGTGGCAATGCCTAGAGGCTCCAGCCATGGATCAGGGCCCCATTGTGCTAGGTATTGTAGAGACACAACAAAAAGGTCTTTGTCATATTCTTAAGGCAAATCTGAGGTGAGTCTGGGAAAAAACTTTTCCAAATCCAGAGTTGTACGGCCAACTTCTAAGCAGTTTACTGCTCTCCAGATTTTGGGTTTATTCTTGGTTTTCTCATCTGTATTGTTCATTCAACACAGATAATAAGTGAAGTCTGAAAACACAATGGAAAATGCAGAAAACTGATGTAGTTACTTATATTTCCCAGACCTCTTAAATGAATAAGCTGGTCAGTGACCAAGAGAGGTGCCTTGGGAACTTAGTTGCCATCTTCGGCTTGCTTCATCCCTCTCAGTGTTTCGGAGTGGTGACTAAAATGTATCCTGAGGCAGAAATGACACTTGCAGAAACCCACCTTTTTCTGGCTATATTCTGGATGTATCTATGTCATTTGCCTCATGCATATGCCACTGCTGGGGGTATCCGCATGACAACAGGATTTTTGCTCCTCAGGCATTCACCAGCTGCTGGCACTTGAAGTCACATTCCTTTCTATATCACATCACATTTAGTTGCTGTGGATACTCTTGTGATGCCAAAAACAAAGGATTAGGATTTGCTGTAGCCCTTCCTCTTCTAAAACAAAAGGTTCTGTTTCTGAATGTCCTATCTGCAGCACGGACAAGGGGAGCAATGAGAGTCACTGAGGAGAGATGATAGTGAAGCTCCATAAAACTCCCTGCCCTACACGTGTGCCAACTAAGTGCTTATCTCCCCAGGGGACTTTGGGTGACTCAAATAGGGAATTAAATTTGTATTGAAGCTACTAAAGTACAAGTACCTACAAAGTCATGTCAGATCCCACTTGCCACACTCTCCTCTCCCCACCATTTCTGCGTCTTACTAGGAAATACATAATTGTTCCAGAATCTAGGCTTTTTATCTTTTTTAGATGTCCTCTTTACTCTCAAACTAAGAATGAGAATAAACTTCTCTAGGCTTTGGAGATACTGCTAATGGCATATGGGATAATTGAAGCCACAATCACAGAAAACAGGTCTGGAAAGTCCCTTGAGATGACTCTTCATTTGCTGAGGAATCACTGTGTAATGCAAGAAGAAGATGATCTGAGGCTGTAGTTTAGATTTTTCTGAATCTCAAAATAAGCTCTGTAGGAAGTGATTCTGTTTCAAAATCCACATTCAGCTAACAGAAGAAAAAAACCTGTAATATTTCTGGAAAAAGAATAGTATGAAAGATCATGTTTATTTTCAGAATAATTCAGCATTTAACACTCATAAATCTTAGCTATTTTGATCTATATGTCAATTAATTAAACCCCCTTATAACTCATGTTTTGATTATTTTTTTAAAAAATATTCTTATGCTCAAAATAAAGATGAAGTTAATAGATTTGGCCAGTGCTGGTGGGCTTATTTCATTAGCCTTCTGTACCATGGATATTAAACTTGAGAGAGCAAACATTTATCAGCTGGAATGAAGACTTTTTTCAGTTTCCTTTTCTGTCTTCTGAGATGCATTCCAGACTTTCAAAGAAGCCACAATAAAGCTTTAATTTTCTATTTATATGCTCATATGTTATTTTCATTCATATTTCTACAACCAAATAAATATTCTGAAAATTCACATGGAAGTATAATCACTTTGTTCTTTTTTTGGGATACTGACTCATAATTAAATAGATGCAGCCGAAAGAAAAAATATGGCATTGAGACTCCAAAAATCCTATTAATGTCCTGCTACATCCACAGATATCCTGTACCAACCATGTAAGTTACAGCTGTGTTTTATACTTTGGCTTCAAAATGGAAATAATTATTTTCTTGTGTCAGAGGCTTTTGTGGGGAACAATACCAACTGACTGTAAAAAAGAAAAAAATATATCTGATAGTATGATCACACTCACATAGGTATCAAGAGAAACAATAAGCTTAATTAGCCCCTCACTAGAGACTGATATCCTCCTTAGAAAGAGCTATAGACGAGAGGTACTGCAGGCAGCCAAAATTCAACTCTTTGCTGTTTATGTAATGAGTGAACTCACAGTTGGTATTTGTTGTGAATTGCACAGTCAAAGAATTTACTTTAAAAATGCCTTTTTGTTGAGTCTTGAATGTCTCATCCAAACTGTCTCAATTTTAACAAACTTTCAGAGAATTTGAGCCTGACCTGGATTCCCAACCTGGCCAGATGTAACACTGCCAGGCAGCATCTGCAGCTCTGGGTTAGGGAGCTGCAGGAACATTTCCAGGGTAAGGCTGCTCACTCAGGTCTGCAGCCTGACTGAGCTTCACCACCCACCTGGAAGGGGTCTCAGGTTCCTACTGAGTAGTCAAGACTTACAGAGTTGGAAGTTTGGAAAAGGTTTTTTGGATCTACAGGGCTGGCCTGTGCCACCAGTCAAGCACAAACTGTAGGTAGGGACTTCCCTGTTCTGGGGCACAGTCCTTTCACAGCTTCTTTCTGTGGAGCCAAGGAAGCAGACAGAAAAAAAAGTGTTAAATTTATTATTTTGTAAGTCCCTGTCTAAAGTAAACACTTTCCTTCTTGGTGACAAAATGTCCCTTAAATAAAAATATTGTATTTCATATAAAAACTGTTAATGCTGCTGAAATGTTAGAGATAATAATTGCAGTAGTTGCTTTTAAGGTGTCAGAAATGTACATGATCATATTAAAACAAAATATAGTCTACTTAAAACTGATCACAGGTAGCAATTAACAGTAGTGTCTAAAATATTGTAACTGTCCAAGGTTTTTAGAAATGTCTTTGTTTAAAAATAAGATTTACCCACGCATTTTTAAGCAAGTAAAAACCATTACAAATTGGATTATAATGAAATACATTTGTATTATTTTATTTTTAGTCACTTGTCTTCAGGAATAGGATAGGCAATTTCCCTCAGTTCTCTGAAATATTTCTATTAAGCTCCAAGCTCTCATTTGTTCATGTGATAATTTTCCATGTCTAACCTCAATTTTATTAGAAAGGAAAATTTCTATAACTTGACTCACTCAGTCTCTGTTGCATGCTGCATTGCAAAGGAAAACCAGCTGTTATTACAGACATATCTCAAGCAAGGTGATCTGCCTGTCCATGTAACTCTTGCAAACACAGTGTTGCTACCTTTACAAAAAATGGTATTGTGAAATAGTTACATTCTTGAGTTGTAGGGTGTTAGGTAATTAAGTCTGAGCCAAACTGAAGGCGGATTCTTAAAATATCTTGTAAGCATTTATGGCTTCTGTAACATTTTTGGTGTGGAAGATCTGCTAAGAGGATAGAATCATAGAATAGTTTGGGTTGGAAGGGACCTTTAAAGTTCACCCAATATAGTTGCCTCTGCAATGAACCCCACCCAGACTTACCTCGATTGTTTCCAGGAATGGGGCATCCACAGCTTCTTTGGGCAACCTGTTCTAGTGTTCCACCACTCATAAAAAAATTTTTCCTTGTATCTAGTCTGAATTTACCATCTTCTAGTTTAAAACCTACTGCAACAGGCCCTGCTTAAAGTCTGTGCCCATCTTTCGTATAAATCCCCTTAACTATTGAACGACTGCAGTAAGATCTTCCCAAAGCCTTCTCTTTTTCATGCTGAACAACCCCAAATCTCTCAGCCTATCCTCATAGGAGAGGTGCTCCAGTCTTCCAGGCATTTTTGTGGCCTTCCTTTGGACTTGTGCCAACAGGTCCATGTCTTTTCTGTGCTGAGGATCCAGAGCTGGATGCAGCACTCCAGGCGGGGTCTCATGGGAACAGAGCAGAGAGGCAGAGTCACTCCCTCGACTTGCTGGTCAGAATTCTTTTGATACAGCCCAGGATACAACTGGCTTTCTGGGCTACCAGGGCACACTGTTCACTCATGCCCAGCTTCTCATCTACCAGCACTCCCAAGTCCTTATTTGCACTATAGTAAATTACCTATTAAGGACAATATATATTTGTTCTGAAATTTAAATTCACATATTTTTTTGGCATTTCTCATTCCTTAATCTTAAAATTTGTCTGTACTACAGGGAATTTTCATTAAAATTGTGCATAGTAGGTCTGAAAGTCCTTGAGTTCAGATAGCCAGGGGACATTAAGACTACTGTCTCTAGTAGGTTTCCCATGACTTCCAGATTCCTTCCCATGGGGCATCCCTGAAAGTTTTCTGGACTACTAGATTTCAGAGCAACCCATCCATGTGGGTCTGCCTAGGCCAGCTGATTGCACTGCAAATATCAATTTCGTTCAGCATCTGTAAGCTCAGGGAAGATGTTTTTAAAGGCAGCACAGAAATTGTGTTTTCCAAAAACATTTGTTTGTACTCTTAAGCTTGTGAAAAACCTAACAAGTTAGTTTCAGTGTGACTCAGGCAAATATTATATTTAAAAAAGATGAGATTTTCACTAATCCAAAGTCCTTTAGTCTTTGCAAGTTTGCACACATCCTTATGCCAGTCATTACGGTAGTGTAGTTGTTATCTTTAGATAGAACAGTAATACTAAAAAAAAAAATATAAACCAGATTGGCATTTGGGTAGATAGGATGGGGATCTTAATCTGGTACATCTACCAATGATTGACCTTCTGCTGTACTTTCAGCTGATAAAATGTCATTTTTGTGTGTCATTTTGGCTGCTGCTCTGTGTAACTTCAATGAGTGAGCTTCTGCCCTTGGCTCCCCTTGCGGGCTCTTTGTGGAGGACAGCTGATGCATGCACTGCAGGCAGCCATGGGGTTCCCAGGCTGTTTGCACAGAGAGGACCATGTACTCCCACTGCTCACAGTAAGAAAACTGCACTGGAGAAGACAGGGGCTGCAATAAATACAGATAAAATGTTTATCTTCTTATTTCCTGAACTTCTACAATATTAAAGGGACCAGTTTTGAGAAAATTACACTGGTAAACCATTCTCTGTTTTGAGCAGGGTCTTGCCATCTTCACTCAAGGAGGAGTTTCATATTTTGGCCCTAGTTTGCACAGTTAAAGAAAGCTGGACATTTCCTAGAAGTCTGAAGATTTTTGGCTACTAGAAATGCTAGAGACTTCACTATGCTAAGAAAAACCACAGGCGTCTCCAATTACAAATATAATTGTAATTCACAATTAGAAGTTACAATAAAATAACATTTCCTGAAGAACACTCTTACCAAAGACCAGTTTAAACTTCCAGGCACTATTTGTAGGGCAGGAAGGACTACATGACTAGGACCACTTATGTGGATTATACATTGCCATTACTAAAAGAAACATTATGCCATACTTGGAAACATTATTGAAAGGCAAAGTGAAACTTTTGGAATAAGAAAGGCATTTCTCAAATGGCTTTTCCAACTTCTCCATCATTCAGTCCCAAAGTGTTCAAGACACATTGTCAGCTGTCAGACTAAACAGAGAAAGGAAAGCATGATTCAATTTTTGAAATACTTCAGTGCCCACACGTCTTCACTTCTCATGACTTTTTTTTTGTTCAACCATTTGTGTCAATGATATTATCTATTCAGAGAAGTATGAGGGAATAATATAGAATGTTAATTTCTATAATGTCTCTCATTTCATGTACTGCCTCAAAGAAACATTTTACCAAGTTAAATAACATAGCTTTGGAATTAAATATTCCAGAGGGAGAAGCAAGGAAAAAACCAGTGTTTTCAGTGGAAAGTAGAATAGTGATGGCAGCTTCTGAGGGCTGTTCTAGGATGCAAATGAGGATGTTCTTATAACCTCAGTTTCTATATTTCAGGCACTTTGTTAAGGGCAGGATGCTCAAGTAGAATCTGGAAGAGGGCAGAAAATGGGACAGAATGGCATTTCAGTTCTATTTAACCAGTTCAGCTCCATCATGCTTTCATGTTTGCTTCTGATTGAATACAAAATTTAAAGGGATACAGTTTTCCAGAATAGTGTACATTGATGTAACTCTTAATTTTACAGTGTGATGCTGGTTTATATGAATTACAGGTGAGATAGATCAAGAAAGTGGAAATATTAGGAGTTTGTGAGTTTTTTCTAGTTGTGAGCTGAAACATTACTAAGACAGCCTGTGACATTTTTGGTACACTTAGGTAAGATATTTCACTCTATTTAGAGCACACATCTAAACTTCAGTTCCAGTCCAAAGTTGTGTGTTAATCCAAGTGTGAATTCTACCTCTCTAGTGCATTTCTCTCACTTTTATCCTGCCCATACTGTATAGATACAATATACAAATATTGTCTCACTACTTAATCTGTTAATGAATCACAGACTTGACAGACATATATACATAAGTAAATACAAAACCAGAATAAGAGCATAATTAGATAAAAAAATGAAATCTTTTGCAGCTGGCTCATTAAACTAATCATGAAGATAATTTTTAAGTCTGCAAAAATATCACATAGATGCCATACCATTATGCTTTCCAAAGAAAGTTATACGTAATCAAATATTGGATTAGTCCCATTCAGTGATTTATGGAAGTAGTCATCCTCATGGGAGCCAACAGTTACACCTTTTCTCTTTGACATAGTCATCAAAAAGGTACCTCAAAATATGTATGCTTGACTTTGATATTAGCTTGAAATTACATTGAAAAATGTCCTGAAATCTAAAAGCCTACAGAAAGAAAAATGTATTTTTATGGTTATCTGAACATTGTGAAGTAGCACTGATGACACAAACAGGGTGTAAACTCCTCTCTCCTTGTATAGTTGAATGTGTTTTCAGTTTTGTATTGCAAGTGTAATTGTGAGAGGAGAGTGAAAAATATAAAAGTCATGTGTAAAATAGAAGAGTCCCTCCCACTTCCAAGAGACAGACTATATTTAACAGAATTTAAAAAAATGAAGAGTTGCTATAGATTAATATATTTGTGTTATTTAGGCATGAAATAAATCTTCACATAATCCAGTAACAGACATTACACTCCTTACCAGTGTCTCTCAGTAATTTAACAAGTACGGAAGAGCAGTGTAGGTAATGTTATTTAAAAGTTGTTATTGCTCGGTGTTTGAAGTTTTGCAATTTTACCTCTGAATTTATGAATATATTTGTCAAACAATTCTATATTTTAATCAAAATCTAGGATTTTTGAATGAACTTTCTTGCTTTGGAAGAAGAATAGCAATGACTGTAAAAAGGTAATGACAGTAGCAGCTGGCATGGCTCTAAATGATACCTTTGAAAAGAAACTTGGTATGGGAATTCCAACTGGTCAGCAAACTGCATAACCTTACTTCACATCAGCTAGAGGAATATGCAACATTGTAAGAGCCCCAAGTCCTGAGCTATGAGATCATTGAACGGTCTTACTTTAAAAATATATTAAGCTCCAAAAATTCACCCTCTGAATTATTAGAAGAGCCCTCAGGTTTTTTAATATTTTAAGAGCGAGTGCAGGGGTGAAAAGCTGTACACATTTTCTCAAAGGATACTTGTACCGGTAAACTTTAGGAAATAAGAGATTTCAGCAAAAGTTTAAAGGGTAACATACAACCAAAATAAAGCATTCCACAAGGCATTGACTTGGCACATGCTAACCCATACAACTTTGAAAAATTCAAACTATTCAGTCCCAAGTTACCCAAAACATTAAGAAAGGAGATTCGGAGAAGTATAAAGAGAGAAAAAGAGAAAAATCATAGCTACCATCCTAGAGTCCTGTGCAAGTTGGCTCCAGGGTGTGGTATAGGCTGTGTTCTCGGTGTCCAGTGACTGACGACCACTCTGGGACTGCCTCAGGAGACTCACGGAGTGGGGGGGGACCAAGACATTACCTCACCTCAGTGACATTTGACCTGCCCTCCCTGCCCCCTTTGCTGAGTTGATCTGAGCCAATAATCAGTATAATAATGCAATGTCTCACAAACAGGAGGGTGAAGCAAATATTTTCTGCTTCTTTACCCTGTACTATCTGCCACCAGCAGCATGATCACAAGCTTTTTTGTGTTATTTGTTCATCCCTGCAAATATTCTTCAAATAAAGCCAGGGAGATATAGAGCTACATAGCTACATGTAACACGGTTTTTGAAATGTATTATAAAGTGCTGCAACCAGAATCCAATATGTGAAATGATCTGATCATTCCCACTTATACAAACAGAAATGACCACAATAACTAGTGATTCAAACTCGGTCCAGCTGGATACCTGGAATCCTTAGGCGAATTAACAATTTTCCAAGGTGCTAAACAGAAAGCTATTTCTCAGTCTTCTGAAATAAGGAATGAATGTCCCAAGGAAATAATTGTCCTAACTTGAAATAATTGACAGTTCTCTTCATGTAAAACCTCATTTATTTTCCTTTTAACATTCTCAAAAAATCAAACCCAGTCTCTAAATCTGAGCTAAATACTCTGCACTATACTGCTCAAATGGAGAAACAAAAAGGAAATCATTCACTCTCTTGCATATTGCAGTGTACAGGTATACAATGACAGCATTTTTCAATTAAACAAAGAATTTGAATTCAGCAGATCCCAGTCCTACTGGTACTTGTTTTGTGCTGGTGTATCCATGTACAAGCAGTGATACTTTTGCTCTGAGCATACTAAGAGTAACTTCTATAAGGGCTGCATTTGTTTCAATGCTCATCATATGACTTGACTTTTGAAAAGAAATGATGAAAATATTTCATTAAGTCAGAGGTCCAACTACCTTAGTGCCATGCTTCTAACAATGGCCAAATATGGTTGCACAAAGAATTTCAGAATAGGGCAAATATACAGGTATTTCTATATCATATTTTTCCCAACATTCCAGGATTTTCTATTGCAACAATAATATTACTCCAATAGAAATATAAATTATATACCCATTACTTAGTTGTAAGGACCTGTTTTACGGAAAATAAATATATCCAGATAAGCATGTACACACACGCACACACAGAGTGGGCTGTTCTTGGAGTCTTAATATGTATGTAGATAAATTCCCATTCTAATACCAAAGTGCATCCTTGGTCTCCTTGGGCCATGGCAATAAGGAGACCTGTACACAGCACATATGTAAAATTGTTACTGATTGTCTGTTATGTATACCCATGCAGGCTCAAAACATCTCACCTTCATGGTTTACATCTGTCATCAAAAACTGTAGACACTTGGAAAAAACACAGAATCACATACAATCACAGAATCTTTAAGGCTGGACGACACCTCCAAGATCATCTAGCCCAACCACTGACTTAGCACCAGAATCACCCCTAAACCGTATCCCTAAGTGCCACACCCAGACACTTCTTGAGCACTTTCAGAGACTGACTCCACCACCTCCCCTGGCAAGTGATTTTTCTAATATCTAATCTGAACCTCCCCTGGAATGACTTAAAGGCCACATGATTTCATTATACAAAGTAGTAAAAAAAAATCAAAAGAGAAACTTTCATTGTCTTGTGATTCGTAGATGTTCATTTGGGGAATGTTTTTTGACCTTTTTCCCCCCAAAGATTTAAAATAAAAATTTGTTTCCGGTTCCTGAGGTGACATCTTCAAATACCCTAAGCTGTAAGAAAGCAGCAAATACAGCTAGCATTGACACAGCAAGTAATTTTTAAGTAAAAAGCTTCAGTCAGGCTTTCACAGCCACCGCTACATTCCTTCTTTATGATGCTTTAGGAGTTCCAGACAGAAGAGGAAGTGCTGAAATACTCAGAGAAATGCTCTTCTCTGCCCCAGGATGTAGCCCTGTCTGGAACTTGGTGTGAACCGCTGCACCGTGGAAGGGAGACTGTCCTTGGGTGAGACTGATTCTGGCTTCTACAAACCTATGGCAGCTAAAGACTTGAGCTAAGATGCAAGGCTGCAGACTGTGACCTTTTGTGTGCATTCTTCCCATTATTATCCAACAAAAATGCAGACTGTTATTTCTATCTTGCTAACTATCAGCTGTGAGTTTGAAACTGTCCAAGACCCAAACCAACACATTTTCCCTTTAACTTAAAAACTAAAAGTTTAAAGAGTAAATAAAAGCCACAAGTTGGAGATCAAGGATAGCTGTATGTCCTACAAAAAAAAAGACATGACGTAACAATATTGATGGGAACTAGTCTTTTTTCTGTCAGGTAGAAAATGGAAAATTTCCAAGACTTTCTAGGAAAAGACAGTGTGGAGTAGTTTGGGGATGTCAGAAAACTTTGATAGTCTTCAGGTGGGGATAGCATTTAGGAAGGTCAGAGAGGGGGTTGAGGGAAGAATTTGAACAAGATGGTGTCATTGCAAACTTTGCAGAAACTGTAAGATGTTAAGAAATAATGGCAGAGAAACAAAAGTTATTTTATTACTTAAATTATATTTGCCAAATGAAACAGTGTCATTCAATGAGAGCAGGTGATAACAATTCCTGAAGAGATATCATGGGTCTCATAACCATTTAATCCTTGTTCACATGTGTATGAACAAAATCAGACTGGGAGGAGAGCTCTAGGGTCAGTTCAGCAATTCTCCTTTTGGCATGAACCTATGTTTGTCTTCCAGATGATTAGAGAAACTTACTGAGCAGCGTCTTGTATTCAGTAATAGCACAGAAGATATCACAGTTTTTTCTGGTATTTCATTGGTTCCGTGCCTCCACCAAGCCAGGGCTGCTGAGGTGGATATGCAAAGCTCTACATCACGCTGACTGAGCTTTTCCTGTATAATAAGAGACACTTGCATGACGTTAACTCAGAGAGATTATCCACCTTGCAGATATCTGGAACTTCAGAAGGGCCTGGAGCACTTCATTAGCTAATTGGTTCATAGTCACCATGAGTCTTTTAAGCCAGAAGTGAAGTCTCTTCCCCTTCTGAGTACCTTCTGAAACATTTGTGTTCCATGTACCTTTCATGCCACTTCATTTATTTCCTCTGGTTCTCAAAGTATCTTGTACTTTTATAAAAAAGGCTGAATAGTGAACTTTGTCTCATGACAAGACTTAAGAGGCATGGCAGACTTAAATGAGTTGAATTAAAGTCAAGTCTGATGGCACAGGCCACTGCATACCAAAAAGATGAAGATGTGAATTATAATTCTTTTGTATGTGAAATACTCAAGGAGAAATATTAGCGGTGGCTTCAGTGTATTTCAGTCTGATGTATTATCTAGGAATCACATACATTTTTGAGGAGGTAACTAATGGAGATATTGTACTCCCTGATGAAGAAATACCTTGACAAATTAATTGGTTGTAATCAAAAGCTTTCCCAGACTTTTGCTACTGTCAGCTATAATTTTATTAAGAGGGTGTTGTAGAACCAGAATGGAACTTCTAGTGAAGATGAAATGCAGTTGCAGAGTAGATCTAGCCCATCTGCCTAATTCCAATGAGAAACCTAAATTTAAATCTCTAACATCCTAGAAACTGTTAGTGCTCTCTCTTTCCCCCACTCCCTTCATGACCAAGCATCAGAGATTCCTTTGAAGATTTATATTTTCTTTAGAATCTGGTAATATTTAAATGTATTATGGTCTAAAATAAATGTGCACAAAAAAAAAAAAAGATGATTTTACCAGTATTTTTAAAACCAAGAGAACTGAAAACCATAAATTTGGGGAGTCACAGCTGTGCATTGTGCCAGGAACAACAAAATTATGTGAAAGAGTTTTCTTATTTTTCTTCTTGGTCATCCATCTTAAATGTAAATGATCTTGTACAAATGTTGACACTGAAAATAGGATAATCAGGTTTTTAGTGGGATTTTACTGTGGTGAGGATTGAATCCAGTATTATCCAATGACTTTGTGAAGGAAATGATTAACTCTGCAGAGAGTCTGAAGTGACTACAGACAAACTTGGAGAGAGACAACAGAACTATAAGCAAAATTTATGTCTATCCATAATGTTGATTTTGGCACAAAGGGAAATGACTGAGCAAGTGCAAGAGAGGAAATAACTGAACTTTTTCAGATACTTTTTAGTGTTCTGAAGTGGCCTGTGAATAATCAGCAAGAGAGAGAAAACTCCCAGTATATCCGCAAAATTACCTCTCGTTAGACAAAGGATAGTGAACACCAGCTCTCCAGGTGAGTGAAGGCAGGAGCCGAAGCAGGCTATGATTTAGGAAGGAACAGAGTGCACTCTGGAAGTCAGTCTGAGTGTGAAAAATTGGGAGTCGGTAGGGAGTGGGGCTAGTAACAGTGAAATAGGGGACAACAGCACTGAATACATTACTCTCCTGTGATAAGTATTTATGCAAGGCACAAGGGCACTTATTCTGGGACTGGGACTTGCTTGTTTTTCAGGCTAGGGATAGATCTGAGGTTATTTCATGTTGTTCTTGATTTGGCAATATTACATCTTGCCAAGAAAGGGTCATCTTTTCGTTGCTTCTGCCACCTTTTCTGCACTCACCTGTGGTGCCAGGCTGGAAGGGCAGAAATATTTTCTTATGTGCTTGTTTTGGTTTCTAGCTTTAAGTTTTCTCCTCCTTTGCACTCTACAGAAAGCAGACCAATGCAGAAGTATGTGATTAATTTCTGGGTTGCCAGATGATAGGATTCCCTCATAAGTTAATGAGAGGATGGGCATTCATGAGAGATGAACTGTGGCTCTGTAATTGTTTTGTTCCATGTATATGCAGGGTTTTGGGTTTTTTAATACCTCAAAATGCAGAGACTTTTGCTTTGTTTCTTACAATCACAGTTCTAACATTCTTCTTTTCTAATAAGCAAGAATCCATTATACATTGGAAATTTTAATTTTAGAGCAAATATTTCAATACTTGTTTATTTTCTGCTAAACATAGGCCTGAAGAAGCATGTGTTTAAAATGCAGTTTGGGGTTGGGTTTAGAGTTGTGGCAATAAGAAAATCTAGGTTGGTTTTTGTCTTGGGGGGTTTCTTTGTGTGTGTGGGTTTTTTGTTTGTTTTTGTTTTTTGGTTGGTTTGGTGTTTTTCTTTTTGAGACAAGAAAAGACAGTAGTACCTTCTGTGAAAATCATACCTTTGAGAAAAAACCTAAAAATCTCAATTTTTTTCCAGTTTCTCACAGATATAAGACAGAATAGTAGATTTTTTCCACAAAAGAGCTATGCCTCCTTTCTTAATAAAGAGGATAGAAGAGTTTTGATTTTGGCCAAATTAGAAGGGGACACTGGTGCTTGCTGTGAAATGTGTAACCTATAATGCAGAAGTAGGAGAGCAGTGAACAGAGCCTTTTTCTCTACACTGTGATACTCAGTTGGGCTCAGTAGCTGGAAACTGATTCTGCATGTGTTTAACTTTCGATGCACAAATAATTCAGCTGAAGTCAAGCTCACATGTGATTCCACACACCCTTCTTGGGAAAGTAGTCATTACTGCTGGGAATATTCCATGGAGCTACGTGTACAAGGGCCACCTATATCGAGAACAAACATAGACAGTGTTGCCAGGGAACCCCAGGAGCTTTGAGAGTGCACGACAGCAAAGACAGACTGAAAGGGTCTGTCCTGTACTGCTTACACTGCAGAAGTACACACTGTGGATTATAATCAGCCCCTTGAGGGCTGCCAGTTTATCCTGCTTGCATTTCCCTGCAAATTATTCTTCTGTGCTTGGTGTATAGCCACTGTGACACTGCTGAGGTAATTTCACTCGAGCCAAGGTGGCAGTCATTACAACTAATGGCTTCTTTGGCAAAACATTAACGGCTTTATGGTGAAAGTAATTTCTGAGTACCTGGAGTCCAGCACATCCTTTTTTATTTTTGTCTATGATATTTTTAAAGATTTGGCTACACCATTAAAACTAGTCAATCAGGTAGATCATGTTAACCAGCTATCTTTCTTCTCTCTGTCACTGTACTCCCAAACCCATCCTTGCATTAGGGTCAGAATATTGCTATTTATATCTTTCTCCCTGATTGCTTTTGGACCATGTCAGCACTTGTTTTCTTCTTTTTTTCACAGCTTCTTAGAAGTCAAGATTCTTGTCTTCACCTTCGGGGCATTTCTTTGTCTAAGTCATCTACAGATGAGGACAGGTGAAGCTGCTATTTCTGAAGATGGCCACAAAGTTCAAAGACTAGTTCTGTGACTGTCTACTCTTTGCACCTTATTTTATTGTCATGGTGTCACCTCTATCTGACTTATCTGTGCATTTCTTTCACTTCCTCCCCCCCCCCCCTCGCTTCTGAATGAGCCAAAAGACCACAATACTGACTCTTAGAATCATAGAATATCCCGAGTTGGGACGCACAAAGATCATTGAAGTCCAGCTCCTGACCGTGCACAGAACAGACCTAAGAATCCTACCACATACCTGAGAGCATTGTCCAAATGCATCTTGAACAACACTGTCAGGTTTCATGTTGTCACCATGCCTTCCCTGGGAAGCCTGTTCCAGTGCCCAACCACCCTCTGAGTGAAGAATTTTTTCCTAATACCTAATCTAAACTTCCCCTGACACAACTTCAGGCCATTCCCTTGGTTCCTGTCATTGGTCACCACAGAGAAGAGATCAGTGCCTGCTTCTCCTCTTCCGCTTGAGAGAAATTTGTAGACTGCAGTGAGGTCTCCCCTCAGTCTTCTCCAGGCTAAGCAAACCAGGTGACTTCAGCTAACCCTTGCTTGGCTTCCCCTCTAGAGCCTTCACCATCTTCATTGCCCTCCTTTGGGCACTCTCCAATAGCTTTATATCTTTCTTATACTGCAGTGCCCAAAACTGCACACAATATCCAAGGTGAGGCCACCCCAGTGCAGAGCAGAGCGGGACAATCCCCTACCTCTGCCACCTGGCGATGCTGTGCCTGATGCCCCCCAGGACACGGTTGGCCCTCCTGGTTGCCAGGGCACTGCTGACTCATATTCAACTTGCCATTGACCAGGACACCCACATCCCTTTCCATGGCACTGCTCTCCAGCCTCTCATTCCCCACTCTGTATGTACATCCAGGATTGCCCCATCCCAGGTGCAGAATCCGGCACTTTCCCTTGTTGAACTTCATATGGTTG
>JAOXXN010000065.1:43417164-43436635 GCA_026770055.1 Myrmophylax atrothorax | reverse complement strand
AGGCAGAGAGGGAAAGAGGGAGGGAGGCAGGGAGGAAGGAACAGAAAGTTTATGTACATAAAGCTTTTTCAAAAAGTATTGTTGCACCTGGTAGCTAGCTTTACTGACACAGAAATGAAAGGTCTGTTCAGTGCTTAAATAACTGAGAAACAATGGGATAGTGCAGGAAAGTTAACAATTAACAGTCTCAGCTTAAATTTTGTAACTGCAGGGAACTGGAAACACAGCTGCCTCTCGCTTCAACAAATCAGGTCTCCTGGTTAGGAGAATTTTTGTTAACATCTTAATTTCTGAAAAATAAGCAACTCAGAGTTGAGAAGTGTTGTGCAGCTATGGTTTTAACCAGCCTGCTTATATTTAACTATCTCTGCTCATTTTAAAAAGAGCAGCTGAGAGAGAGGTAGTGAGGCTCTTGAAATGCCTTTTACTTCACTCTTTTAAATGAGAGTACAGAGCAATAAAGAGAGCTGAAGGCATCCAGCTGAAAAGAAGCAGCAAGGAAGATGGGTCTGCTAAGTGTGGATTTGCTGATCACGCTTCAGATCTTGCCGGTCTTTTTCTCCAATTGCCTCTTCCTTGCGCTGTATGACTCTGTGATTCTCCTGAAGCACATGGTGCTGTTTCTGAGCCGCTCTAAGTCTGGGCGCGGTGAGTGGCGGAGGATGCTGACCTCGGAGGGGCTGCGCTGCGTCTGGAACAGCTTCCTCCTGGACGCCTATAAGCAGGTGAGTACACGGGGACGGGGACTGTCAGGTTGGGGTGCGTGAGCTGGGAAGCGCATCCAGCTTGTCAGCGGAGAAGGAAAGGGAATGACCCTGTGTGGTGCAAACTATCTCCTATCTGATGTTTGATGGGAGAGGTATAAGCTGAAGGGAGCAGTACTTCTAAATCGAGGATAAGGATTCACAAAATTTTGGAGCGGCTGACTCCCTGCTCTGCCCACTGACTCTGTGCAGCTGTGGCCATGTCACTCAGTTTAGGTATTCCTCATTCCCCATCATCACGAATAATAATCTTCATGTTTTTAAAGTATTTCAGGATTTTCATATAAGAGTAATTGTAAAACACTCTAGATGTTTTCACAGCTGTTGTTTATTTGTTTGCCATGTGAGATCCTCAGATATTATAAGACTCCATCTTCAGATAGAGCTTTACAGAGATAGATGACAGCTATGTAACATAGATAGAATTGTTTTAGACTAAAACACAGAAATGAACCATTGTCATTACACTGGCATTTTCTATTACTCATATGTCAACTTTTATGTTGGAGGAAGCATCCCAGTAATAGTAAAACTGGGTACAGAGTGAAACAGTGACCTTTTTTTTCCTTCATGAAAGCAGTGACAGAGGGACATGTCAGAGATTAAAAATGAACTTGACTAGCTGTCGGACAGCTGCCTAGTGATTTAAGTTAATAAAACCAATAGCAGTTATGCAACATGTACTTTCTTTTCCTCTTAAGATCTCTGCAAACATTACCCAGTAGTGCTGCCCAGGTCTCATGAGGTAGCTATAGTTCCCTTTTACAGATGGAAAAGGTGGACCCAAACCCATGAAATTTCTTGCACAGACCACCTAGTTAGTAAGGTAGAGGAACTGAATTCAGAGCTGTGGCTTTCAAAACAGTAGTTACTCTGTTAATGTGTTGTCTTATTTAGACCATCTAATTTAACATACTCCATGTGGTGTCATAGGGGTCCTATCCAAATAGTAGGACTCTTTTCTGAAATTTTTTTTTTTGTATTGCCTTGCCCCCAATTCCCGTTTCCATCTCTACAATGGCTTTTGTCTTTGCTCTTATCTAAAGATGTGAAGAGCTGCTGGTGGTGGTGGTGTTTTCTGGCTTTGTGATATGGAATACAATCTGCTTAGCCTGAAACCCAAGCCACGGGGACATTATTTTTCAGTGTAAGACAAAAATAAATAACACTTTTGCCAAATGGGTCAACCTCTTACTGCCACCTTAGGAATCATCCAGCTGGCCACCCAAATAAAATAATGCTGAATGAAGTCCACTATTCTAGCCCTTCTAGTCTTTGATTTTATTTTCTTCATAGATATTAAGTACATTTTACAGTGGTGTTTTTAAATGGGTCAGTGAACTCAATTGTTCCTGTTTCACAGACAAGGCAAAGCAGGACAGTTAACACATGACTTGGTCAAGGTTCCAGTGGACAGTCAAATTTGCAGTTCCCACATTTGCAACCTGTGTGAGGTCTTGTGTCTGGAGAAGTTTGAAACTGTAAGGAACCTTATATTCAGGAGATATTTTCAATCCCATTTTGCTTAAATTACACAAAATGATTTAAAATGAAGATATTGCATGCCTTTCTGTAGTTTCTGAAGTCATGCTTTGCCTTTCCTTCTGTACTGTTGATGTCAACCATGAAAGCTCCAAGGATGAAGACTGTGCTATTTTTGGTGTTGGCAATGAAACTCATATCTTGAACTTTGGTAATTTTATTATGACCCTTATCACCATTAAATCACCTGGGTCATGCAAGCCAATTGGGCTTCAAGGTTCCTAAAATGAAATCTGAGCCTCCATGAATTCATCAGAAAAATACATATAAACATAAACAAATTTTCTCACCTTCTTCCAAAAAAGGGAAAAAGTCTGCTCATGGCAGCTATCCTTAAGATAAAAGGAATTGACTAACAATTAATTAATGGAAAAACTCTGTTTTAATTACTAGAAATATTGACCATAAGGACAGAAGGGCCATTGGAAACCCTTGATTGTCACAGGAAGGTAGTTAAGTGTGGAAATAAAATTACAAAGGAGACACAATAAACTGAGGAACAATATTGGAAGAAGAGTCATCACCCCCACAATAGAGGAGAATCTTCAGCTACTTCTGTAAGGAAGGAAAAGAAAAAAAGTTTCAGCTGAAAGGTTGTACTGGTAGACCTGAAAATAATTGAAACATACTCTGCTTTGTGGCGTGTTTAAAATGCATGAGAAATAGTGAAATATGTTAAAGAATGTCCCTCAAATATATTCTTCATTAAATTACCCTTTTCCAAATCCTGACTAGGACTGCCCAGTTGTGATATCTTAATCTGAGACAATTAGTGAGGATAAGAAAGGAAAATATTATGGAATCTGGATACTACACAACATGCAAAAATGCAGTCATTACCATAGCCATGATTGCCTATTGCTCCAATTTACTAGCTGAAGCCAGGAATTAGAGATGTACTTAAACAGGCGCTTAAGCTCATTCCATTGAGGAGTATCTGTGAGACAATCATAATTTCTCAGCTAGGATAACAGAATTGCAGATGTCTGAGATAAGCAAAGCTAGACCATTACTTAGCAGAAGACTGGATGAAAGAAGTGACTATGTGTTTTGGATCACTTACACAGAATTCTTCCTGTGTACATTTTATAACATTTTTCACAAAAGAACTTGATGTAAAATTTCTATTCACAGAAAAAATTACTGGAAGCATTCCAGAACAACACTGGGGATAAATACCATATTCCAAATTAAAGTAAATTTATCACAAGAAAGGACCTCTACCTTTAAAGTACCCAGATTGTTCAAGAATTAAAGGAATATTTTTTCCCAAGACTGATGTGTACAAGATATGACCTTGGACTGGTTAGAGTATATTTGAAAACAGCTATTCTAATGTATCTTTTTTCCTAGAAAAACTTTTTAATATTTTACCCAAATTTCAACTTCCCCCCCTGCTTTTATTTGTTACTATTGCACATGACTTTTTCTTAATGGAAATTATTTCATAGGTAAGATTACCCAGCAGTTAATGACTTTAACATCCTCAGTGGGGAAATAATACAAAGTTTGTTGTATTTTATGTAAAGTATTTTCTTTTTTATTTAAACATTCTATATGACTGGTTTTCTCCATATTTTAGAGTTCTACTGGCATAAAAATAATTGCTCTTTTGTTTATTTTGATTTTTAATGCAAATTTTATCAATGGTTAATATATTTCTTTTTAATTCCTTAGCTCTCAGTATCTGTCGCACTCAGTGTTGATATTATCCACACTGCACCAGCTTTGTGATTTATAGACCATCCTCCTATTATC
This sequence comes from Myrmophylax atrothorax, assembly GCA_026770055.1. Lineage (NCBI taxonomy): Eukaryota > Metazoa > Chordata > Aves > Passeriformes > Thamnophilidae > Myrmophylax > Myrmophylax atrothorax. The sequence continues at coordinate 43,432,571 of JAOXXN010000065.1, read as the reverse complement.
TTCCAAGAGGCAGGTGTGTCTTATATTACAAGGGAGTCTTTTGGACCAGATTGACTGTCATAACAGGGATAAAAAGAGCTAGCAGTCAAGTTACACTAACTTTATATAACTGAAAGTGTGCAAGAGTTTTATTTAAATATTATTATTCAAAGATGTGTGTGTGCATGTAGGAATTTACACTTTTACAAGTGTTTGCATGTATAAAGATATATATATATGTGTGTCTGTGTCTATATATGTGCATACATGTGCATATATAAATGCAAAAATGCGCATACATAAACTACTCTTCCAGGAGTCAGTCCTCTGTCATTTCTCTGTATATGTACACACATACATATGTGTGTACATATACATAAGGACAGATACAAATGCAGCCACACCTACTGAGAAAAAGCATGAGAGACTAAAACCAAGACTTTTGGGGAGGGTGTGACTTCTGCATTATTTACATAGACCATTTCTACAAATGACAGTGAGGCATTTGTTTTAGCCTATAATATATGTATGAAATGTATCATAGATCTGCAGAAATCCAGGAAAAAAGCTGGAGAAGTTTTGAAAAAAAAAAATCCTTTTAAAAGCTTTTTTTACTTTATTTAGTACTTGGGTGAATCTGCTTTCTAAGACTCCAACAGTGAGACATTGTTATCTTAAAATTCTTTTAAAATGGGTTCCAAAAAGGTTGCACCCATTAATGGTGCCCAGTGGTGAGGCCTCCTGCTTGTATCATTTCCAGTGCCATGAGCTCTGTATTTCAGCAAGGCAGAGTTACCATTCCTGATCTCCAGTAGAGAGCTCTAATGTTATCCTTGAGGGATTCATCCCTCTTCTCCACCTCAGTGCAGTGTAGTTAGGGGGAAGACTTTAATGGCATCTCCCTGAAGCAGCCAAATCCTTAGGAATGCAGTGGTGCATCTACGGGGCAACATGCATGTGTGCACATACGCACTTATGTGTAAATGTGCGTCACAGGCCTCAGAGGGATGCTGGTATCTCAGTGATGGAAGTCATGGGTGTGTGTGTTTACTTGAACAGCTTTTTACTGTCTTTAGAGTGGGCCAGCAGCAAGCTGTGGCATGACAGCCCCAACACAGGGGAATGGCTGGCACAGGATCCCAGCTTCACAGCACAGGCCCAGCTCTGGATGTAGCAGGTAGTAGACTGGTTCAGTAAACACCCTGTGGGATTTTCCTGAGACTTCAAGGAGGCACAGTTAAATTACCTTTGGCTACTTTTGCCTTCCTGATACGTACATCATCCAAAAGAAGTCCTTATGCAAAGCAAAACTGTCCAAAATCTGATATGTTAAGCACAGCATCATCACAAAGATATATGTGAAAATAATATAAAAGCATAAATCTCTACCTGCTCTTTGGCTGTTCAGTAACTCTTTGCTTTTTGGGAAAATCTTTTAAAGGTTGGAGGAAAGACATAACCTCCATACTTATTATTTGTATTTATTTTGTTTGCAAAGTAAGGAAGTGTCTCTCTCTGCATTTGACAGTGATAAAGGGAATTTGTGAAAGAAGGTATGTTGTATAATTTCAGGGTTTAGAACTAGACATTTGTGGCACTTAAAAATATTTTATTGGTTTTACAAAGCTCAGCTTTAGCAGAATTGCTTTCACTGACATTTGCAAATGAAGATAATCTTGACAGAAGGGAGAAAAATCACAATTAAAATCTCTCCTGCAGGATTTGGAACATAAATTCAACAGGATTTGGGCCTCTGTCTTTATTAGTGATATATAATCATATATATTATAGTATTGTCTGAGGACTAACTTAGACCAGGGACCCATTGTACTAGGCAGTCAAGCAACAAGAGGAGCAGACAGTTTGTCCCATGGAACAAGTGCAGACACTCAAGGTAGACAAACGGTAGGAAAAGGAATATGAGGACTGCTATCCCACCCGGGGTCTCATCATACCTGTTTCATTTTGCCTGTCTAACATCAATTCTTCCACACCACATCTTTACAGTTTTCCATTTTCACTCTTATGTGCAAAAAAGTTACTGAAAGGAATGCTAGCTTTGTTGTCAAAGCCTTGTGAAAACCCCCTTTGGCTGTGACAGACATAAAAAATCAGCTAATGGGCACTGTTCAGGAGAAGGATTGTACATGGTCCCTGTGCCCCTGGCTCTGCCTCAATGAACAAAACCATGACTGTGTATTCATGCAGTGCTAAACCTGAATTAAAAAACCCCAACCATTATTCAAATCAGCATCAAATCCCCTTCAGGTGCCAAAGGGAAGGTCTCTGTCACCTGTATGCAGAGCCCACAAGGGCAGTGGCCATGGTGTAATAGGCCACCCACCCATCTTGAGGGAAACATAAAGCCCTTAAGAAGCTTGCCCTAGGCTCCTCGATCAGAGGAACTAAAATTATCCATAAGAGTGCAAGGCAAAAGGCTCCTTTATGCTTTCCCTCTGCCATACATACTCATTTGTGGGACTGGCAGCTTTTAAATGGAAAGAGCAGCATTTGACTAGTTATTTTTATCTGGACTTTACCCTGTAAATTTGTCTCCTACTTCCCTCCCTCACCTCCACACACCTGATCCTAATAAAAGACAGTGGGAAAGCTCATGTAATTTCCAGTGTCTGCTCTCTGATTTGAGTAATTGAGTCTCCTAAAGCAAACTGCCAGCTCTCCAGGACAAACGGAGAGCTTCTGCACTCGTCCACTACCCCAGACAAGGGTCTCCTATGATTTTTATCAACTGCACAACTCTGGGGCATGTGAATAAAGAAGACAAAAATAATAGTTTGTATAAATTCTCCAGGCAGAGTCTGATTATGGTTTGGATGAAGCTGTATCTAGCTAAATGGGATTAAATCAAAGCAGAGAAATTGAAAAAAGTGCAAGAGGCTCCAGGGGTTCAGTTCATTACCAGTCATTGCACTCCAGTCCCAAACATGGCATGTCCATATTCAAATGACTAATATCACAAACTACTAATTGTCTAGCAGCACCTATTTTCCTAAGGGGCAAATTGACATAGCCTGATGAGCCTGCCAAACTGTTTGAAAATCCCTGATGCAGGGAATGAAAGCTGTATTCCAGTACACAGGATCCAAGAAGGGTTATGCTAAAGTTGAAAAAATGAGAAAAAAAGAAAAGGTGCATGAGAAGGTGATGTTTTGTCCATGGGGTTTTACCTAGTCCTTATGGAGAATGGACAACTAAGTTAGCAATATGTGCTATTTCTAGCTTGTAGTTTATGAATAATGAATAAGGCTTTCTTTCCTGCTCCTACATCTCCTTCATTTTGCAGACTGCGTGCTAAAGCACCAACAAACTTGTTCCCTTTTCACTCTGCATGCAGACTCAGAACAGGCTGTCCAGAAAACACAACATTCTCACAAATTATGCAAGTCACTACTTTGCTGTTGGTACTTGCTTTTGCTGATGGCTGGGCTGGCTCTCAGATTTGGTTGGCCTACCTTGCGTGTCCCATGCAGGCTGTGTGGGAGGGCATGCCTGCGTGCTGCCTGGTTTCTACCTCATTCAGAAGGCTGGCTCTGAATGGCCAAATATTCACGCACAAAAGTACGTGATTATGAAAATGCTGGATTGCGTGTGAGGGAAATTCTGCTAGTTTGTTTCTCAGAATTTACATTTTGCCTGCCTTTGTGTAAGATTTCAAAAGCGGTTTGGCTGAATACATGGGGGTTTTTGTTTGTTTTCTCATTGCATTGATTTTCTTTTCCAAGAGCTATTTTTTCTTTCAATAAATAACAACAAAGAAGACAGCCAAGGCCTACAATGCAGATGCTCAGCAAGGATGATATTCTCATCCTGTGTCAATCTGTTCAGACCCTGGTGAAATAAACAGTCTCTTGGGAACGTCAGTGCTTCATCAAGACCAATTAGTGGAGATGCCGCTGCTGCTTATGTTTAAGCATTAACGACTGGGCAGGGCTGCTTTTTGGAGTGCCTGACACTGGCATGGAACAAGGCACCGACCTAATTACTTCTCTACAAGAGCAGAAAATGCCTCGTGAATGCCTGCTTGGCAAGGATGTCTCATTAAGAGGAAAAAAACCATCACAAGCACTCCTAGAAACAAAAATTAAAATGATAGGTAACCTGCGGCCATGAGACTTACTTCATGGCTGTGGGAAATGAAGAGAAACTGATATAAGGTGATGTATAGCTGTACAGATGCATAAAGGCTTCTTTGCACTTTGGTTCCTAAATCAGTCTATTTTTTAACTCAGTAGAGAGTATGACAGACAGAATGCAAACTTGTATTGTTGAAGAACAGTGAAATATGTTGCTACCTTTGGTATCAATGTTAAATGGGACTTGAAGAGCATTCCCATGTTGATGTCTGATAAATTTGTTTTATTAGTCTGTTCCTTCAGGTTTTGCAAACTTGCCTAGGAAATCAAATGTTTGGTAGACCTGACTGAGGAGCTGGTAATGAGGAACTTATCCTATATAGACCCTCTTTCTCCTTAAAGATGATCAAGAAGCAGACTGTGGTTTCCCAGTTCAAGAGTGTTGGCTAGATATTTTCAATCACAATAGTTTTGTTCAAAGAAAACCAGAAGTGTAAGTGGAAACAGCTGCTCAGATGTTTCCTTTGTTTTGAGCAGCTCTGTTCATTGCTGAGTTCTGTGTGCTTCTTTTTACCTTTATTTTTCTTCTCCTCTGAAGAATGTCAGCTAATATCAGATATTCAAAGTGTGCTGCTTAGTCACAATTTGTGTGATAAATTACATGTGATGACTTCTTTTCTTTCACTAGATGAGCATACACGTCTAAATACTGAGGTCCATTATTCATCCAGGAAGTGGGTGCAGCACAAGTACTTACATGTCAGGCTTTGCCCAAAAGGTGCATTTTGGGCCAGCAAGCTCTGAGAAAGCATTTGCGTGGTAGTGCAGATATGTCAACAGTTAAGCTTTCTAGGTAAAGAGAGATCTAGTGTTTGTGCAGATATGCATATGTTGCACTTCTTGAGATGTGCCCTTTTTTTGGTAGTCACCAATTTATCACAAAATGCTGTGTTGGTTAGTTGGCTTCTGGATTGAATGCATCCCTCAGGATGGTTATATGGGTGGCACATCATCCTGACCTGTTAATTTCTTTGTTCAAGTGTGGCCCTGTACCTTACTCACTCCTGCTTTGCCTACGTTATCTCACCGAATGGCAGAGAGAAATGAAGTTATCAACAGCTGAACAGAAGAATGCCTGCTACCTGCTAAGGTGTAGATGGCCTTAAATGCTGTAAGATGCTTAATGCTATTTCTTAAATGCAAGAGCCTGAGTCTCTGAGCCTGCCTCTCTCCAGACAGAATGTTTCTGCTCAAAAAACTGTAACTTAGATAGTTTGCTTCTCTGAGTTCAGTGGACAGCACACTCACACAGAAGGTCCTAAACTCAGTTGTTTCAAGACTCTTGCTTTCAAAGGCAAAGAAGCACAAGGCTGTTTTTATACTATTACAAGGACTCTAGCATATAGTAGTGCTGCAGACGCAGGTTTTCAGGGACAGGGGCACAACTGGCTGTACCTTCCTGGGCCCTCGCCTGCTTCTCTTGCCTATGGTACAGCTGCGCATCCATTGCTTCCAGTGGCATGATCATAACATACTTGATCTGGAGAGATTTGTGGGTCTCAGGCAGTCTTTCTGTGACTCTTCCTTGGCAGATCTCTGAGTGAGAATGTCAGCATGGTTGTGACATGCATGAAAAATGTTCAATTTGCCCCATGGAAAATAGTAAAAATATTGCTTAGTTCATGTGCCAACATGCCATGAGACTTTATATAGCTGTGAAGCCTGACAGCTTTAAGGGCTGTGTCTTACAAACTTTGCTTTGACTAGACTCTTGCTTCTGTTGCTATTCTGATGAAATAGCTCAGAATAATGAAAACTGTAAATTTGTTCAAGGTAATCAGGTTTCTCAGGGAGAAATGGAAGACTCAGTGTCAACAATCTCCTTGCCTTTCGATCTGTGTGCAGCAGCAACTGCATGAGTTCAGGATTCAGCTGTTAACTCAGTTTTCTCCTGTATCTGACTCACCAAGATACTCTATAATGTAATGTAAAATAGAAGTGCACCAAAAATCAGTTATTTATTCAGTTTTTACACAGTTCTCATTTAGCATTAACTTCTATAGACTTTAATTGCTGTAGTTTGAGAAAGAAATGCATAAAATATAAAAGACTTGAGAATTTGGCCCTGTATGTTTCCTTCAAAGCAAGACTTCTGAACATAATAAAATAGTCAGGGGATAAAGAGAGAAAGGGTCAAAGAATTAAAAAGGATAATTGCACAGTATTGCTAGATCTTGATGTTAAAGGCAGATATGTAGGAATTGCTATGGCAGAGCTCATGAAAAACTAATTGTATTATGTAATAATTTGTGGTTCTACAGTAGTTATCAGCTATGGATCTTGGAGACCTCTGCAGGCTCCACCTTATTCTGGCACTTCCTTCTGTGAGATTCTGTCTTTTTCTATAGATATGCATATAGAATTGGCCAGGCAAAATGACTTTTCCAAAATTGCCTGCTGTGTCAGAGTTACATCTGGAGTTGGAGCTGATAGAGCAGTTCATTTTAACCTCATCCTACTTCAATCATCACATAAACTTTCCCCTTTTTCCTGCTGGATTTTTTCCCCCCAATCATCTTGTAAAGAAACATTGCAGTAGAAGAAAATGTCACTCGGTCACTGATGAAATTACTGCAAATTGGTTAGAAGAAATTTTAGACAGTGCAGTCTTGGATGGTCCACTGTCAAAACAGATTGTATTCTGGGTGGGCATTTGCAGAGGTCTCTTGTGTTTGGTATTCTGAATGTTTTCATTCTTGTACTGCAGGATGAAAGAGACTGTAAGAATGAAATCTTCAAACCTCTGAAAACTGAGAGGCACTGCACGTGTGGTGAAGATCAGGAATATAATGCAAAATGATTTTTGAGAATCGGAAAAATTGCTTAAAATGCAATTCAGTGAGGCTGAGTGCAAAGAATCAAATTCAGACTGATGAAGTACCCCAAATCCATGATGGGGGAGCAACTAGAAAGGCAGAAGAGAGATGTAGGTTTTATAACATTGCACTAGATAATCTCTAATTAACAGTCTACTGTTTTTACAAAACAGTCATGATGTCTCATACACCCCAAACATCTAGAACATATAAACAGGTAGTCTGTGAGCTACTTCATAACGTGAAGTAATTTTCTGATTGTTCTCAGAATTGGTAAAAACACTGTTGAAGTTTTGGATACTACAATTCAAGGAAGATGTGGACCAAGTGGACAGAATTCATTGAAAACGGCAGTTAAAAACCCCCATGTCTAGAAAATCTCACAGAGGGAAGTTAGAAGAAATTTGAGGTAGTCTGTCTGAAAGCAAATATGAGTCTCCAAATATACAAGAGTGTATGGGTTATGTGTGTAGTGGACAGGACAAGTCAGATTTCTGATCAAATTTTCTAACATGAATGAAGTAGTATACCTGTCAGGAACTCCACATTTCCATAAACTGTGAGTGGAGGTGGGCTAGATGAACTTTTTAAAGCTGCTGCTTTTGATGATTTGCTATGTCACCATGCTATCCATAGCTGATAAATGCAGCTATTCAGGTATACTTTTTGATCAGGTGGCTATTTGAAGTAGCAGTCATGAGGATACTGCACAAGGAAGTCACATTAACTTACTGTGTTTTAATTTGTTCTGCCACCAGGTCAAACTGGGAGGAGAAGCCCCAAACTCCAGTGTAATCCACATAGCCAAGGAGAGTGATGGCAGCAGTAGCAGCTGGAAGAATGTTGGTAGCAAGTGTGGAACCAAATGCCACCTTCTGGACTTTGCCAACTCCGAGCGGCCACTGGTGGTCAACTTTGGCTCTGCTACCTGACCACCGTTCACAAGCCAGCTGTCGGCCTTCAGCAAGCTGGTGGAGGAGTTCTCCGGTGTGGCTGACTTTCTGTTGGTCTACATCGATGAAGCTCACCCATCAGATGGCTGGGCTGCTCCTGGAATCTCTCCCTCTTCCTTTGAAGTTAAGAAACACAGGAACCAAGAAGAGAGATGTGCAGCTGCTCACCAGCTGCTAAAGCGCTTTTCCTTGCCGCCTCAGTGCCAAGTGGTGGCTGACTGCATGGACAACAATGCCAATGTGGCTTATGGGGTTTCATTTGAGCGAGTATGCATTGTGCAGAGACAAAAAATTGCCTACCTGGGAGGCAAAGGCCCTTTTTTCTACAACCTGCAGGAAGTTCGGCTTTGGCTGGAACAAAACTTCAGCAAAAGATGAAATCCATTCTCTACAGAAGCTGTGTCAACAGATGTGTCCCTTTAAGATGATGCAAAAGGGAAAAAAAAGAAAACACGCTGGTTTGAATAAAGCCTTTCAGATGATTGCAGGAGAACACATTAGATAACAATCTCAAATCAAGGTTAACAAGGAAAAGAAAAAACAAACCAAAAATCTGTCTCCACAGAAACACTGTCTGAAAAAAATTCCCACTCCTGCTCTTACTAGGGGTCAGAAGAGGTGAACAGGCTTCTGCAAAAAGGTGCTGCTGGAAGGTAGGAAGAGTGGTGAGATAAGACCTGTCTCCTAGGAAACCCTCTCATGGAGTGTCAGCTCTGGGGGGAGCCAGAGGAAGCATTTCTGCTTGGAAAGCATTCTACGGAAAGCCAATGCTGTGCATTTCTTCAGAAATGCTTCTTTACCCCCCTGTGGCCAATGGAAGGAACCTGAGAGGAGCAGGAGGTTTGCAATTACTTTGCATGGAAATGCAGTGGAGTGTGGTGATTGTCCTCTCTTGGTAGAGAATGTGTTGTTCAGGGACTACAGGAACCACCATGCAATGCATTGCAGACTGGCTGCTCAGATCAAGATGAACCATTGTCTGTTGGTATTTGTACTCTTTGTGGACACCTCCACACTGCATATTGACTGTGTAATGCTACCTATATATTTGTATCTTGCTTGCAGGCCTGTGCCTGCTGAGAAAGATGTTAAAATCTACGGAGTTGGACCAAAAAGACAAAGGTGATCAGATAACCCCATTACCATTTGGTAACTAAAATACTGGGACTATTTATAACAAAATATTGAGAACCATCTAGAGCATGCATCATGAGACAAAACTCAGCTGATGCCAACCAAACTTATGGTTCTCAGAGCTGACAACACACATCTATCAATATTCTCTGGTTTTCATCTCTATTTCCTTACCCATCTCCATCTCCTTCTGTCTAGCAATAGGCTTAAAGGTAATTGCATTTTTAGCTTTTTAAAAAAATAACTTATTTCTCTCCTTTATTTTTATTTGAGATAATGACCTTGCAGGTGTATTTTGGGGATGGGGAAACTTATGCACAACTTTACCTCATTGAAATGGAAACCTATCCTGTCATTTACTCTGTTAAATGTAGTCATGCTGATTTTTGCTATCTTAGATACCTGAAACTACGTTATAGCTAGTTTATCTGAACATGTTTATGTGTTAGTTTATCTATATGTTGTACGTAGCCTTAGGATTGATTAGCTGCAGTTCTTCTGCCACAGAGCTGATAGTCTGTTTCACTCATGTTCTCAAAAACCTTCCCAGAAGAGAAACAGGGAGGACAAATAGTGTGAATTAATGTGAATCAGTGTAGAAGATGGCAGAATTTTCATACAAATGGGTTTGAGGCATTGCTTATGTTTAAAGACAGACTGTGAACTTAGAGTACACATAAAGTTTCAGTATTTCTAAAACTAAAATTATTTAATCAAGCCTAATGAAAAGGCAGATTTACAATGAGCTAACCCACTAGATCTGAAAAATGAAAACCCACATGGAGATGGACGATCCAAGTTTTCTCTCAACTTTGGCAGAAACATGAGACAGATAAACAGAGTAAGTGGCAAAAAATCAAATTAGTTCTTTTAATTTCTCATCCTTCCCATTGTCAGGAATATGATGTGTTGATGCCAACGCAGGAAGGAACAGAAAATACATGCATAAAGGTTTTAATTTTTACAATGCCCATTAATATTGTGTATTTCTTCTTGTTTGGCTGTTGGTCTACTCAGCCAATGTCTGAGGCATTTGGAAATATGTTTTCAAGTACTGATCTGAAATAGTGACAGTAACATGGGTGATTTCTCCCTTATTCAGATTCATGCTTATTCTCGTATTTTCCTCCACACCTTGTTAAACATATGAACACACAGAGTTTGGTAATGTGTATTAGAGAAGACTGTAAAAATGGTCTTCAGATCTCCTGGTGAGCCCTACTTCTCAGAGGGCATGTGCCTCTGTGTGTATGTATACATAGGTATGCATTTATGTGTGCATTTATGTGTATAGAATGCATTTTTATGTATGTATATACATACACATGCACATATAAGTGATGTCTAAGACCACTAATAATAACTATTCTGTCCTCCCCTTCATTAATGTTACTATAACTCATTGCTCCATTTGGAAGATTGTTATAGATCTTCATGACTAACTGGGATATATAACTAAGACTTTTAAACCTAATATCATAGAAGCAGTAACACAGTCAAACTTGATGGTTTATTGAATCCAGTGTCCTACCCCTGACTGTATCAGATTCTTCAGGGGAAGGTGCAATAGTTCCTTATAGAGTTTTCATTAGCTTCGACCCTTACTATTTTTTGCCTCATCTAAAGTGATCATTGATGTCTTATCACCCCTAGGAGAGGCTGATCCTGAGTTTTGAGATCTAAATATTTTGTGAAGTGGAAGTTACTAAAACCAAAACCCACCACGTTTAAGAACAAAGAAAAACAACTGAAAACAGGGTTTTTTTTCAGATTTAAATTGGCTGCTTTTCAATGTCATTCTCACCTCTTGCTATTATATGCTAAACCACTACAAAGCAGAAGTGATCCCAATTTTTCTTATACATTAGTCATTATATAATACATATAGAAATCTATGGACCTTTGTTTCTTAAACCAAACAATAACTCATATTCTTATGCAGATCTGTATTCTTTGTTTTTCTCTGAATTCTCTTCTGTTTTTGCTTCACTGTCCTTTTACTCAGGTGAGTAAAGATGTAGACATTAATCCAAGTGAAAATATGTATTGATATACCCAGCACATCTTTTTATATCCTATTCTTCAGTCATCTGAAACTTTTTTAATCCATAGGAACTCCATAGCTTAACCTAGCAAGTATTTTATTTTTATTTTCTTTTTCTCATTATACAGTTTAAGTCTGAACTGTTTATCTGGGAAATGCCAACAGTTTAGCACAACTGTCGAAACATGCCTTTAGTTCAGAGGAAACAGTCTGAGTTAGTAATTCAGTCTGTTAATACCCATTTGCATATCTAAAGTTACAATTACTTGTTGTCTGTTCTCTCCTTTTGAATTTCCATTATTGTGTCTTGTAATTCATAGATGCCTGTTCATCACATAGTATAGAGCAATTATAAAATTGGCTCCTGTAAATGGGAAATCCACACCGATGTCCCACAAGAAAAAATACACAATAACTGCATTTCTTTCTTGGCAATATGCATGACTGTCCTGCCTAAACTTAAAAATAATCCAAACTTGCTGATTATCAAGACAAATATTTTTGCAAATCTTTGAATTTCCCCAGAAAATTTCTGGTCAGAAAGTAGGGCTTTCTTCTAAGAGAAATGGGCTTAGAGAAAAAAAAGAAAAAAATATTTTCTATGTGGCTGATAGAAATATAATTTCTGTGGGGTTTGTTTTCATTTTTGTTTTAGAAAGTTAAAACATTTCTTAGAAATGTTTTAACCTAAACCTCATGGATTGTCCTGAGTTGCTGATAAAAGTGGTTATATGTCAGATACCCCAAATTTTTGTAACAGTGGGTTGTTTTGGGTCCAGGCAGAAATTATACTGCCTTGATAGCCTTGTACTTCATAGCTGGTCTAGTGTGCTGTGAGACTGGATTTACTTCTGTCTCATTCTCACTGTTTCAGGTCACTATACCATATTACTTGAGGTGCTTCAGTGTGACATACATATTAAGCAAAACTCACAAAATAGGTGCCTGAAAGTATTCTGGAAGGCTACTGTATATAATAGAGACCCCAATACTGTCTCAACATTAGTATGGGAAACTTCCAGTTCTTTTTCATTTTGAGCAAGGCAAAAAGCTATTCTGGGCTATCATTTTACATTGTTGTCTGCTTAGCATCTGTATTGAGCACTGTATAAAAGGAATGTAAAACATTTTGTACAGATGAAAGCAACAGCATTTTGCTCTATCCTTGTGTAAACAATGACATAAATTTAAGGCTGCAGGAAAACATGCCCTGTCTATTAAAAAGCTGAAAATATATTGTGAATTATATTGTTGAACAACTGTCTGAACACTTTGAAAAACAAAATGCAGTGATTTTTAGGAAGGTGATCTTGGTGGTGCAACCCACAAAGCTATGTAAAAAGTTATCAGTGCTATGAGCTCAGGTATGTGTGGGAAGTTACGTTTCTGCATGTGTGAAAGTGGCTTTTCTGTGGTGTGGAGCATAGGTTTAAGAGTTTTTAAGACTTTCATTCAGTACTATAACCAAAGCAATAAGAGGTATCAGGTAGGGAATATGGGCCAGTTTTGTTCAACCTGACACCATGTCTGTGACAAAACCACATTCAGTGACCTTTGGGCCCACTTTGGAGCCTTCAGAGAAGAGAGATTGGGGTGAGACCGTGGAAGCTTGTGTGCTTATGAAGATCGCTAATCAAAGAGGGATTAACTCAGTTAGCGTTCAGATGCCCTCACACTGGCATTCCTCTGGGCACCTTAGTGTTTCTGTATTTGAAAGAGGGCTCTCTTTGGGTGCATTCATAAGATCACCACATTGTAGGTCCTGTGTGTACTAACTGTGTGTGTCATTGTTTAAATGTCAAAAATACGCTTTGCAGGAGAGCCAGCAAAATTTTGTCAAAATATGGTGCTCCATGAAATATGCTTTCTAGATTTGTTTTTCTTGTATTATAATAAACGATAAAGGAAAATATACCTCTTCTGTGACTTCTTATTGTAGTACTGGTTGCTAATACACAGTGGAATCTTGACATCAGAACAAGGAAACTTAAAATTGGATTTAATGCTAAGGCATATGCCACCCTGATTAGAGCTTAAGGAATATAAGCAAACTTCTTTATAAACGGTGGGACTAATTTAATATCTGAGTACTCCTCAACTTTTAAGAAAGATGAAGGGGAGAGAAGCAGAGCTACAAGGACAGCAGTTTTGTCTGCACAGAATTGCACCGTTCAAAAAGAGTATGCTTGACGAAAGCATGCCAAGCTGCGTGCAGCACAGGAAACCCGGATAAATTGGTTGTAAAGGCATCTGCTATAAACCCCACTCCCATTTCAATGTACAGGCAAAAGATAAAAAAAAAATAATTAACCCCACAGCTGAGCAGCTGTTACAAGGAAAAAAAAATCAAATGGAAAATGTGCAACATCCTAAAAAATAATTCACTTTGTGATTTAGTTATATTTTAGAAATTTCATCCCCTTTGTCATCTTTTGTTACAGTAAGTTTTATAGGACCATGAATCTGAAAACTGCTTGTGAATATAGGTAAGAAAGAACAAAACAAATCACCAAAAGGAAGGCCGTGGAAAAGCTTACATCCAAGAGTGCCCAACAGAAATGTTCATTACAGTATGCTTTATATCCCTTTGAACAACCAAATAAACAACTCTCTCTAGATTATCTAGTTCACATCACAAAAATAACCCACAAAAGGACTGAAGGGAGACTTTTGAGATGTGAGAATATTCCTGTAGTCTGGCTGATAGTGATAATGACCTTTATATCAATTGTTGCTATAAGGAGCTACTCAGTACTCTGGAAGAAATAAAAATACCTTTCAGGACTTGCTTATTTGACAGCTTCAGGTGAAGCAGATGAGATAAAATAACAGTTTTATTAGAAAACAGGATCATTAATAAATAACTTTTTAATAAAAATTAGACTCTGACTACTCCCAAATATTTGTAAGAGTGGTGGTGTTTTGTTTTGTTTTTCTGGAATAGATGATGTCCATAGTAGTAGAAAAAAAAGGTAAAATTAGAAAATGGATTATTTATAGAGCAGTATCCTCAAGATGATTAACTACTGCTCAAAATCTTACTTTCTGACAGAGAATTCCTGAGGCATAATAAACCTTTCCCTAATATAAACTTCAAGCAAAGGACCTAAATGTTGGTTGAAAACTTTGATCACAAATAAATCAACTCAGTCTGTACTCCTGTGTGCTTCTAATGTTCATGTTAATAAATCCACCTGCTTAAATGTGTTTTACAGAGCTAATGTGAAATAGAAACACATTGAGTGAGTATCCTGTTCAAATCCTTAAGGTCTAAAGATTTCTAAGCCTTTGCTCTGTGACTTGACTAGAGAAGGAGAATTCGTCTTAGGCATATGAAACATATGAATACATCAAGTGGTTTAGGTCTCTCCAAGACAGTGCCTACATATAAAATTTTTCCAAACAGGAAAAAAATGCTCTTTGTAAATCAGTATTTCCCATATTTTTAATATGGATATTTGTGTTATCCATAGAAAAGCTAATGTGACTTAAGCTATTGGTTAGACGTGCAGGAGGGGAAGTTTTCTTTGAAGTCTTGTCTTCTTTAGGAATTGATCAACCTTGGATGTCCTTTAACCCTGTTCTTTTCTCCTTATATTTTCCCTGCACCTGATTTCCCATGTCTACTTCCAACCTCCCATAAAATTGGTGTTGTTTCTCCCATTTCAGTCTTTGGTTTGTGGAGTTTACTTAAGGCTACATGATAGCTGAGGGCTTCATTTCAAGTATGAGTACTTTTAAAAGGATGTCCGTTGTCTGAAGGTCAAGTGAGATGAGGAAGAAGACAGTATTTTGTACTGTTTTTCTGTGTATTCTCAGTGCACATCATCTGCATGTAGGTTTGTTCTCAAACATCAGTTTTCACATGCCAGCTTGCAGAGTTAAACTGTCTTTCTGGGCAGATTATGACAACACAAGCATTTAGCTTCCTTCAGACTGGAAGGGAGTGAACATACAGATTTTAATCTCAGCTCTAGCTACCAGAGTTTGTATTTCCCTGTGTCTGCCAATGTTTTGTAAAAACTCATAAAGCCAACACTCCAGCCTCATGCAGGCTGAGGGTCTGAGCACTGTGAGTACCATACATTAAACCTGACCAGATGTCTTCTGAAACAAATCTTTCTGAGGTTTTCTCAGAGACTTGCAGGAAATTAGACCAATCCTTCCAAACCAGAAATTGGTGGACTCTGCTTGTAAATGAAAAGCACTTGCTTTGTAAGAGAGGAAGTCTTGTAGCTGATGCTGCTATGGAAGGAGCAGCAGATTTTTGTTAGCTGCTGAAGTTCTCTTTTAAGTGATCGTTGCAGATCTTTATAGATGGAGTGAA
>JAOXXN010000065.1:43379273-43410682 GCA_026770055.1 Myrmophylax atrothorax | reverse complement strand
ATTTATAAAGCCTACATATGTTGTTTTTAACTGACTCTTGTGAAACTGCCTGGAAATGCTTTTTTTTTTTTTAATAATTTTAAACACAGTATATTGCAGTGTTACAATCCTTTACTCCTTACACTAAGACACATGTGCACATCTATACAGCAAAAGAAGTCTCATGCCTTAATTTGTTAAGAGGCTGAATTTCTAATGAGTTAATGAGTACAGCTTCCATACAGGTAGCTTCATAAATTACCAGATTCCCAAAAGAGATGACCTGCCAATTTTGTGAACTGGAATAAATGGGACTGAGATTCCTCCATTAGAGTTTTGGGAGCTCTCTGAGAATGCAGAATGCTAGAGCTTTGCTTTTTTGCTACATCAAACAGACACTAAGCCACAATCAAGAATATATGGAAAAAATAAGGATCTTGATTTAAGGTGTCAGACACAAAGGAAAAGTCCTTAGACTTATTCTTGTCTTCCTTAATACAGGCTAATAATGCTTGCCTCTCTTTGAGTGGCAGCAAGCTCTGGACCTGACTCTTCTGGTTTATGCACTGCCAGGCCTACTTTGATTTCCTCCTAATCTGCAGCCCAGAAAAAGTGTAAATCTCATCAGACATGTTAAATCTTTGCCTTCCCCTGGGGTAATTTTTCAGTGAATGCCCTCTCTTTGAGCTTTCCCCATGACAGTAGAATGCCTTGTTCAGAACAGAAGAGTTATGGGCCCCTTTTTTAACTAAAGAGGTAGGGTAAAGCTTACACTTAGCCGACAAAAAGTAGTTGCTTGAATTAACCTGGGCTTGATCTCGCTGTCTTTTGCTGGTTTTGGTAAGTAAAAAATAAGTGTAAGCGTTAGTTGGAACAAATGAGACAACCTCAGGTACTAGTGATACAGGATTATTTTTGTTAGACCAAGTAGAACTGTGCAGTTCATTGCATAGGAGCACATGCTTCTTGATGCTGGTCAGCTTTGGAAAAAGTCTTGATCTTTGACTGTTGCTGGTGGCTGGGCCAATTATGATTTTTTCAACAAAGGAAAAGTCTTGAAAGAATGTGGATTTGCACTACAAAATTTCAACCACAGCATTAGCAGACTTGAGAATGCTAGATACTAAGACATCTTTGCAAATTAACCCCCTAAAATTCTACAAACTTACCCTAGTCTGTTTGGCACTCTGTGAGGACAGAAATAATATGCTCAGCTCATCCAGCACTCATTTTTTCTCCTGTTTAATAACAGCCTTATTTGACATGAAACTCTCCCACCTTCCTTAATTTACCAAATAATCACTAATCGCTAAATCAAACCAAAGGCAGGTGTAAATTTACACTGCCCTTGACACAGCAGGCACAAAAGGACTCTAATTCCTATGCTAGTGCTTCCAGCTGAGTGTTTGGCTGTGGAACTGCCTCTACAGAAGCATACAAGAAGAGGTTTTATTTTTTAGTGTCTTACATAAAAGTCTGGGCACAGTGCAAGGCATATGCTCTTGGAAAAGGCTTGGGCTATTCTTTAGGTAGAGGGGGCCAGTAGACTACCTTTTAGGTCTATGGTTTCTTCCAAAATCTGAAAGAGTATATTGCTTATACCAGGTGTTTCAATATGCTGGCAGGGACCAAGAAATTTAAAGAAGATAAGTGCTTTTACCTCTTTATATACATTGCCCCCTGGAATATTTCTACTGCATTCTATAGAATAGCATCTACTTTTTTGCCTCAAGTACATTGGGACTTTCAGTGCTGATGGTCCATCCTGCCCTTTTGAGGGAGCTAAAATTATAGTCTTTAAAACAGCATTTGGTATTCCAGCAAATATCCCACAACAAAAATGATAGCCACTGATCATCCCTATGCTTCAGGCTGACTGCCCTCAAAATTTTCAGCTTAATGCTGTGATGGTCATGGCCTGGGGTGTATCACAGACTTCTGACTTTGTCCTCAGGGTTATTACAACAATTGTGATGTGCACAAACAATGAGATGGTGGGAAAGGGCTCTCAGATCTGGTCTATGACTTCTTTGCAATGGGTACTTAAGTTTGCAATGTGTCATGTGAGGAGACTTAGTAATGTGACTACAGTTAAATGACTGCTTTAGCTCCTATATAGTAAGTGGGGTACTCTCAGGGATAGTCTGGTTGTTGGCTTTTAGCGTTCCTTGCTTTGCGTTAGCTAATATTGTGAATATGTGCACAGGAAAACCTGAGCACAGAATCAATCACCAGGAACTTTGTCTAGGTTAAACAGCAAATTAGTTGTAGTGATTAATTACATCTCACTCTTAATTCCTGAGCAATTAGGGAATCATACTGCCTTGCAAAACAATTCCCATGCCTTCCCTTTATTCCTCCACGCTATTTTCCCACACACCTCCTTGAAAGCTCAAGTGTGGACATGCTGTTTCCCAGCCTGAAGTCAAGACTTGCAAAGAGTCAGCTGTGCATTTCATTTCTGTAGTTGTTCTGAGACAGTTAGTGGTTGTTTAGCCTGAAGAGCCAAATAGCTTTGGGGCAAAGTAATCGGTCTCCATGCATGGTTTGCAATTAATACTGTAATCCAGAAGAAACCTGGAGCGCTGGATGACTCCTTCCAATCCTGTGACACTCAAGTAAGTAGGATATGTTTGGGACATGCCAGCTTCTTAATCTGAAGAGTGTACATGATAAATGTGATATAGCAGGTTAGAACATGCAAAGGCATCTCCTGCCTTATGACATAGTATTTTCACAGTTGCAGAGCAGCAAATTTGTATACTATGCATCTGTAATAGAGAGGGGACTTTTTTCCCTCTGTTGTCAAAAAGCAGTAAAAGAAGCAAAGTGTAAAAGTATTTTCAGATTTCTGTGTTCAAATTGAGGCTTTTGCCTTTTCTTTAGCTGCCCAAACTCTGTGATCTGCTCTTTGGAGATTCTCAGCATCAGTTTATTAATGTATTTTTTTCTTGAGGGAAAAAAGGCAGGAAATGCACATCTGAAATTACAGTTGTTTGACCTAATTTGTGAAGTTCTAGGGTGTGAGTTTGTCAGCTTTTCAAGTTCAGCTCTGTGAGAGAAGCAACAGGAATGTGTTAGTTTTGTTATGTCAGGTTCCATTTATGAGATAAGATTCTAAATCTGGTTTAATTTTGGGATACTGAAAAAGGAAGATCTAACCGGTCTCAAAAAATTGTGTGATTTGAATACCAAGAAGAAAGAGGTCAGGGAAGAGGAAATATTTAGGGTAGTAGGCAGGAAAAATATAAGCAAAGGAAAACTGAGATGGAACATCATAAGAAAAATCCTGGAATTAAAATATATTCAGCAGAGTTGCAAGTATAATTGCATAATCCTAGCTTTTTAGGACATTTAACATCAGATTAGAAATACACCACAAATATGTAGGTTCTATCTGTAGACACTATCTAAAGAATCTGCCTACACCTTCTTTAGAGCACTTCTCACTGAACTACCAGAAAGGGGGTTGGAGGACCACCTGCTGAGGCAGGGAAGTGGTCTGCAAGACCTATGTACCTGTTTTGAACACAAGCTCTGGAGTCCCGTCCTCTTGCTTTATCAGATCATTGTGAGCACGTTCCCATGGAAATAGGTGGAATTTCCTGGGAACACATCCTTATTAAAACTTTATTTCACTCCCTCTAATCAAACAATATTTCCATGTAACCCTATGTCTATACAAACTTAAACTAGATTTTCAGATCCCTAAACCTAGCTGAACTTGAATGAGAGTGGGACCACTTCTCCCTCTGCCATGCAGGAAGCACTTATAGGTCACTACATTACAAAGCTAAACATCCCACTTGGTTATCCTGTGTAAATCTGATGTATTTCCTAAACCTGATGTATCATTTACGATGGTGAAAGTTAGACTCTTCTGTATTGTATGTAGTGGGGGCAATAGAATTAAAGTTCACTCCAGTACTAGTGTGCTGTCTAATTATTTTTTTAATTATTATTATTTCAGTTGTCTTCAAATTGTGGCTTTAAATGCAGAGCAGAAGGTGAATTTGGGTCCTTTCCAGCTTTGGAGCACCAGCAGATTTGCTAGACTTGAGTAATTTTATTTTATTTTTTTTAAAGTCATTAAAGCTGGGCAGGCAGAATTCAACCATTACCAGGATTTTGTATTATACTTCTATTCCCTTACACACTGCCAATTGCTAACAGCACATGGAGCTAATTCTAGGTGGCCCAGCTTCTGGAATCTGCAGGCTGAATTATTTGAAAAGGACTTAAGACATATTGTCCAAAAGTGAGGCTGTTTTTTTAGAAGGTAAGTCATCCTGCAGTTTAAGGCTAGAAATGGCTCCAGGCAAACATCCCCAAACTGGAGAAGAAATATGGATACAAATTTTGAAACTAATAGTTTTCTCTACTGGAAAAGAACCCCCTAATTTTCTATTTATTCTGTTCCTCCTTTCTTTAACAAAGCAGTACTTTTCTGATCATGTGAATTTTATTTACTGACTACCAAGTAATTGCATGGTGAATAACTGGATGGCTTTGCAGGACTGGAAATGGAATGCTGACTGCTTAACTTGTAGGTGAGTATTTCAGCCTTGTGCCGCCCCAGAAGAGCGCAGATTGCTCTCAAATGCCGACTGCATGCCATGAGGTGAGATTCAGCCCGGTGGAGTCAGGCATGTGCATTACAAGGAACCACTTAGCTCTGTTGGCAGCCTTGGGAAAGGAGCAAGGGCAAAAGGGGTCTTGGGAAGAATGTCCCTCTTACTAACTACCCATTGTCTGGATGGACTGCATCTATGGCTATCTGAAAACATTGAAGTACTTGTAGTAATCGAAATCTCAATTTGTTCATGCTGAGTACCTGCCGAGCTCTGTTATCTTTCACTGACACTAGATGAAAATTAAATATTTGATTTAGCTGCAGGACTTTAAGTAACTGCCTAAATCACTGCTGGAAAAGTAAATATGATTTTAAAAGAAAAACTCGTAGCACAGAAAACACCAGATGGAAACAGTACTCAGCACTGCTTTAGCTGACAGAGGCGGAACAATTCCTGCCATTTCTAAGCAGTGGATCTTTTCTTTCTGACCAGAAGCAGTTGATTAGTTACCCTGAACTGTTGTAATCTGCACCAGGTTCCACTAAAATCCCTGAGTTTTTTGCTTAAGAAGGAATGGTGAAAAAATGCAGCCCAGCTGTTACAATATAGAAACTTACAACATGACCAAAGCTTGTAAAAAGAAACTCAGCACAGAGAGAGCTTTTATTCATATGGATAAAGGTTTTTCTCTTTTGCTTTTTGTTTTTTTAATCTCATGGAACTTTTACTCCTATCTTTTTTTGCAAATCTTCTTCCCCTTGTTGCTGGGAGATTTAAAATAAACAGCAAAACAACCAAGAGTATTTAATGAACTCTGAATTGCCTTGCTGTTAACTGAGAGAATTTCTAGGTTTCCCACTTCCCTAATTGGCCTAAAATCACAAAAAATAACCTCATCTTGTTATAATCCTGTTTCACAACTCGTTTTTCACTGCTTAATTCCACTCTAGACTGGATTTTTCTTTCTTCTTAGCTCTCATTTTTCCCTTACCACACATGTATCTACTCTGTCACAAACAAGCTTGCTCACACACCCCCACACATCCATGGTCAGATACATCAGGAGTGGTTTACAGCTCAAATTGAAAGATGTTTCTTAACAAAAAAAACCACAAAAAAAAACAAAACAAGAAAACCTTTCATTGTTTCTGATGTGGAGCACAACTAACAAAACAAAGGAAACCAGAGTGGGCAGCAAAACTCTTATGGTCTGCAAACTCAGTTGTGGGAAATGTGGTGTTAATTTTTCTTATTTTAAAACCCACTAATGCCTCTCATAGAACTTAAAAGAACATTTTGTTTACTAAAAAAAAAGAAAACAATCTGATGACTTCATTATATGGGATTTATTTGGGTTCTTTCTTTTTCTTAACTAGGAAAGTTTGTAGGAAAACAGGATATTTGTCCCTGAAGAGGTTGTCTGCTACTTATTTCTCGCATAAACTTCCTGCTGTTGCTGCTTCAGAAACTACTGTCTAATCCATTTGTGTCCCAGGACTTAAACTCTGCATCTGGTCCCCAAACCATGGACTTTCAAAGTGAGTTTGGCCTCCCATATCACCCCTGCCCTTAATTTCTTTACCATCCACTGGCTGGATCACCTGTCATGTTTGTCCTCATTCTTCTCTTGAACAATATTTTTTTCTACCTCTATCTCTCAGCTTTCCCTGTTTCCTCTCATGACATTCTTCATAGTACCTAAACTTGAACCATCACCATCTTCTGTTGTATCCTGTGGGAAGGAGGTCCTCACTTTTGTGAATGCTTCAGCACTGTCTCACTGCACACAGAAAACACCCACAGCCTCACAAATCCCCCTGGAAATTTGATTTCCTGTTTTCTTTGACTTCATATCCACTTCTTTCATCCTTGCATTAGTACACTTGTTATGACCTTCCTTCTTTGGTTTAGCTAGTCTCTATGGAGCATGGTAATACCATGCCAAAACATTTGTTTTTTTTTAAATGCGATAAAATGCTATTTTCCTCAATCAGGTCAGATTACACAGTCAGCTGTGTATTTAAAAGGTCAGTGTACAAAAACCTTATAAAAGTATCGATCAGTCTGGAAGCTGGTGATATTTTTGTAATGCCCTGGTGACACAATGATCGAACTGATTAAGCCATAAATGATGAGGACATCCACTTCTGTCAGTTCAGCTCCTGGAATAGCCCTCCAGCCCCAGCCTCACAGTGTTCTGGATAAATGTGCTTTAAGTTCGTTGTAAAACTCCAGGTCAATGGACTGTGGAGTACTCAAACAAAGCAAAACGTCCTGACCACGTGCAAAGCCAGCCCTCCTGCCTGTGCTGCCACAGGTGAAATCAAGGTAAGGAAATGTGAGCAGCTGGCAGACCTACAGCAGATGCCATCTCAATTTGTCTGTGATGGTGATCTGTTCCTTCTCACTGGTGACATGCTTTCCACTCCTGCCTGGCATTTTGACTGTCTGCTCTTCCCTACTTATTATTATCCAGATAGTTTCACGTCTGATATAATTTGATTTGGAAAAAGTTTCTATCTATTTTTTTGCAGAACATAATCACAGTGCAACAGCTTTAAAGAGAAAGCCTTAATGTGTCCAGCACTAACTAGTGGGGCTATTCTAATGGCTCCAACAAATGAAGCTAAACCCTGAGGCCATCTGAAGAGTGTAACGAGTGTGAGTGAAGGTGATGGTGATGGTGGTGGTAGCAGCTTGCTTATTATGCATGTCACATCAGGAGCACTGCACACCACCTTTCTTCCATCCGAGTGGTGTGCCAGAATCTGAGGCCAAAACTCAGTCCTAACTGTTTAATCTCTGATTACCTGGGAGATGCTCCTTGTTTTCAGTGTCACATACCCAGAACTGGTGACGAGGGAGCTGAAGTGGGAATGCGTCAAGATGATGTTTGTGGCAGCACACTCTGTATCGCAGCCTGCGTTGGCTCACTTGCTAGGCAACCTCTGAATGCTGGCTTTCTCAAGTGTTTGGGAGGAGGTGAACTGATCTCCTTTAGAGCATGGCTAGAACAGAGCAGCTCTGATCCTGAATCATTTTTCTGCCACTGATTAATTAACAATGGGAACAGTTTATTCATTAGCTGACCTTGTCTCACTTCTCTGCTTTAATTTGGGAAAAGCAATTAAGTACTAAGGTTGATGAACCAGAGTGTAAATACACAAACATCTAGTCCCAAAGCTCTGTGACTTTGTGTAAGGAGGGCATTAACACACCTGTAATGTAAACTTCCTTCAGCTCTCCTGTGAGAGCTTATAGGGATGAGGGTATGCAGAGTGAACAGTGTGGGTGCAGTGTTGGCACCCATGCACGATGGAGGATGGGCACGGGCCAAGATCAATGTGCTCATGCAGCTGGTGCATCAGGCCCTGTATGGATTTAGCAGTTGCTATGCATCTGTGCAACTAGTACTGATGCACAACAACCTTGCATGGAAGGAATTTCATTCTCATTTTATCTCTTTCTCATAGCCCTCTTTGTAAGTGCTCATCCTTGCTGCAGTAGCAGAGAGGATTTTTTGCTATGTACGTAAGAATCACTAGATCTATCACTGACATGCATCTGCCTTCTGGATGAAAGGCAACAGCCTTCGTTACTGTTTCCTGTGCACTTTATGGCTTTGTGGTCCCTTGCCCCTCTCCAATTCCTAGCACACAGAATGGATGATAAAAACACTATTAGGAGAATGAGCAACTGGTGTTATCCTGCTGACATGGGATACCTCTTTCAAGTTCCAAGTGATTGAAATTGTTAATGATTTTCACCTTTCTGGTGATCCGCTTGCCAGACATAGGCAAAAAGTGATTCTAGGTTTGAGATATCTTGGCAGCTGGAGGGATAAGTGTTGAATGGTCATTAACTGATGCAGACAGACAAAAGCCCCAGTGCAAAAGGAAAAGCAACTCAGGGGGAGCAAGATGTGTGCTTTGAATTTATTTTTAGCTGCTGTTTCTTGTCATGGTCCACTGATTCTGCAGTTAATTTTGTAACAGAGATGTTCTAGTTTCTTTGCAAACTCGAGTTTTGTTTTTCCAGGAGTGAGTTCAAACCTTTAGTCTTGGTCTCGGACTCATGTGACAGATTAGGCACCTGCACTACGCTTATGACCAGACATTTTCTACTCTCGAGGACTTTTCTTGGCTCATTCTTATTGATGCCAGGAAGGGTTTCATAACAGCCAAGGGAGTTAATGACTTCGGTAGCTGCTTCTTTGATCCTTGGTGAGATGAACTTGTGAAACTGCAAACTTATTTCACTGTTACGCATTAATAGTCAGGCGTATAGGGGCACCTAGAAGAGAAGATAAGAATACAAGCTAGGTCTCCATCTGTCAAATGTTCCTGCTGGACAAATTATGTGTGGACAAATTATGTGTGACAGAAGAAAAGAAGGCAGAAAGAGATGGAGGCAAAGCAACCTGGAGACAGCATCAAAGACGGGGCAGACATTGAATGACCAGTTCTTCCAGTCTCCTCTGTGAACCTGCTTTTTCCCATCAGCTCTTTTAGAGAGGATCTTGCTGGCAATCAAATTAGAAAGGTAGGCCAAAGCCTGAGCATACCGTGAGAGAAAGCAGCAGCCTGAAACCTGAAGACACTTCTTTTCTGTCCTGTAGAGAGGAATTGTCACTGGACTGATGACAGAAGAATAAGTATAGATTGGTCTCAGAGAGTCTGTGCAGAAGATAGCAGATAATGAAGAATCTGAATCTCAGTGACACTTCTGACCCTGATATAGCACAGAGAAAAATGGAGCATTTAACTACAGAGGGTTTCAATTACATGAATTGCTGGTGCAATCTGTAGTCAAAAGCCTGTATGGAATAGGTCCTTCAGGTTGCTGACCATGCTTTCAAAACAAGATATTAAGGATAGATGAAACATGAATCAAAACTCTCTTTGGTGAAGATGCACTATGATCATTTGGCCACGAGGCAGATGAAGTTTGTAACTGGGCAAGGGGTGCATTGACTGTGCTTTCTCTAAGACCCCCACCACAAATTATTTTGACTTGCAACAACTACAAACTAAAGAAATAAAATAAACTGAAACTTAACCCTGCATGTAGCCTGTGAACACCTCTCTTCTACCAGACAACATGCTTTCAGATGTTTCTCCTGAAACAGTTGATTATTGAACAGCCTTTTTTTAAAGAAGAAAAAAAAAGCTGGTAACATACCATTTGCATAGGTAAGATGTTCCTCTTCACTTGGATTTTATGACTCCTCTTGCCATCCTCTCCGATGTTTGTGCAGCAGACATGAGCAGTGCTGCATGCTCCTTCCTACTCTGGAAACCCACTGTGGGGAATAAGCGGAGTGAATGAGCAAAGGGAAACTTGAGGTGTAACTGGACATTTGGACTAGAGAAAAATAAAGAAGAAATGTTTGTCATGGAGCCTGAATGTTAATGACCAGCCAGAACTGGGAAAATATCAAGCTCAACAGTCTGATCAAGTTTGACAAACTCCTCTTTAAGAAAGGAATTTGAAGCCTTACTTTGTTAGGATCAGTTCCAAACCAGGATTTAGGCATCATGACATTGAGTAGAGGAATTCCTTCCCCCCTCCCTCTCCCTGCCAATTCAAAAGCTTGGTTACAGCACATGAATGTACAGGGCTGACTTCCGATCATTACATAATGAATTTAGGTGTCTAAGAATAGCAGTCACACCAACTGGAGGGGATGAGGGGAAGTCTGATCCAGCCAACTGGCAATGCTAATGAGGCTGCTCTCTATATTGTCTGGATTTAGAGAGTGATCTCAGAGCTGGTGTTTGGAAATGGAGATTCAGCTTCTGAAACTGCTCCTGGCAGATAAATGCCTGGCCTGTATGCTTTGGGGAAAAGCTGCTATTTTTTCATAAAACTTGTTTGAAGGAGGAGCCTTCAACAACCCTTGTTTCATAGCTAGATTACTCATGCAGGAAGTATTAAAGATGACTATAGACCTTTTGCCTGCAATAATGCCATAAATAACTCTCTTATGGGAAACCGTTTTGTATTTCTTGAGGCTGGGTCAGTGTGTACAATGTGCATAGATTCACTAGAAAGCAAGCAGAAATACAGTGTGATTTAACAGTACAGTGCTTGCACCTTGAAACACTAGATTGGTCCTGTTTTCCAATTATTTACTTGTTCCACTCATTTTAAAGACAAGTACTATACATTCATACAACTTCATGAAAAAATATGGATGGGAACCTATGAGATGTTGGCTTATCAATAGCTGACAAGTTCAAGACTACTTTCTCAATGAGAGGATTGTACTTTGAGTGTTACAGTGAAGGATAAGAGTGCTGGTTTGTCAATTTCTATAGCAGTAATGGGACCTCAGTGATGTCTCTTGTGGCCCAAAATAAGACAGATTAAGGAACAGAGAACATAAAATGGCTTAATTATGTCTGTACTTCTGAGCAGGCAATATGACAAGGGGGAATTCAACAGGAGAGCAGTAGCCTGGCATGCAGCTGGGTTGCCACAGTCAAATAGACTGAAAACCATCACATTCTCAAGAGGTATAATTTTGTTCTAAGTATGTTGCAGACCTTTTTCTGTGCCTGTAAGAAGGGTCTGCAAAGCCATATTAGATTTCTTTTCCATGCCCTCTCCTCTTTTCCCTTTTACCTTAGGGGTGATACTGACACTTCATCATTATGATTTCCCATGACTCATGCTCAGCAACACAAAACTAAATTGATTACCAATCCATCCTCCAGGAAATACTGGTGGGTATCCTCAGGAATTTAGGTTAGGTTCAGGTAAACATCTCTCACACTGGTTCTTCTGATGACCAGTGCTATTTGGTCTTTCCTGCCTTCTGTTTCTAACAACAGGAGTCCTGTTCTCAGTTAAATAAAAAAAAAAAAGTATACATTTGGTAGTTAAAAACCCCCAAACAACAAAAAAACCAACAAAACCTTCCATCAGAAAATATAGTGCTACACCAGAAGAGCCATTTATGCATTAAAATCACTTCTCAATTTTCCAGAAGGCATCCGAAGCTCATTAAAAGAGGCTTTATTTTAGTGTGGTTGTGGTTTTCATTTTCTCTCTTCTTAAAACAGCTTCTGTCACAGACAAATCACTTTCTCTGGCATTTTCAAGCACATATTTTCTAGCAGTCATGCTAATGCCATCACAGGAGGGAAGCATTTAACTATTGCTGTTTCACCTCTGTCTCAGCAGTGAGCAATTCTGTCTTGCAGTTGCTTTTGATTGCAATTTTTGCTGTAGGGAAATGTAGCCACAATAGAGCCCTTCCCTTAAATAATAAAACCATTGAACTTACCCAATGACTAATTTCTGCACGATGCAAACCTATTCTTTTGCATGGTTGGATTGGTGGAATACAAAGAGATCTCCAAGTCAAGTAATCATGATGTACCCAGGAGGAAGATTTTGTTGCAAGCTATGTCGAGGATCAGATAAGAATAAGGGGCAGAATTACTCAGTAATGGTGTGTTTGGACCAAGATGGTTGATCTTACCTGAAATCTGCTTCCAGTGTCTGACTGCCAATCTGTGGTGGCCTTATCCACAATGTATGCTATGTAAAACTTAGCCAAAATATTTTCAAGTCAATGCAAAATTTCTCATTGCTTTTAACAGGTTTTGTGTAAAGCTTTGATTTGAACACACATGGGATGCCTCAATTATAGCCTTTATATCCCTGCTTTGAAAATGTGGTCTTGGCCACCCAGCATGAAGAAGGCCAACAGCTGGATTTATTTATTGTATTCCTTACAGGAAATGTCATTCAGTGAAGTCCGATTAAGCAAGGTACTTAAAACACATTCTTAATTTTAAGTCAGCTTATGGGCCTGTGTAAATCAGGGACCACTGCTTGGGTTCTTAAAATCAGTCAGGTTCTCACCTGTCTTTAAAATTCAGAATCAGAACAGTCATATGCACATCTAGCAATCCTCCTTGATACTATACTACTAACTAACACTGTAGTGTTGGGGAATGAAGATGTGATTCTTTTGTCCCTGAGGCAGTCTGTTGAAGGATCTGATACAAAGCACTGGGTTGGCAGAAGAATGGAAGAAAGGATGGCCTTGAAGTAGGGAGTAGCTGACAGGAATGGTGTGGAATTAGTCACTGGTAGAAATAAGAACATGGATGGAGAAGTAAAGAGGACCAGCAGTCCCAGGACTAAATAATAGAACAGAAACCTCTGCCTGAGTTGCTGCTAGAGGTGCGGAAAGTTGGTAGGAGACTGGAGCTGAATTCTCTCCCACTGCTGTAGCATGTCTAACCAGTTGTTTGTGGTGACATCAAACTTAGGGCTTTCTTCATGGGTCTCCAGGGCTGAGAATGTGTATCAGCATTCTCAACAGAGCCTACCTGATTACTTGATCTTGGTGTGCTTTCTAGGCACTCTAGGGCGAGGTTTTGTAGGTCGCTGCAGCTGGCCTGCTATCTCACTGCTTTTTACAAGAGGTGAGTTTGGTACTTTGTTAGCTTTGTTATTTACTGGTTTAGCAAGTTGAGCCAGTTCACAGGTTAAACAAGCATGGGATGGGTAAACCGGAAAGGGCACTGTGGACAGCTGGAGCAGGGGGATGAACTTTCTCTGCATCAGAAATTAGACAAGTTCAGCCACTTCTAAGGTCAACACTTTTCATACTTCTTCATACCCAGTAGTACTATTTGTACTTTCAGAGCTTGATGAGCTACTCTAGTTCATGTCATCCTTCCCTACGTAGGGTAGTGCAGCAGAAGGACTGAGATACTGAGGATTATTGTGCAGGTGAAGGAAGGTGGTTACTGCAGCAGTTGTGATGGAGCCTGAGTAGATGCTGAATAATAAGAAACTCCTTATTTACTCTGTCTTCTTACAGACTCCATGTCCAATCACTTTGCTTTCATGAGACCCTGATTTCCTCTCTTTAGAGGAAAAGAACAGTCTTCTGCCTTCTAAAACTATTATAAAAGTATTTATTTTCCAGAAAAAGTAGCTGGTTTCAGCTTCAGACCTATCAGACATTCTCATGGTTCTTGTTTATACACTTACTTTTTAAAAAATGTAAGGGAGATGACAAGACTGAAGGTTAGTGGTCCAAAACAAATTTTAGTGGTTATTACTGTAGCAAATAGTTGGATTTGGTAAACATATGAACAAGACTTTTTTATTCTCAGCACTTTTTTTTTTCCCCACAAAAGAATGTGAGCCACTCTTTATTAGGTGTAAATTGTGTATTACTGCATCAAGAGAATGATGTGAATTTACATGGGATCGTGGCTTGGCTTAGTCAAGCTCTGCTCCATTTTGCTGGACTACTTTGTGACTGCAATGAGACATCTTACTAATTTCTTCTGCAGCCCTATTCTTCACATCTGCCAGACCATGGTGTTTGTGTTTTCTGATTTTAAAACAGTGTCTTAATTATTGTCAGAAAAAAAGACATAAGAGAAGGGAATGTCCTGAATTTGTCCTTTCACTGCAGTTCTTACTAGTATTTATTTCAAAGTAATTATAGGAATGGAAATTACTATGAAAAAAATGGCCTTTTCCTACTAAGAATCTCTGCTGCTTGTGTATATTGAGTCAAATCTGCAGACCTCTGTTGACGCAAGTTTTATTGCAAGCCATATTTATTTTCCAGCCACTACTGCAAAACAGCCGTGCAGCAAGGACTGTCTTCAAGGAGAGGTGAAGGGTAGGAAACAAGAGGGACAAGCAGTGCAAAAGCCATTTTTGTTGTTTACTCTCTTGTCACAGGCAGCATTTGTTGCCGCAACTGTTAGCCTCTCCTGCCCCCTCGTGCAGGCATGTGAGCACTGCCTGCAAGTGTCCTTTTCAAAAATCTGCCCAGAGAAACAGTAAAATAGAACAAAGAAGCAAAAGAACTTCAAGATATATCAGATATGTTGAACAGTTTCATAAAGGATAGCTATGCAAAGACAGCTCTCTAGTCCTGCACTGGAGAACCTCCCGAAACATTAGCAAAGAGAAGTTGCTTCTTGAAAACTTGAGTTTCCAAGCTGTAAAATACAGAAGCTTCTGAAGAGGTGAAAGTCTGTTTATGTGTCACATTCAGATTCGACAATAAACTATATCCAAAAGTTTAATCTGAAGAACGGTATCATCTTGTATTTCAATGTCTCAGGCTAGACATCCGCTCTTCTGGCCTATATGTCTCATTACGCTGAGTTTCAAAATAGTTTTGAGTGCCCCTAAGTGAAAAAAAATATCAGGACAAATATCAAACAGCTCATCAGAAATAGCATGGTGATCAAAGGGTAAGAGGCACTGCATTACCTAGGATTTGCATTCATATTTCAATGCGCAGTTTTATGTATCTGCACCAATGCTGGACTGTATTTAGAGGACTATTTGTTTTGTTTCACTCAGTGCTAACTTAAACAAAATTTCACTAAGGTTAATGGTAGTTCAGCTGAGCAGAGAATGAATACAACTGGACTCAAGACTATAGTATTTGGCTGGGTTTTTTGTTTGGTTGCTGGTTTTTTTTTTGTTTTTTTTTTTTTTTTTTTTTTTTTTTTTTTTGTCCTAATACAGTCAGGGTCAGAAGAGATTGGTCTGTGTTCCAAAAACATCATAGCAGAAGATATTGAATTACAGCAACAGCTTTCTCACCTTATTTTTGAGGACCAAACAGTTCTAGGACATAAACCAGGCTATATAACTAATGCTATTGAGTGAACACATGCCAAGATTGTCTGTAGTCTTAGATGCCCTTATATTTTGGGTGCAGCTTAACTGCTTTAGAAAAAAGAAGAAACAGTAATACAGGACTGGTCAAGAGCAGAGAGGATAAGTGGAATGGTTAGGAAAACAAGTTCTCTAATTCTTTTTCAATGGTAGCTCCTTGTAGGGTTTGGGTCTTTTTCAGCATCTTTCTTTGCATAAATGAAATCCTAAGAACATCCTGCTCTCAATTCATGAACCGCCCCCCCCCGCCCCAGAAAAACAAACCAAACCAAACCGAACCAAACCCAAAACCCAAAAGTAAAAAAAAAAAAAAGAAAACCCACAACAAAAATCCCACCCCACCAAACAACAAAGGGAGGAAATTGTTGCTGTGATTACTGTGAACAGACTCTTAAGAGCAGATTTATAAGGTCTCCTATTCTCTAAACTGGCTTTGCTTACTGGAAAACATTCCTGCAAGCAGCAGGGTACCATCATGTTGTACAATGGGGTAGGAGGGGCACTTGGATAAATGAAGTCACAGAAGAAAAAATCCACTAACAGTTGTTATATACAACAACACAACCTCTGTGGCAAGAACTCCCTAATCTATGGATTGCTAAAGGCCATGGCTTTTCCAAGGGAAGTATAACTGTAAGCTTGCTATGCTGCTTCCGTACCTACTTACAATCCCTGCCAAAAAAGAGAGAATCAAGTAGCTGGATGTTCAGTCTGATCCTACCATTCTATTCCTATGGGTTTTCTTAATCTGAAACCCAATGAGAGCAAATAAGTTGTGATATACCAGGAAAGAAATTAAATAGAGAGTAATTTACACACTTGCCTCAGAACCAGGCAGACCTGGCTGCAAATGGACAAGTAGCTATGAAAAGAGAGTTTAGAAAAAAGAAAAAAAAAAGAAGAGCCACAAATAGATTCCTCAGATCCAAATTTTAAATAATTCAACTTAGAATGATCAAGTTGTGGTGGTGGTGTTATTGCAACTTTTTTAAGGCCTCAATTAAGTCTTGAGAAAGAGAGCCAATGCACCTTTAAAACTTTCTGCTTAATCGAGTATAGTGAATGCTCATTTAATGATTGTCTTTTTGTACCAACAAGAAGTAACAACGCTTTTAGCAAAAGAAATGGAATGAGAGAGAAATTGCCTAATCAGCCCTGCTCATGGAGTGCTTTGTGAGAGAGATTATTGAATTTTCAGTCTCTGCAGAATTTTAATGAAGCTCTGTCTTGCTGGAAAATCCAGCCCTTTGTCAATAAAGTTCAATAACTCGACCACCCATGTAATAAGATGTACTGCCTGCAATCTTTCACTTGCCAAAGCCAGAGCCTTGCTGGAGACTCCCTGAAAGTTGGAAGTACTCATTTGTGTTGTGTATTTTCCTACTGTCTGCATGCAGTGGAATTTGTATTTACTACTGTAGTGAAAGTGTTCACAGTGAGGTAGAGAAAAAATTCGAATTTGTCTCAGTGTGCTAGTTGCTATTCTAACAGAAATATTGCCCTGCTGAAAGGGAATACAATAAACCTGTGTTTAGGACTGCATCCATCACACAAAAAGAAGAGCAAAACTCTTCATTAAGTTAAGAAATAACAAGGTACTGAGGAAGATAAAACTATAAGCAAGGGAGATGAAAGGTGTTTCAGTAAGGTCTGAGCTGAGGTGAACAATGAATGGACAGAGAAATTCAGGAGGCCACTAAACAGCAGAATACCCTTGCACCACTGCAGATGGTTGGTATCAGAGGAAAAGCCAAACTGGATAGATCAGATTTAAAGGGGTATGCAGAAAAAAAACCCTCCAAAACAACAACAAGAAGAAAAAAGAAAGAAACAAAGAAAGTTAAGTTGGCTGGATGGGTATGGAGTGACTCTTATGTGTACATCAAAACTTAATGTTCAAAAAAAACAATCAGAAATTGAGGGGATTTGAACTGGTTTTTTTCTATGGAATAACTGGCCACACTGAAGTCCTCTGTGCTGCCAGTTTCAAACAGAAATTCTGTGCTGGATTTACAGGAAGTTTTCTTAATGGAAGTTTCATTGTGGCAGTAACTTATTGCAGTGAGAAATTGGGTTTTATGAATTATCTTTTGCAGTAGAAAAAAACCTTTTGCTGAAACAGTTTCTAAACTGATTGCTCTCTAACTCTGTACTGAATTCCAAGATGAGCAAGAAAGAAATTAAAACTTGTGAAGAGGAATTTGTGTAAGGGAAAATCCATAGACAGTGATGCTGCGAGAGACCCCAAAAACAGGACTCCAAGCCAAGTTAGTGTGGGATAAGATAAAAAGTGAAAGCCCTTTATAATATCAGGCCTATGGCCCACAGGAATACATATCGATGCGTGCACCCCCAAACACTAGTTTCTTTGGTTTATAATATGGTCCACCCAATCCCCAGTTCACACATCTCTCGGTCCAGCCCTGTCCTGCCCCTGGTCACACCTACTCAGGATTTGAGTCAAGGGTCTCTCTTCATCATTTTCCTCTTCCTCAGCACACATAGGGCCCTTGGAGCTTTTCCAGTGTTCTTAGAGCCAAGGTTGTTGGCTCATGTTTATGTCTCATTCTGTAGGCTTTTCTGATAGTCTTCAGTTTTCTGCCTTGAAGAGAGTCTAAACAACTAAAAGAATTTGAGCTACTGATACGGGGCATAGGTTGGCATGCATAAACACTGAACTTAAGCTGTTAGAAACATTAACACACTAAATCTACATTTTACTACAGTTACAAATACTTCTAAAATCTATAAAAAGTCAAAAAATCAAAAACCCCTTTAGGCATCAACAGCAATGAGGAGCTGGGATTTGATGAAATCAGGAGAGGAAGACTCAGTAGGTCAGATGAGAGGACACAAAGTTTAGAAGGAACTGTTGTCAGAAACCAGTGGTGTGATATAGACAATAGCACAGAAGCAGATTAGCTGCAGCAATAGAAAACTTCAGAGTCAACCTTGACATCAAGGTTGTGATGGAAGTGAAGAAACCTGTAGAATATATGTCATGGAGAGCAGCCAGAATTGTGAAGATCATCTTGTCCAACTGCCCATAAAAGTCTTTCAGACAACTGTTTAAATTAGATGAAGCTAATCCAACAAAGTTAGATGGACAGAATAGACAGAGTAGTAATTAGAGATACCCAAAGGATGAAGAGCAGGCAGTCCAAGAATAGTAATACAATAGATAATGTCTGCTTTATATAGACAGTAGGAGATCAGAAACGTCTAATGAAGATTCTTATAGTCTCTGGAAATCTATAAATTAAAATAGCATGAGTAGCTGGAAATGTTGCAGAAGATTCTTATAATCTCTGGAAATCTATAAATCAAAATAGCGTGAGTAGCTGGAAATGTTGCACACTGCTTTGGAGAAGAATGTTTGTCTGGTGCTTAATGAAAAGCCTTGCGGAGGGATAACAAAACACCTTAAAAGTTTCACAGTGATTGCACTGGAGGAAGAAGGACTCAAGGCTGGTGAACACTAGTTTTGGGTAGTTTTAAACTGAGGAGGTGTCTGAAGTTTTTGCTATCCTGACCAATATCACTCACCAAGTCATCTAGATAAAAGGAGGTGTGGTTTTAACAAAGGGCATCTTTTCCCAAACTGGTCACAGGTAGCATTATGACTCTCTGGGAATTTTATTATATTCACTGGTAAAAATGGAGAGAAATGAGAAAGGAAACAGGTAAATAACTTGATAATAAATATTAAGAAACACTGCTAAGTCTGCAGGGATTTTTATCACTGAAAGAATTAGTGTGGAAACAGAAGAAAGCAGACAGAGGGAAGGACAGAGAATGGGGAAAAATAAGGGAAAGAGAAATTGTTCTGGAAGGAAATGGAAATGATGGCACTGCTGAAGAGGGATTTAATAGAATGGAACTGTCCATCATGTTGAAAACTAATCTAAGTAGAAAGACAGATTATTAAATACTTGCAGAAGAATTGTTTTCATGTCCAGCCAGAGCTAAACCCAGGGAGGGATAAGAAGAACATGATCTGAATTTTTAAAAGCAATGAGACATCTTTCTTGAGTACCATCTGGAAAATAGGTTGGAGTTGGAGCAAAAGATAATGTATTGCAGAAAAGAAAATTTATAAATAAGGTGTTGAAGTAAGTAGAATTTTGAATCCTCAAGAATAGACTGTTAAAGAAGTGTGAATTAAGCAGCTGTTTTAAAGGAAAGATCTAGATGCCTGGAAAGTGAAAAAAGGAGAGAGAAAACATCAGAGGAAGAAACTCATAGAAGTTAATGTTTGAGGCATAAGACATGTCCTAATAGCAATGAAGAGGGAAGAAAGGATTGCCAGCAAGACTAAAAACCAGAGAGGGTGTGGAGAACAATGAACTTGCATATACCAGTATTTGTTTGCTGGACTCAGACAATTGCCAGAGCATTTGTGGTTTATGTCTTAGAACAAATGTCTGGGAAGAGTCCAGGCTTTGTCTTATTGAGTGTACAAACCAAGAGAGATTAACTGATTATTGATGAACATAAGGTAAGAACCTCTTCCTCTGTACTTGACAAGTGAAACTCTCCCAAAGATGGGTGTAGGTTAGCCAAACCTTTCAAAAGTCATTATTTGCCATCTCATAAATTGTTCATACAAGATAAAATGTGCTGTTGAATGATACACCCAAGGTCAATCATGAGACATGTTGCTTCATGCAGGGCTAGTGGGTAAAACTCTGGCCTTCGTGTGGAAAGGAGTCTGGAAAGTCTATCTTAATGGTCTGTTTTAGTTTTACACTTCATTAACACAAAGTATTATGTCTCATCTTCTTCATATGGAGAGAGCATTCCATATGGAATGGTGTGTTCTTTATGTTCATAGAATGCAGTATTTTCTTACAAGAAGGGATTCTTCCTGCATCCCTTTCTATATGTGAATGCATAATGAAAAGGTATTACATTAAGCAGGTGCATGATTAAACTCTTAAGGGGGTCAAAGTGATGGCAGCTGAGCAAAATGTTTTAAGGAAGGATGTATGCTACTACCCAGACCTCCCTGATTTATTGCTGCTCCTTATTCCATAGCATAAGGAGCAGCAGTAAGGAGACAACTAAGCAAAACTGGAAGCCAGTAACATGCGAAATGCTTGGGTTTCTATGAGGCAGCAATTCCTGCTATGGAATGCCAACACTTCCAAGACTGGGGTTCAGCTGCAGCCTTGCAGATGACATCTATGTAGGTCATTGTGGCTAATTATATATGAGATGATAAGTTCTTTCCTGGAAAGGTGCAAATAAGCTGTGAATAGCTGGATACCTTGCTGAGTTGAAATTGCAGGAGATAACAAGATTTAATTACACTAAATATAAGTTATTGCAACCTTGTTAACAGCCTACATGGAAGGTAAGAAATATGAGTTTTATTCCTAGCTTTGCTACAGCATTTCCTTCATTATGAGCAAGTGTTAAATTTACTGTTGCTGTCTAGTACTGTGCTTAAGGTACTTTGCACGAAGTGAGTCACTACTGTATGGGTAAAATACTTGTTCTTTCTTCTCCTGTATGTGTCATTTTACGTCTGTAAGATGTGGCTTATATCCTTAGTAAAAGGTACTCAACAAGCACAAAGTAGTACAATAAAAAATGCTGATGAGTATGCAAAAGTCAATCCTCCTCTGAAAATAAACATATGTGAGAATAGATAGCTAACCAAAACTATAAACTATAAAAAAATATCAGTATGAAACTGGGCACAGCAGCATCTGTGTCAGATATACTACATACCAGGACAGTATAGTAAATATAATTTCATCAAAGAAGCATCACTAGTGGGAAAAGTAATGCTGTAGACAAGAGCCCAGGAATATCCTTGACCTTTATGAACTGATATTTTTTTGCCTTGGGTTCATTTTGTTTCAGCTTTAAAATAAAACTTTTTCAGTTTAATGCAGCTTAAGGGTTTTTTTTAATTAGAAAATGCTGATAATCATGTTACTCTTCTTAGTTGTTGCCATTTTAATTCTCATTATGTACTATAAAAGGCTATTTTGTCTTTTTATGGAAATAATACTAAGAGATACTTCTACCCATCTGCTCTTACGATATTTGCATGGTCTCCCTAAAAGGAGACATTCCAACATGCTAGCTAGCTCTCTCTCTGCGTGCAGTACAAA
Source organism: Myrmophylax atrothorax (assembly GCA_026770055.1). NCBI lineage: Eukaryota > Metazoa > Chordata > Aves > Passeriformes > Thamnophilidae > Myrmophylax > Myrmophylax atrothorax. The sequence goes on along the minus strand of JAOXXN010000065.1, from coordinate 43,389,324 downwards.
AGCTGACTGAGTCAGAGAGGCTGAAAGCAAGCTCCTTGTTTTTGAAGTTGGTAGGAGTGGTTTCAAGCACAAGCTAAGTGCTTGGATTATCTAATAACTGCTGGCATACATCATCAGAGGTATTTTACATCTTTCATTTTCTTCAGTTCTGTGAGTATCAGAGATTTCAGAGTATACAAAGTGATGTATATGAGCTCCTTTATGCTGATAAAAGTCCAAACTGTAAACCTCCTTCTTACTCTCTGAATGCCTGTGCCCACCTTCACCACATTATGTAGGGATTTTTGCTTTCAAGACAGAAAATAAAAGAGTGCTTAAAAAATTAGATACTATGACAATGACAAAAATCCTACTTGTGAATCCACTCCTTTAAATTTTTCTCTCGCTTCTCTTTTATATTAAGCATATACATATCTCCAATGTTGTTCTAAGTCTGTCTGTGTGTTTTTACTCTTCTTGAAGAAAGTGTAGGAGCATTAGTTAGCTCGTGAAAGCAGATGGCCGGGGAACTCAGGTTTTTGTTTGTTTGGTTTTTTTATTATACCCCATCTTTTCTTGATTAATCCTGTGCAAAAGCTAGAGGAGGATCTTTTATTTGCTTGGCCTGACTTCCTCATCCTAAAAGGCACTTTGATTTGCATGGAAGGAATTGCATTGGAAAGATTACACAGAAAGGGGCTTATATGAGGGAAAGCTGATTGAGAAAGCTTATTTTCAAGTCTGGTCCTTTTAGTTTTGTATTATACATTAAATTAGTTCCTTACCCTTTATACTTCTGTGCTTTCGATGTGAAAAAAAAGTTTAAAAATAAGATTTTTAATATACCATAAAATCTCCAACACATTTCCCCCAAGAATCTGAAGCTTTAAAGGTGAGGATAGGTCTAAGGAAGAGTTAGATGTCTCTGGTTCTGTTGAGAGCTGGGAAAAGGTTAGTGAACCTGACCTCATTCCCTCTTGGGTATTAGCACAGACACAATGGGTGGAGTGCACAGAGCAGCTGCTCTCACCCAGATTGTTGCTGCTTTACAAGGGAGGGAGGTCTCGACAGGGGGTTCCTGAACAGGGCCCAGGGGAGTAACACATATTAGTAGAAGTAGATAGACCCAATTTTTATAAAAAGCCATGATAGATAGTAATTATGAAATGTGATAAATCACCCTCAGCTGGAAGCATTAAAGGTCGTTTGTGATTTAGTACTCAGAGCAGCTTTGGAAAGGCAATCCTATCCTCTTCATTAATCATTAAAAATCCTGTACTGGATATCTTCTTTGTCTGCAAAAATTGGAAGATGCAGAACTTTTTCTGTTTTCCCTCCTTAACGTATTTATTGTTGTATTTTTTTATGTGTAACACCCAAAGGCATAGCTTGTCCTTTTACTATTTCTTTTTCCAAAGTCTCTTACTTCTGATGCTGTTGTAGAATGACATTCCTGCCTCCTCCAACTCTTCATTATATAAATGGCAAAGAGAAAAGGTGAGAAAAGGAATTGGAAGCATTTTGTCACAGCTTTGCAGAGCACTGAAGCTCAGTTCCTGTCCTGTGCCTAGCAGCAAGTCTTGTCTTGCTGCTAATGAAAAGCTTCTTTCCACAGAAGACATTTTTGTTGCCTCATGGGGCAGTGGCCTACCTCCAAATTCATGCAGTTGTTGAAGGACCCTGCTCCAGACTGTCCCCAGTTGGGTTAAGTATATTTTACTCCATGAGTAATATATGTAATGTGTATTTACGCATTGATGTGGTTCCTGCCCCCCTGGGAAAATCTGAAACTCATATTTGTCCCACTAGCACAAATTTCTGCTTGACAATGGATACAATTCAATGTCATGTTAAAAAGGTCAGTTTATTCTAGTGAGATGTAAAGAAAATAAATTAGCTACTAGATATGAAAAATGAAAAGAGAATATGAATTTTATTACTACCTGAGACTTAAGCTGAGTTTTAGGTCTTCTCTGTTGAGTTCGTTTGGTAAAGAAAAATAGGTAATTGCCACAATTTGCTAGAATAGGGGTCAATTTCTTTCCAAAACTTAACTTTTGTCTGGAGTTCCATGTTTCCTTGGATAATACTTTTGTCAGTGGTGACAAATATGCTGCCAAAGATTTCCTAAGACTTCTAACTTCGATGAGCAGCTCAATCAAGATTCTCAGTTATGACATGACTTCTAATGAATTAGAGCATTTTTCTTTCACATAAAATTGGGATGTGTCTCCTCCTATAAACTGGTTAGAGAGAATAAGCATTTCTGAATTGTCACGATAATTTCATCTAAATCCGTAAGCTGTTACAGCCTACAATTTGAGAACAATTTAATTATGTGAACATTGCAATGGTAATAAGGAAGACCGCTTATTGCTAGCTCACAGCAGAGATTATACATGATAGGTAATGAGACAAAGCTGGCAGACAGTAGTAAACTTGGTCCTGGCAATTTCCCAGTCTGAATTTGCTGGATTTGGAGAAACGTGGGCATTTAACTGTTCTCATGGCCCTGTGGGTGCTTATAGATGGAAGCCATTCTGGGAGGTGCCAAATGATGCCATGAAGTCCGTGGATATACATTATGCGTTGTACCTCTTTGAGGCAAGACCCACTGGACATAACCCCTTAAACTAGCGTTTTCATAGAGGGATGTTTCACTTAGCCATTATATCTGTACATACGGTCTCTAAGAAGTGACTCAGAGTTTAATGACTTCGAAGAAGCACCCACAGAGGGCAATGGAATTGTATGGGCTTTTATAGAATCACATTTGGGTCACCATGTGCCTTTCTGGCTTATTTTTCATGTTTCTTATATAGAGCTTTCCACTACTGTGAGAAATAAGACTCAATATTCCTACCTGCTTCCAAGAGGGCAGAATTTTTTACCACTCCCTATCCCAACAATAGATGAATAAGGGTATTGCTGGGAAGATGAAGGGATACTGAATCCAGACAACAGATCACTGGCTTTACCACCATTTACTTTAGGGAAGTAAAATGTTTGTTCTTAGTCTTTCTGCTTAAGTCTTTCTCTCTGGAGATTGAGTTCTCCAGAGTGATTTGTAGTTAAAATAGTGGGATTTGTGTTCAATGGGGAGTTATTTCTTGTTATTTTCTTATTTCTGTATACATATATATAGTTAAAGTTTAAATCTGTTTCCAGGGTTTTTTTTGTCTTTCTCCCTTTTCTTGGTGAGGGAGGGTCTAACATTTTGTGTTGGGCAGTTGGCATTTTGCCAGCTCAACTCAGGACACCTGGGGGCCATCCTCTATGAAGGGTAGTTTTAAGCCCTGGCACTCTGACTTAGCAGGAGCAGGTGGATACAGCTGCTGTCCACAGAAACTGTAAGCATCTTGAGAATCAGCACACAAAGCCAAGCAAGAAGGCAATACAGCACGTTATTCCTGCAAATGCCTGGACTCGGCTGAATAGTGGTTGGGAAAGTGTGCAGTGTGCTGATTGAATCTGCTTGAGTGTGGACAATTGCACCTATTGTTCATTCAGTCATAATGATGAAAACACTCACATTTTTTTTCCTTCCTCCATCCCTTTCTCTCCCTTTGCAATCTGTGACTTTTTCTGTGCCTTCCTCTTTGTGACCTCTTCGCAAATGGTCTTTGCCAAATGAAAATGCCACCTATAATGGTTATACACACAAATAACGTTGCAGGCTGTAATAGCATTCCATGCACAAGTAAGCCATTATTTTTGAAAATGTGTATTGTGTAAAAGACTAGGTAATATGTCAAAGCTCTCATATGGAACTCTGTTTCTGTGTTATCTCCATATTGGTGAAGCAGCAATGTGTTGCCTCTGCTTATCAAATTCTCTATATATCTTAAATAGTGATCTTTTGATATTTTTTGGCAAAAATGCTTCTTCTTCCTATTTATGTCAAACAAAACTGTCCAGAACCACAAAATAACTGTATATGTGTTCCTCTTGCTGAGGAGGACTTCATTTTTGTCTTCCACCTTGCTTCTAGGTTTTAACTTCCTCTCGGTGCTCTATTACTGAGTTGCATGATCTCTGAATTTTAAGGATGTATCATTAAGCTTTGCTTAAATACCTTCTGCTCAGACAGAACCTCCAGCAGAAACCTTCAGCTATATTGCTCAAATCTTCTTGTCTCAGAAAGCTCATCTTCATAGCTTACTATATAAAAGAATTTATTAGCCTGAACTTTGTAAAACACATAAAAAACATTTGCAGAATATGTCAGACAATGGAAATACCATCCAAATCAAGCCTTTGTAAGTACAGTTTATATGACCTATGTCTCTGTGAACCTTTCCCTACCAAGGCATTTTGTTAGCCATCCTTCCTAATTTTTGTGCTGTTCACAGTGTTATTTTCTCTGGTGGGATTTTTCAACCACTTTTCAAAATTTCAGATGGTGTCATGGTTCTTTTCATCTCTATTTGATGGCTCTCAGGGCTGGCTCAAGACCCAAGTGAAGCAGATAACTGGACTGAGGAACTAGTATAGACCTATTGCCTCATTTTTCTATGTCAGAGCTCTGTAAAGCCAAATTTCTTGCTGCTGCTACCTCTAGGGAACGGCTGTGATCTGTGGCATAGCAGGTATGAATGTCTGTGAAGAATGCAATCTCACCAGAGAGTCAAAATTACCCTTCCTGAACATTCCTCTACTTCTCAGGAACACACTTTCTGCTCCTTCAACAGTGAAGATAAACCTCAGGGCCCTGTTTATTTTTCATGCCCATATATGCCCAGGCCTATCCCTTTTCCATGAGACCACAGAGCTCAGTGTCAATCGCACTGCCTGGCACCTTGAGATTACCACTATGATACTCTGCAGTTCTGTGAATGGCTCACTGTGCCTCTGTTTCCCGCAAAGACAATGTGAAACATCTTTTCTTTTTGAGGTGATAGTGAAAGATGCTTAATATGTGATTAATGTTTACAGAAACAGTGCTAATTACAATCTCCATTCACCCCTTCTTCCTGTGACAGTACCATGAGGTGTCATCAGTTACAGTCAGTCACTTACAACTAAATAAAGAAGCCTTTAAAGGTAAAATATAACTATAGAGGATGCTAAAGATTGAAAATTTGAGGAAGAGATGGAGGTGAGCTAGTTTTGATAAGTATTTTTGGTGATGCTAATAGAAAATCATGCAGTACATAAATGTAAATGGGAAATGTAAATGTAAAAATGTAAAATGTAAATGTAAAAATGTAAAATGTAAATGTAAAAATGTAAAATGTAAATGTAAGTTTTCCTTGGGATATCTGTAGGAAAAACAAATCAGGAAAATAGTCCATGAATGTCTATTTCCTGTAGTCCTAAGAAGATGACAGTATGAGAAGGATAATGGAGGAAGGAGACTCTTACTCCCAGACTCCCAGCATCAGGGCTGCTTCTGGAGGTGCACAAAGCACAGTCAGTCAGGGTCTGATGTTGTATTTTTAACTTCAAGATGAATCTTGCCCCTGAATGATGATTTGTTTTCCATTTTGGAAAACACCATCTAAACACATGCAGGTAAGCCTTAATTTAAGGTCCCACAAAAGGAATCTCAATTATTTCAAAAATTTCTTGATGTATATGCACATGTATGTGTGTGAATGCAAGCACATTGTCCCTGAAATGAATTTTGTGTCAATAGCATGCATTTGGGAACTCAGCAGATATTTGCTTATACAATGAAGTGGGTGACTAGAAAGTACTTATGATTTGATGGAAAGAATGTGAAAACCATTTGTCAACTGCTCAGTAAGGTGATTGCTGAAGATACTTAACAATTTGCTTTGATGGTGGTGTGCATTTTCTAATTTATTGGATGCTTGCTTCCTTCATAAAGTAAATTATGTATCATTAATCTTGCTTGAAGGCTAGTATCTTCAAGTTAATTTAGTGATTATTTTCTTAGATAATCTACCTGCTAGGAAAGTGTGATGTGATCAATACAGAGAAGTAATCTAGCTATCAATGATTTATGAAGGTACATGTACAATATATACCCCACCACACTTGACCTCTCCACTCAAAGGCATTCAAATTTGTTTTGGGGTGTGAAATATTTTATTCACATCTTTTGGCACTTGATGTTGATAGCAGCTAAGATTTATAAAGGCAAAGGGAATACACTGATTGATTTCTACACTCATCTACCTAAACATTTCTAAAATGTTGGAAATTAGCACTGATTCTTCAATAACCTCTATGAAGCCAAAGCCATGAATCAGTGTGTGCTGCCAGATCTAGGCCGTAATCAGTGTTGGGAGGGCATATTGATTCTTGATTCAAGAAAGCAATTAAGCATATGCTTAACTTCAAGCACGTTTTATGCCTATAGTAATCTGCTGCCATAAAACCCATGTGCCTGTATAGCAAACAGAACACTGTCCTCTGATCACCCTCAGAGGACAGTCCAGAGCCTGTCCTACTCACCTGGAAATCACAAGTGGTTGCTACAAGAAAGACTGAAATGGTGTAAGGAAGTGGGCTGAGTAGGTAGAGTTGGTGTCCATTTGCCTGCTTGATAACTGTGTCCATGTGTGCTCGTGCAGCACATGGATGCCCTGGAGGTTCCTTTGAGACCTGTAGGTGTGACTACCCAGTGAACTTGGTCTTAGTCACAACCTTGCATCCACTGCTGCAAACACTACAGGATCAGATATTATGGTCTAAGGATGCAGAAAAGATGAGATTCAGTACTTTCCTTAAGGTAGAGGCTATTAAATCACACCCTGTTCAGCTGACCCTAAGTCAACTTTGGGGTTAGTTTTATTTCCTTCTAGCTAAGTTGCACTTCTAACCTGATGTTCCTGTTACGGTAATAAAAGAGGGAGACAGGATCTATTTGCTTTTGGTGGAAAATGTAGCTTAATGAGAAAGGAAAGTGGTTTGGAGGAAGTATGGTTCTGCTTGTATCTTCTCTCCAGCTGCAAGGTTTTGAAAAAAGCTGGGTAAATATATATCTGATAAAGTCCATTTCCACTGCCTTCTGTGAATTTGCTGGTTCAAACTGGAGCTGGAAATAAAATTAGTAATACTTTCCAGTGGCAGATATTTCTACCATGTTTTTAAACCAAGGAGTTTTTTGGTTGAAAGTCAGTTCTCAGCAGATATTCTGGATGATAAGACAGATAAATGAATGGTGTAATGCTACCAAAATTAGAAGGCCAATACCTGTTTGTTATTGTCACTTATACCATGTAAGTGACAGTGGAACATGCTCTGCCTTATTGTTCCACGGAAGAGTATAGTCCAAAAGTTTGGGGAAATAACTGAACTTTGGATTGTCCATCTGAAGTTGATTTTTGAACTCTAAAGGTTTACTTATCACTGAAGCTAATGTGTTCCAGAAAAAGCTGCCTCACTTTGTGACCTTCTAATGACTAACTGTTCTGCTCTATTCCACTTTTTATTTCACACCTCTCACCTTTGTATTTGGATGCCATTGAGATTAACGCCTAGAAAAGTGATTGAATTCAAAGGACTCCAACTTTTCCCCTAACTTTAGTTTTATAGAAACCTATTTTTTTTCCCTCCAGCTAACTGCCCTCTTGGAGATTTGCTTTCTGGCAGTAACCTGGGAACACTGCAGCCTATTATCCTACAGGATCAAAGGACATGTTTTTTTGCAGTGGAGCCTTTTCTAATCTTATATCAACCATAGTAGCAGAGAATCTGCACACAGAGACCTGAATCTATTTGGGCTTTATGAAGTAAAGGTTTATTTCATTATTTTTTTCGTGTTAGATGATGTAGCTTGAAAGATTGCTTGGGTCATTTCACAAGATATAAAGGGATAAAAATGTGTACATCACTTTGAGATACATAGAAAATGTAGAATCATAGAATAATTTGGTTTTGAAAGGACCTTTACAATCGAGTCCAACCATTAACTAAGCACTGCCAAGTCCACCACAAACCATGTCCCTGAGCACCACATCTACACCTTTTAAATATCTCCATGGATAATGACTCAGTTTCTTCCCTGCACGGCCCGTACAAATGCTTGACAACTTATGAAGAAATTTTTTCTAATAACCAATCTAAACTTCCACTGGCACAGCTTGAGGTCATTTACTCTTGCCCTATTGCTTGTTACTTGGGAAAAGAGACTGAAACCCACCTTGCTATAACGTTATTTGCAATAGTTGTTGGGAGAGATAAAGTCTCCCCTGAGCCTCCCCTTCTCCACATTAAACACCTCCAGTTCCCTCGACCACTCCCCATAAAACTTATGCTACAGACCCTTCATCAGCTTTGTTGCCACCAGGCAGCTTTCCAGCCTCTCTGTCCCAAGCCCATAGCACTGCATGGAGTTATTGTGACTGAAGTGCAGGACCTGGCACTTTGCCTTGTTGAATCTCATATGGTTGGTCTCGGGTATGTAACAGATGTTAATGTTACATAGGAGATGTTATATGGCCACCTGCTGCCTACTGTAAAGAGCATGGAGCAAGGTCTTACATTAAAAACTGTCAGATTTTTTTTATTTGGATGCTTACAGGATCAGCTAGTCTTTGCTTATATTCAAAACCACACTGATCCTCCTAGCTCTATGCCCTTGATTTAGGTGTTTGAATTTTCCCTAATGAAGCTTTCTAGGAAACTGTATCTCCTGTGAGTCATGCCTTGCAGTGCATTGGATGGAGGGTGAACAGTGCTGGGATCTGAAATACAGATGTTCCTTCAGCCATCTGCTCTTTAGTGTCTAATGCAAGATATTCTTGGAATACAACAAACACAGGGATCCCTGCACCAAGATGAATCTTTTACCTGACACCATTTTATTCAGTGACTTAGTCATACTTTGGAGATGGGAGGCAGAGATTCATTTTCTCACTGCCTGAGAAGGTTTGAAGCTGCATCTCCTACACTAATGGTCTGAATATTAGTCAATCAAACATCATGGAGTGAATAATCTCTTCTTTTTTTCCCTTTAAATTGTGCCAGTTCATATAAAAATAAGTGACTGTGAAAATCTGGATGGGGAAAAGATGAGGACATTACTGCTGCAGGATTACTGAGCTGCAGGGGAAATGGGAAAAATATTTTGCTTCGGTTAACCTTATGTGTACATTCACTGAAATTATATAGACACTGGAACGCAGGTCTCCCCTTTGCCAGATGGGTGGCACAACCATCTGTGTTTCTGTGGATTTTATAAGACAGAAAAGGTCCTAAAATGTTGATGTTATACAATGTTTGATTATGGTTGCAAGGGCCAACTACCTTTGAGAATCTAGCACTGAAATTTTGGAATAGCTGGGTGTTTTATAGTTAGTAATTGTAGTAATTATCTGTTATAATTTGCATTTTGATACACTTCATTCTCTTAGGTGAACAATGATAGCTTAGGATATAATTATCACAAAGGCATATCCTTCTTGCCTCTAATTTTAGTCTGTTCTACTACACCTGTCTCTCCTCTGCTCTGTTCATCTCAGTAACAATATGATTGGAAAGTGTTTCATGGAATCATAGAATGGATTAGGTTGGAAGCGATATTAAACAACATCTAGTTCCAGCCCCACTGCTGCTAGACCAGGTTGCTCAGAGCTCCATCCAACCTGGCCTTGAACACCTTCAAGGATCGGACATCCACTACTTCTCTAGGCAACCAGTTCCGATGCCTCACCACCATCACAGTAAAGATTATTTTACCTAATATCTAACCCAAGACTACTCTTTTAGTCTGAATCCATCCCTCCTTGTTCTGTCACTACATGCTCTTGTAGAAACGCCCTCTCCATCTTTCCTGTAAGTTCCCTTCAGGTATTGGAAAGAATTTATCCTCTATATTTTCCATTACTAAGCTTTCTCTCCTCCATCCTATTTAGTTCTCTGAGCTGTTTCAGTTGTATACCGTTCTCTAAACTTTCTTGGAAGCTACACTTTCCCACCCATTTGTTGCTGTTTTCCCCTCATTTAATATGCTCTTTATAAAAATATAAATAAAGCCATATTGTAGCTCTACTCATTTTAAGCCATATATCTTCCCTCTTGAAATCCTTACTTTTATAAACCCTTTTAGAATATAAACTGAAATATAAATATTTTTAGAATATAAAGTGAAAATATCACC
>JAOXXN010000065.1:43368081-43379173 GCA_026770055.1 Myrmophylax atrothorax | reverse complement strand
TATTTGTAGCATAAAATATCGTTTTTACTTCCATGTTTGACATATAGGACACATTCCTCTTTGTAGATAAGTTTCTTTGTTTTCAATATAATAAACGGATTATAAATGGAGATGAAAATGGAAAGGCAAAAAAAAAGAGTGCTGAAAAATTTTCTGATGACAGGCCATGTCATTAAACTTCCTGATTACTTCATTTTCTTATCAATGTGGCAGTCCTAAAAAGACAGTGTTTTGATTCTCTCCTGTTTGATTTTCTTGTACTTGACTTTATAGTGCTGATTGATGTACAATTTATGAAACTTTTTTTTTTTTAAGACAGGGCATTCAGCCCTTAAATAGCCAAATATTTCCAACTCTCAAAAATATATTGAATTTTGCCGTGTTCTCGGTTCTTACTGAATGCCAATAGAGTCATTTACTGTGGTACCACTTTACAGTGATGAAAGTAAGATTCTTGAGATCTGAAGGTTGCAACTTGAAAGTTGCAACTGTTGAGCAATGTCTGCAGCTCTTGGAGTATAGCACGAAAGAAGACAGAAACAACAGTCATATTATTCACTTCCCTTTATATTCCTTTACTAAACCAGAATATACATAGGAAGCTTTTTTATTTTTGTAGGTGGTGTCCATAGCAGTTGTCAAAGTATAAAATTATGAAGCTAAACCTCTTTGCTGAAATGATATCCAAGACTAATTTGTCTGTCACATGGCATCCTACATCTGGGCACGCAAAAGCTGTTTATGGGAGATTCCCCCATGGGTAGGATCACTGCAAGTGATTGGTATATAAGGAAAATTCTGGCATACTAAGGTTAGGAAATACAGGCTCTGTGTAGAAGCTATTGCTGGGAGGCATATGTCTGATTCAAACCTGCAAGGCTATATATTGTTAAATCTGGAGGGGAACAGGAGTACAATTATGAAAATGAAGCTAGATACCTAGGAATAAACAAGCTGTGATTTTCCTGGGATAGGACATTGTAAGTGCAGAGAATGCAGTGCCAGTCAGGTGGAAGGTTGTAGTAGCTGTTTAAAATCAACTGGGTTTAATCAGTCAAGCAGCAAATTTTTGGGAAACATGATTTTATTTCCAAACTATGTTGGACAGCAGGCTCCTCTGTAATGTATTCCACAGTTTTGCCAGCCTCCAGCCATTAGTGCTGGGCTGATGGATTTATCCTGCATTACCATGGTGAGCCTGAGGTTCAGATTTCAGCCTTCTGTATTTATTATGAATAATACTTGAAGATTTCAGAGATTGGGAAAATTTGAAGCTGCATCACACTGGATGTAGGGACACTGCTAATTTAAGATACTGTATGAGTCCAAGCTACAGTATGGCTGCATAGAGGACAAAGAGTGAAAGGAATGAAAAAGTTCTTGGGGTGGTGCTGCATCAGTGGGATCTTCCTCCACCCTTCTGCCTCTGAGAGCTGATAAACATTAATAGTATGGGCATCACACTGCTGGTATAGATGCAAAAACCTTCTATTCAACAACACTACTGGGAGCAGTGTGCTGCTACTAGCACAGCTGAATTTCCACTCTACATTGGATTCCCATAAAGTACTAACCACTTTTTCAGTCCCAGTCTTTGATTTCAAGATGCTCAGTGATCTGAGCCTGGTACCCAAAAGGTCACCTAAAACTTCAGAATGAGGGTAGTCAAAAGCTTCTTTTCTCTGCTAGAGGCAAATAATGCACACCAAGAGGGAAAGTTGGATGTGCTGGAAGCAGAACTGTTACTAGGTCAGTCTATGGTCATAGTGGACCTCAAAACCATGTCAAACATCACTACAACTCACAATGATGTGTCACTTAACTGCCTTAGGAAAGGCATCTGAAATACAGAAAACATTCAATAAATAACTGAACTATAAACCAATATGAAAACCTCATCTACTATGAGCAGTAAAGGAAGAAGCAGAGAATCTTCTGTGACAAGTATCGGTCATGTGCTTCTAAAACTTGTAGTAAATCTATGGTAGAAGAGGAAATTTGAGAATCTGAGCAATATTGTGTCTCGCATTTCCCATCTAGTTCCCTTTTCAGTTTTTAGAATTAAATTTAAGGTATGTTATGATTGAAAAGATTTTGAGCAAGACCATTTAGTCACTTTCCTAAACTAAAGTATTCTTTTCTAGGATAAGTGACTCTAGTTTTGTTCCATCTTCAGTACCATCTGGACTACTGACTATACTGGTAGCTGGTAGCAGGTCTTTGCAGAAAGTAACACAATAAGCAGTTTCTGATTCCCAGTTCAGAAATTCCTGTTTTCTGAGTGGGAAAAAAACCCTTAAGTCCCACTGACATTCAGAAGGCTCTAGATCTGACTTATTAAAACAGACAAGACAGCTATGTCTTTTCATTTCAGTGATGAAATGGAATCAGCTATTTATATTTGAGCTCAGAAATCTCAACTGGGTTGAACAAAGGTCTTCAATCTGATTTTCATAGTTCATATCCTTATTTGTGAAGGACCCATATGCATTTTCAGCAGAACTACTAAGAATCTTATACATGAATACTGAGTGAAAATGTATATGTATGAAAATAGCAGAAGAAAAAAATACAACTAAAAGAATGGCATGAATTGTGTGAGACACTGGATTCAAATGTTACTTACTGTAATGTATAAGTAAAGGATATGATTATTATAATGCATAATGTATTTTATATCATGAAATATATTTTAACTTTATTCAGTGGGTCTAAATTGAATTATTTCAACAGAACTTTCAATTGCACTTTTTATTGCCTTTTGAATGTTGTGTCTTGCACTGGGCTCCTTGCTGCTGGAAATTACACAAGCTGTATAATGTGTAAATGAACCCTCTAATTAAACTTGGTATGTTTATTTTTATACGCCTATTTGCAGGTGAGCACTTGGCACTAAACTCTGCACTTCACACCCTGCTCTTCTGGTTTGGGGATATAGATGTGGCTAAGAGACAGTGCTGGTCAAGCTGGGACTATGCAACAAGCCTCTGGAGAAAGGTTTTCTGAATCGAGTTATTGGATGTAAGTGTATAAAATGTGCCCAAGCTCCATGCTGCAGTACTGGTGTCTTGGCAACCATTTCTATGTGGCAAATTTGCTTATAGCCCAGCTACTTAAAATGGTGCATTATGTAAATGCTGTTGGTTGCTATCAGTATGTTTGGGTGGGTACTTAAAATGTAGACAGCTGTATATTGAAAGGGCCCCGTTATGAGCTAGTTGTAACTGATTGCTCTTTTGCAGAAGTGCATGTTTTGTTGTACAAAACTGAAAGAGAAATTGGACATTGAAAAAAGGAGAGCTGCTAGACTTTTTGGCTCCAATGATTACTGGACAATGTACCCAAATCAAAATATCCTGGGTCACGAAGAAGGGATTGTATTCATATATTCAAGTATCTGCAGTGCGGGCTTCCATACCTGAGTGAGTAATGTAAGCTTTCATAAACATGGTAATCTGATCTAAGTGTGTAGTTTAGAATTTAGTTTTAAACTGAAGGCTGCTGGCAAGCTGATCAGATCAGTCACAGTGTAAACTCCGATGACTGTATACTGACTAACAGAGATGTCAACATGTGTTCAGCTGAACATAATTTCCTTTGCTTCTTAACAAATATAGGTTGCATATCCCAGATCAGAAAGTCTAGTGCGACATTGATCCCTCAAAATTTTCAGGAAGGTTACTGCTTATATTCATCAGAGGATTTCAAAGAAATTTACAGGCACATACTATGACTGAAAGTATCACCAATGCATATGACTGAGAGGAGTGACTAATATTCCCAAGAAGGTAATATTTTAACTGTTTACATTGGTTCAGTTGTTGAAAACGCACACATAAATAGAAAGCAAAAGATTTAAAACACTCCACATGACTGTGTGGAAGTTAGAGTCTGCATCAATAAAAAATGAGCACTGTGGCAGATGCTTGGCATCTGTATTGAGACCTGGTATAGAGAGTGCAAGGCTGAAAATCGCTAGGGTCAAATTCTACACAGGCTCCTTCAGAGAATCCTTTCCAAAGTTTCTTATATGTTTTGTGGTCCCGAAAGCAGATGTGCAGTTCGTTGGAGCCTCAGAGGTGCTCAAGGCAGTAGATACATCTTGCAGTTGGTCTTTCATGCACATGAGTTTATTTGCATGCTGCACTGTATCAGCTTTTCTTTCCTTGGTATGCAGTATGCAAAAAATCCTCAGCGCTAACAGATTGGAGAAGGTAAACAATTTCCTCAAAGGCATAAAAGAAAGTCATGACAAAGCTGAAAAGAGAGGAACCAATATCCAGGCCCTCAGACCCCTTTGGAATAAGTTTTTAATAGCGTTCTTTTTGGAAACAGCTCCAGCACCAGTGTTTTCAGGAGGGGAGTTGTATGCCAGACTGAAAGAAGTTCAATTAAAAAATAAAGACAATCAGCTCTTTATGATTTCTTGCAAGAAAGCTTAATGACATATCTCAAATTTTCACATTTGTGTAGCTGAAGCTGGTTAATTTTGCTCTATATAAAACAAGATATCAGGAGCTTGACAGTAATGAAACATTCATTTTCTTTATCTTTTTACAAGGCAGACAATTAGTAATTTTATGGTTGAAAAAGCTCGTTTTTAAACCTTGTATGAGGATGTTATTGCCAGACCTATTCTGATGTCACCTTTGTTGAAAAAATGAGTGTGACTTGTTCTGAATCTGCTCCCTTCTGAAGGGGGAAAAAAATCCTTCAAAACAAGCAAATTGAGAAACTTTTTTAAAAAGGTTTGTAAGTCTTGTATACTCGCTCTTTTATTTTGCCAAGGCAGCTAAAATACGTACTTATACGACGTTGGGAGGGAGTAGGAGACAGTTCCCACAGGTCCCTCTGAGCCAGGGAACGAGAGAGAGAGATCTGTTCACTCAGAGACTGGAGGCGAAAACCTATTTATTGTGCAATCACGCAGCTTTTATGCATTCTAAGGGGAAGGTGCTGGAACTTGAACAGGATTGGGTAAAGGGTTCCAGAAGAAGGAATGACTTGGGCACTTGGTTAGCCAATAAGGGAAATGGAAGGATCAAACCCGATAGGAACCAAGGGATTGGGGATAGGCGGGTGAGATAACCAATGGGGTTAGGACAGAGGCAGAAACCGATAGGATGGGTGGGCGTGCTGCCGGCAGCTACATCAGCAACTTGAGGCAGAGCAATCCTGAAGACCGGACTGCCCCGGCCTGGACCTGCAGGCATAGCCCTGGCAGGTTCCAGCTGCTGCTGCTTGGCAGCAGTGACAGCCACAGTGGCGGCTGCACTGGCAGCAAGGGGGAGGGCAGGGTGCCCCCAGGTGGCACAGCCCCGATCTGGGAGACAGTCCCTGTGCATGAGCTGCATGATGACTCATCAGGGAACAAAGCCTCAGAGGGAACACATGGGAGGGGTGGCAACCACGCGGAGGGGATGGGGTTGGGATGTGTGACAATAAAATCTTTTGAACTAGAACCCATACAAGTAAACCGCTTAACTTTCAAACTCCCACAAAAAAAGTCTCTCATGTTTGTAGCAGGTACGGTCCGGACTGTTTTCTGGCGCCAGTCTGGACCATTCTGGACTGGTTTGGACCGGTCTGAACCACTTTGGTCCGGTTTGGACTGGTTTGGACCAGTCTGAACCACTTTGGTCTGGTTTGGACTGGTCTGAACCACTTTGGTCTAGTTTGGACCAGTTTGAACTGGTCTGGACTGGTCTGGACTGATTTGGACTGGTCTGGACTGATTTGGACTGGTCTGGACTGGTTTGGACCAGTCTGGACTTCCAACCAGTTCAGACTGATCCAAACCTATCCAAACTGGACCAAAATGGTTCAGACTGTTCCAAACCAGTCCAGACTGGTCCAAACCGGTCCAAAGTGGTCCAGACCGGTGCAAATCAGTCCAAACCAGTCGAGACTGGTTCAACCTCTGTGAGTCTCTACTGCAAAGGCTTAAAAAATTTTTGCTTGGGAACCTCTCCCCTAAAATTCTCTCCCAAAACCCCAGAAACTACATCCTTCAGGATTCAGTAATAAGCCTTAATGCTTTCCCCTGACTGTTTCTATGCCAAGGAAATAAGTCCAAAGGTTTGCAACGTAAAACTTTATCAGAGGGAAAGAAAAGCTATCAATAAAGGAATCATGATAGGAAAATATGAATGATAGGATTAGATTCCTACCAGGGCATCCTAAACTACAAAGAGTCAGTAAGGTATCTGGCTATGACTTTTCCAGCCTTGTGAGTGAGGTTTCAAAGTTGATTACTTCAGGTTGGAGAACACCAACCTCTGAGGAGATCTTAACGTGCATACCCTACCCAGAACCCAGTGCCTTTTGATGTTTGAACAGTGAGCTGCTCAGGGGGATTCCAAGCTGCTTCAAAACTGTTTGATGGTTGTGTTCTCCTTCCTAAACTAAACAAGCTCTCTAGAATCTTTGAAAAGACAAATATTTATTGAAATTATATTTGCAAACTGGCTGTAACTTAATAGCTTTGCAGATTTTGTTGACTTGTGCTACGTGCTTCCTCTCGAAATGGAAAGAAAGGTTTGCTAGTACGTGTATTGTCCGAATGGCTGTCAGCACACTGTGTTTGAAATGGGAGCTCAGTCACATCAGTGAAGGTTTCCTGTGGCTCTATATAAATTAAGGCAAATCTTGCTTCTGGACCCAAACCACAAAACTCTTGAACCTCAAAGTAGTAGTTGAATGCTTATGTGAAAGGAGACTGTCCCTTATCTCTGTGCAGGTGGTAGTTTGAAAGCTAAATTTTGATCTCAATTATACTTGTACACTTCCACTCTTTTAGCAGAAATACCATATGAAAAAAATCTCTTCCTCATTCTTCATTTTGGCATGATGCCTGGCCCTGAGCTGACTGACAGCTAGCAATATTTGAGGACTGTACTTTGAAATTTGTCTTCTCTCTGGTGTGCCTGCTCCCAGGCACCAACCCAATAGATGTTGCAGCAGGCTGTAAAGCACAAGCAGCACTGAGCTTGGTAGATGCCTTACTGTTATTAAGGTACTGAATTACTTTAGATAATTTAGCTTTGAGGGTATGTACTTGAAACTTTGTAGAGTTGGGTTTCATGGGCTGTAATACCAATGATGCAAACCCCAAAATGAGTGTAAAGGAGTTAAAGGCTATTTGTGGCCAAGAAGGCCTAATGCAGCTCTATCATAAACCACAGCACACTGTGCTTAGTCAGACAGTTTCTAGTTCACAAGGATCATTTCTATGATGACCTCCATTAAACTGATTTGTGGAATGTTTCATCTTTTCACAGCTTGGACATAACTTATAAATTACAGGAGTCAGGACCTGTTATGTCATCATAACAGCTTCCCTGCAGGAGGTGGTTTGAAACAAATCTCTTCAATGAGGTGGGGATCCTTTTATGGTCACAAGCATCAGCATGTAGTAGGCTCCTTAAACTAGCATGATGACTTTCATGATTTTTCCTTTGTTGTTGCCTTGTAGCAGTTCCACAAAGTTAATAGCCGGATGTCAAACTACTATGCTTTACAAGGGTCTTGTGCTGCCCCCTGAGAGTACAGTGCTCCTGCTGTATATGCAACTAGCCTGTGTTTAGAAAGCTCTGCTTTTGAGTTTAAGAGAGCCCCTACTGTCTCTGTTAAAAAGTAAAAATAAAAATCTCTCTTGCATCACTCCTCAGAAGAAAAAAATATTTCCCATGGAATACTTACTATGATTATCTGAGTTGGTTCAAAATGGTAAAGAACCTTTTTTGTATTTTGGTTATGAGGTTTTTTTGTTGTGTTTTGGGTTTTCTGTTTTGTATTTTGTTGTGTTTGTTTGTTTTTTGTTTATTTGTTTGTGGTTTTTTTGCTTGAAAGCTGTATCATAACTATGGTAGGGAAGGAGGACCAAGATCTGGCAACAGTGGCATTTGCAAGCCATTGTTTCTATACTGACTGCATGAGGATTTTGGTTATAAGTTTAATGTAATGATGTGTAAGCCAAAAGGCTGTATGAAACTTTGTAATGATCTGAAATAAGATATCCATTTTAAACAAAGCTCGCCATTATATCCAGCAAGGTATCCATTTTAAACAAAGCTTTCATGACAAAATGTCCTCAAAAGTTTAAGAACTAGCAGCATAGCTGCTCCTACGGGAGAAATGGAAACTAAAACTGACTAAAATGTTGGGATGTTGACTGAGAAACTCTGAGGAATTAAAAATGTGATTGGATAAGTGTCTTAGTTTGAGGGAAAAACCCAAAATGTTTTCCAAAAAGCAGAGGAGAGGATTCCTCCACAATAATCACATAACTTAAGTTTAAGAAAAAGGAACTTTAATTAGAAAATGGATATAAGAATGATAACTGTTCTTGACTACTATATATATCTACATATCTACAAGTAGGTATAGATATAACTGTAAACAGACCAGAGCAAACTACTTCCCCAGCACCAAAAGTAAAACAAAAGGGAACAATCTCCAAAACTGTAGGTTCCTCCTGGAGCAGTTATATTTATGGACAGTGTCAGTGTCACACCTTGTCCGGCTGCAAGGTGAATTCTCAGTCTTTTCCCAGCGAGGCAGAGATAAGGGATTAACTCATGTGGACTCTCTCTCTCTCCTTGTCCTCTGTTCCAAACAAAGAAGGAAAAGCTGGGAGTGGAGGAAATGGTGATAATTCCCAGGAAGCTCCTTGCAGTCCAAATCGGTCCCCAGGAAGAGGGAAAAAAAAGGTCTGCAGTGTCCTGAAGCAGCTGTGTCTCTCCCTTCTTCTCTCTCTCTCTGAAGCTCAGGGTGCCCAGAGATGGAGGGGGAAAAGCAAAAAGCAGAGCCAGGAAAAAAAAAACACTCTCACCAGCAAGCAGTGGCTCTTTTTCTGCCCCTGCCCCAAGAAAACCCCCAAAACAAATCAAGGCAGCACACAGGAAAAAAACCAAAGAAAAACCTCTCCCCACCCGAAGGTGTTGGGGTTCTGTTTTCTCACCCTCCACCGGACCGTTAAGCTTGAATGTGAAAGTCATCAGCTATCTTTTGTCCTCAGTCCTAGCACTCCAAGCCTAAAGCTTTTGTGTTGGTATGGTGAGAAAAATTCTCTGAGGGGGGTCCTCCCAACATCACCTTCCTGTGTTTGAACCTTTAACAATAAGAAATGGAAATTTGATTAGAAAATCTGCTTGTTACCCTTCATGTTTCTACACTGTCATCCACCCTGACATTCAGGTGCTATATTAATAATGTAACAGATGTGAAAGATTGTCATTTCAGTGAAGAATAGTATTTTTAGATATCTGAAGACATTTTTACTTTGTCTGTTAGCCATTCTGATTTTTCTGGATTTGCTTCATATTTACACCTGTAATTCCCCATGACCAGGTAGAAATGCTTCTTTCAAAGTGAGCAGCTATAAAGTCCAGTCCTTGGCTACACCTTGTGCAAAGCGGCTCTCATGAGAAAGCCTGTAAATGAAAAAGCTGAGCATTTGTTGTATGGCCTAGTGGGTGCAGAAGCTCCCTGCTTCCAGAATAACAGCCTGTCGCACTCTTGTTAAGAGGCTACCAGCGCCAGGGATCGTGATGGGTCTGTGGAGTGCAAACTAATTATCGCCAACAATAGTGTCTGCTTATTTCTCGCATGAATGGATAACATCTTCAGTGGAGCTGGTCACATATCATCACTCAGGTTTAGGGGCCATTGATTGGACAGGGGATGTTTTGTGGCTGTTCATAAAGAGAAAGAGTGAAAATATGGCCAGTTTTACATTTTATAACTGCATCTGCAGTTCCAGGGTAATTATCTACTAAATACACTCCAAAATCTCTTCTAGGTGCAGCAGGTGAAAAGGGCAAAATGTGGAAGGTACAGAATAAAAAAAAGTCTTGATTTTTACAGATTTTTTTAGGCACCTTTTCCCATAATGAAAGCAGCTCTCTGTCAGCTACTATAAAGATCTACTCATACAAAATGCTGAGTAACTCCTACAGTTAATTTTTCACCATCCATTTCCAGACAGTTCAATAGAGCCAAGTTCTGCAAGGTACTGTGCTTTCTTGGGACAAGCTGACTCCATGCAGACCCAAATGTATGTTCTGGACAACGAGCATGGTCCAGATCACCTGGTGTAGATGGGCACACACTGAGCACAGGAGCAAGTGCAGGAACTGAAGCAGTGCTGTTTTCCCTTTCAGAAGGGAATGTTTGATCTAGGACTAGACAGGAATCAGTTAGCCTGTGTCTGAAACCAAAGGTAGATGGTGGCATACAGGGGGTTCCTAAGGACAAGAAAGACAGTGGTTATCTCTGTGACAGGAAAGGAAACCTGGAAGCTAAGGAGGTTTACAAATGTGTGTCCACAAACATTTGTCTGCTTACTGAGGTACTGCCTTCAAAGTGATGGCTAGAGCTGAAAAACAGAGTGACTGCAGTAAAGAAAGTACTGTTGTTAATGAGGTATCACATCTAAAAAGCCAAAACAAAGCAGAAAGATGTCAGGTTTTCCTATCTGACATAAATTCCTGCTGGGTAAATATGGAATAATTATTTGATGTTTAATTTTTTTTTTTAATTTATACACCTAATAGCTATTTCATAGCTTCCTCAGGATGTATTACCAAAGTTACTGTCCTTGAGATCTTCAGGCCCAGAAGGCTTGTGATAGTAGTATTTAATGTGAGTACTAAATTATTTGGGAAAAGGAGGAAAGAAAAAGAAAAGCTTCTGCCAATGCTGACTTCATTTTATAAGAATAAAGCACTTTAGTAAGCGTTTCAACACTGTAATAAACCTCCCTGTTTTGAGCACTCATTTTTCTTATTTCTCCCTCCCATCTATGTTTTTGCACAACAGCACTGCAGAGCATTGTCACTGCACTAAATCATGTTGGGGACATTTCTCAAAATGTCCAGCTTTCATTGTGAAGCCACTCTTTCCTGCAGCTACTGCTCTTCTGAAGGAACAAACCAGTTTGTTTGAACTAAGAACTCATGATTGTGCTGCAGCCCAGGCTCCCCTGTGAACACTAAGATGCTCCTGATCTAGAGAAACATCTGGATGCTGGGTTTGACTGGTCCTGACTGCCAGCTGCTTTGGAGTCCCCCTGCTCTTTTTACACATTTTG
>JAOXXN010000065.1:43335069-43367981 GCA_026770055.1 Myrmophylax atrothorax | reverse complement strand
CTATTGATTGCCAAAGAAAAATATTTGTGCTGTGAAGCTGGGAGCTATGATCTGCATGTCTGGAAAAATATTTAGATGCTTTCTCAGCTGCTGTTTTTTATCTTGCACAGGTCCCTGTCATTGATTCTGAAAACGGCATTTATAAAGAGTGCTGTCTGCTCTCCTAGCTAGAGGACTCCCCAGTGATGACATGACATGAGGGAAGGGAAGCACTGAAAACTTTGGAGCTTTGGAGAACAGTGAAAAAAAAATAACCTAGGAGAGAAACATCAAGAATTTTCTCTCTTCTGCAGAACAAGCTACTTATCAGAGCACCACTATTTTGCTGAACCTTTCCTACTACCTCTGAAAACTCTCTCTCTGATTCAGATTCATAGCTAGTGATTCATCTGTGTCTGCAACTGCTCCTTAGGTCGGACTTTGGGACATAGAAGAGAGGCAATGCAGAGAGGCAGGTAGACATTTCCCTGGAGAAGCTTTTGAAACTCCCTGCTGCTTTGACGCAGTTTGATGTGGCCTTCTGCAGGTCTCACTCTCTCTTCTCCTCTCTTCCACTTGTGTCTTTAATGCTGCCTCTCGCCTTGGAGCTGGTGGATGGTGGCAAACAATAAAATGGGCTCTCTGCAGAGCATGATCCCTTCTGCACATGGAGAAGAAACTTAGCTACAAAAACATTGTTATTCAAATATAACAGTGAACTTGCCTCATAGGGCAGACCCAGGGCAGCTTGAAAAACAGACTACTAGAGGAGTTGATCTGAAAATGACTCCTTTGAAATTCTCTCTGTATGAGAATCTACCAAGAACAAAGTTGTAGAATGCCTAAAATAATGCCAAATTGTGAGTTGAACTGAAGGAAATATGAAGACGATGCTAAATGTATAGTACAACTTGTGAATATGCAATAGTTCAAATAAGTTTTAAGTATGTAATAAATATGCAATATAAATGCACAAATGTATAAGGGGGCCCAAGCTGCCTCTTTCAGAACATTACAAATGACAGTTCTGACAGCCAGTGTTGTTACTGCTGAGAAGCTGCAGGAATTCTCTATACTAACATTTACATCCTTGTCAGAAGTTGTATTGTTTCAATGACCTTATGCTCCTTATTCACAGACTAGTGCAATTCACAGACTTAGTGATGCCAAAAAGCTATAGTAATTTTAATAGCCCAAGATTTCTAATTTTTCATCAGGACAGGAGTTAATTATTGAACAGTGTCAAAGAAATAATCTGGTTCAAGGCTGGCAACTCAGACTCCTGGCATTTTGCTTAGTGATTGCCCGGAAAATAGAAATTTTACTAGGGAATATAATTTGATGAATGTGAAGTTTTCAAAATTGGAACTTATTTCTCTCTTCCAATGCCCTCTTAGCTCACTTGTGAAAAATCAGTCACTTCAATTACCCCATCAATATGGCATGCAAAACAATACAGTTTTGGTACAAGAAGTTATCTTCACTTTGATCTCTTATTTGGACTTCTAATTTTCTACTGAAATCAATCTCAACAAGTCTCATACGCAGCATGATCTGTCCTCCTGTCCTCTAACTACTGATAGTTTCTTTTAAAAATATATCAAGCTGAGTATTTAATTCCACTAATTCTCAAACTTGTGGTCACTATTTTCATTGCATAGAATGACAAACTGAAGCAGTGGCTGGTTGACTTGTCTGACGTCACTCACAAAGTAAGCATCAGAGTCATAAGCCCCATTTTAAGTCCCTGTTTGGAAACGCAAGATAAAAATACTTATCTTGGGCATGATTTAACAACAGCTTGGAAAAAGAGCTTTACTAGGAAAAAAATTTAAAAAGCCCACCTATGGCCCATGCACTTGAAATCCCAGGTCCTCTAAATACCTTATTGAAGGAGGCGACAAGGGTGAAGTGTGAAGAATATTTACGTAGCATGCTAAGGGTACAACAAAGGGAAAAAAGAAAAAAAGGGTAGAAAAGATTGATCAGGTAAATCAGTGAGCTTGACATAAGGGTTAGGACTTGTGACATGGATTAAAGATTATCTTGCAGACTTATAGGACACAGGGGATGTCAGAGAAAGATAACAGTTAAGAGTTAGGAAAAGTCAGCAAGTGGAGGACCACAAGTGATCCAAAGAAGCATGCCATTTCAAACTGCTGAAGTTTGCAAATGACTGGCAAGCATAAGGACAGTGGGGCAAACTTGGGAAACACAGGAGAGAATTCAGGCCTGAATTTCTAATTCTCAGTCTATTTGGATTTACTATAGCACATACAAAAATTCAGGGTCACCTGAGATATGTGTCTGTGTTCAAATGTGTTTTGAAATAAAGAACACAGAGAAATTAATCACATATTGGTAGCACCTCTATAATTTTGAAACCAGTTCTGTGTTTTTATAACAGTTCTCATGTAAATAGATAAAAAATGTTACCTAAGCTTTTTCTCATCTGTATGACTTCCCTCCAGGTGAGGCATAGTAACTGTCTGCAACAGGGAACAGGAAAGCATTTTGAACAACTACCTGCATCTGAGCAAAAGTGAGATTTTAGGTCTTATAACTGTACCCATTGGAACTGTGACACTGGAAATTACATATTTTATGGAAAACACCTCAGGGCAACTGGTGATTAAGCCATCGAGCCATCTGAAATCAAGGGATGCTCCTTCTCAGTAACACAGTTAAAATCAGGTAATTGTCAAGTAGGACTGTATCCAGACCACACTTTCTAGGAAGGGGGTTTGTGTCTCTGGTATTAAACCGAGAAACAGGGCTAGGGAGATGAAAGGGGAAAAATCTGCCAGCAAATTTTCCATGGTTCTCTCCAACAGTACATCCAGCCCAACAGGGCTGCACTTCTGCCCTTTGCTGAAAGCACAGAATGACAACATAGCTCTGTCCAAGTTTATGATGCAATTTTGTGAATGCTCTCTTATGTATGTATTTGTTCTCAGTAGTGTAGCTCTTTCATCCAGTGCCACCACTGTCTTGGTATTCTCTGCACATTCAAAACCCAGTCCAGTTTAAATGTACTCCTGTTGTGATACCTTTATTTCTCAAATTCGTCTTGAGTGTGTGGGAAGGAACCACTGTGACTTTTTGTTTTTAAATGGAATCTGATCTCCGTCAAGATCTCGGCTCAGGGCTTTCCATTAACAACTTTTAGTTTACTAATCACTTTTTCTCTTGAGCTTCAGGCATTAAGCATTTATGCAATCAACCATAATACCTGGACACGATCTTTTTATGTGTTAGACTGCTATTGTTTGCTAAGAATGAAAAAAATTCTTGTTAAGTGGATGTCTGATGAGAGGATAAATTGTTACCAAAGCAAGTAAAAACAGCCATGTGGAACATACCCACAGCCCATTTAGACTGTGACAGCAGCTAGATCTGAATGTTCTATCAAAAGGTGCAAAATTTCCCCAATATAAACAATTGTATCTCTATATTCCAGATTTCTTCTTTATTCAAGCTCATGCTTATTTTACGACAGGAAGCTTGAACACTAATAAACTTAGTGTTCCTTGCAGTAATATTAATTAGGCTAACATTTCCCATCTATAAAGTCAAACCCAACACAGCACAGAATTTTACAATTTCAGTGAGAAAATACAAACAGCCAGTGGGATACCGAGTCTCACCCCAGTGCAAAACCCAGTTAGCAGGATTTTTATGATTCACATACATCTAGCTCTCAGAGAACTGATTTGATTTATTTAGGGGGTAGAGTAACAACTTTTGCAGGAACATCAGAGGTGCTCTTTTGCCCATCCTGCTTGTGGCTGCCATGGGTGTTTGAACTTTAGTGGACACATCATTTTCCTGTTGAACCAACATGTGTGTCTCTGTATTAACTATTGCACTCTGAAGCTTGGCTGTAGACACCACAAAATGACTGTTCATGGAACCATCTTGCTTCCAGAAATAGTCTCTTTCAGTGCTACTGCTACTGGGTCCTGTGGCCCCAGTGTGATGTTCCTGAGAGATTTCGGTAGATTGCACCTTCTTGATAGAGAGTCTGGGTATACTTAACCATCTCAGGAGTGGTTCATGGATATCTGGCAGATGTTATATCTGAGCTCCAATGTCTGCCTGCACTTTAGACACTACACTGTGTGTAGGGCCAATTCTGAAGCAGTACTAACATGTTGTCTGCCTGGTCTCATGCTTCCTTGAAGGGCAATCTGTTATTTCTGTACTGCACCCTGGGATGCATCCCCTAGAATTGCAACTTTTCCCGTTTCCCAGAAAATGGAGAGCCACAGAGCCATATGGGATACTTCACAGGTAGGGAAAAGAACACATGCAGTTACCTGAAAGTCATCAGGTCTTCTCTTCAGACTTGCTGCCTTCCTCTAGATGTTCCCTCTGTGCAGCATTTCAGCCTCCTGCATTGTCTCCTAAGACAGTGAACTGTCCAGTACTCCTCAGCCTCTTGTTGCCTAATGTCTTGAAGTGCCTCCATTTTGAGCACAACATACTCTAGGTACTTTAAAAAAATGTTTGAAATGCTGGTTTTGCATCAGGTTTACAAGAGATGTGAAAGTTTCCAGCCAGGAAAAATAGACCCTTGGCTCCTATGTAAGCTTCACTGGAACGTGGAGAGGGAGAAGCATCTAAACAGACTTGGATGCTTTCAGATCTCTTCTGATGGTGGAAACATCGTATGGAAGGACAGTATTTACTGTTAGTTTAACACAGACCACTAGGTGCAAAACCTTTTGTAGATCAGAAACAGGATGACACAATTACAGTGCACCACATTTTTCAGAAGCAAGAATAATCCAACAGTGATGTCTAGGCTGACCCAGGAGAAAAAGTCCCAAGGTTTGAATTTTAGCATGTGCCAAACTTTCAATATGTAAGTAATTATAATGAAGGAGTGGAATGCAGTACATGCTTATATGTAGAGGGTGATTTTCTGTCCTGGGGTCTAATACTTAAAGATTTCAGTTATCTAGCTGCTGAGTGCATGATCAGTAAAAGCTGCTGAAGCCTGGCATATCTAATTATGTAACTAAAATGAGATTAATTTCATCTAACGTGGCTCTAATACTTCTCTCTTTGAAATTAGTAATAAAACTTCTGTTACCATCAAGAACTGATAATCAAGCAGTGCTATCCTTTTTTAATAGTTGGTAACTGAGACAGTCAGAGATTAAGATTTTCTAAATGATGAAAGCTCTCCCAAATTTTCTTCTTATGAGATGTCTGAGAATTTTACTACTGTATTTGTCAGTGCCAGAATACTTTTGAAACCTCCCTGCATTCCCTTAAACTCACTCGGTAGGTGCAGAGCACCATGAAGTACTGTGTTTGTGTCCTCTGTTTGACCTGTGCATGATTTCTGTCTCTCAGAGCACGCACTTCCTTGGTCATAAAAAGTGGAATACATTCCAAAGCATACAGATAAAACAGTCTCTTCTTCATGGGTTAAACCCCTTTTGTTTCCCTCTTTCACCCCCTCAAAATTTTTAGACTGGGAAACAGCAATCAGAGAGGATCCAGGCATACTCTAAGGGGCATTCTTTTAGTGTATGCAAAATAG
This sequence comes from Myrmophylax atrothorax, assembly GCA_026770055.1. NCBI lineage: Eukaryota > Metazoa > Chordata > Aves > Passeriformes > Thamnophilidae > Myrmophylax > Myrmophylax atrothorax. Next base: position 43,362,448 of record JAOXXN010000065.1, on the reverse strand, counting down.
CACAAAATAGGTACTGGATGTGATTTTAAATAGAGGTCACTAAAAAATAGTGGCAGTGAACTGAGAAATTAGATTATTAATTAAATGAGAAATATGAAATGAGAGAGAGGAAAGAATAATTTATTACAGCACATGTGTGCTGATGTTGTGCTTTATTCAGCAGAAATTAATAGATCATTTGAAACCATAGCAATCCATTGCAGATAAATATAGCCCTTGACAATTAAAAAAATTTATTATGATTTACCTACAGCAGTAACAAAGAATAAAGGCTGCAGAACCATGTAGTCTATGTGGGGGTGTCTATGAGTGCATCAAAAGCAAACTGATGGACAGGTATAATCTACAAAGCTGAGGACACTTCCTGTGAAAAAAAATTGCTGCTGACACTGCATCAGAACTTTTGCATTTCTTCACATATTCCCAGACAAACAAGGTAAGACTTCATATATACCTAGGTGAACTGAGATGCAACAGAAAAGAAGGGTTTAACAAAGTGTATTCCATCTCTACCTACCCGAAGACTGGTGGAGCTGAGCTCAGACTAGTTATTTCCCAGGAAATGGCAAAACCCCAGCAGTCTTTCCCAGCTTTAGTTGCCCTGGGTTTATGCAGAGAGCTCAGTGTTAGGGGCACCTGAGCTATTCTGAACCAGTGTTGCTGAAAGCCAGACAGAACCCTGAATCAATGTACCACTCAAAGCCTTCCTGCTCCGTCAGCAGGGCAGCATATGTTGTTCCACCAGAAATTTGCTTCTGTTCTGAATTGAAAGGTGGCCTTTGTAAATCACTTTGCTGAAAAGTGTCATCACAGCCTGTGAGTGGCAATATCTACTGGATTCAGACTTTTTGTGCATAGCACTAGACTGAATGTCACATGCCTTTGAACTTGGCTGCAGAGAAGATTGGTGTTGACCCTCTCTTGGTCTCTCTTGTGGGACCTGCTGTAAGAAGCAAAAGCACACAGTGCCTTCTCTGATCCTGCACAGAGGAGATGCTCCCAACATGTACACAGAGAAGGGAAATAAGAGAGGCAAGAACAGGGAGGGAGGAGGTATGCAGACATCTAATTAAAAACCAAAGCTTTTCTAGCATGTCAGTGACTAAGGTATCACTGAGAGGACCAGGGAGCAGAGGTATAGCAAGAGAGATCTCAAAGCCTTAATAGTCTTGGGTTTCTCCCCTATTTTTTGACTAACATATGAAGGATTGGTACAGAAGAATACCCAAGCAAAAACAGTCAGGATGTACAACTACCCACCACCTCCCTGTAGACACCTGTCTCTCAAACCAGGTAAGAAGTACTGCAGAATAGACCCAGTGGCCCAGCCAAGCCAGAAATATTCCCTTCCTTGGCCACTTGACCAAGCAGATTGAAATGATTTCCTTTAGCAGCATGACCAGACTCCGACAATACCGAATTCAAGCTGGAAGAAGAGCGGCAGCCACTGCAGAGCTGCAAGGTGAGAGCTTGCTCCTGCTAGACAACTGATTTATCTCACAGCATCTTATGAAAGCAAAACCTACTAATGCCTTCTAACTACCAAATCTGTGCAATGTCAGTGAAACATTGAACACCTCATTGTCCTAGCAATAACAAAAGGGGAAACAAGGAAACATGATCTTATATTTTGTGGTCCTTACCCCAGATTGTTGAATTTGCTTCTATAATATTCTTGCCCCAACAAAACTTTAAACCCAACTAGGGATTTTTGGTTTAATTTGTCAAATTCTTCTTGCAGAGTTTATTCAATTATTTTTCCTGTCAATTAAGAAGATGTTTTCTATTACATGATCATGTTCGTCAAGTAAATTATTCATTAGTTTTCCCTTGGACAGCAAATTATTTGTGAACCATCATTTTCCCTTTTGTTTTTCAACCTGTTCAGACTTCTAAAAAGGTGATAGAGTTTATGTGGTTGATGAATGTGGATTGTTCTTCTTCATACTTTTTACATAGAAAATACATTTCAATAGGCTATCAAATTTATAGTTAAGTCCAGTGCAACTTAGTAATGGATGCATCTAAGACCTCAGCTTTAGTCTAAATTATTAGCATGTGTTATGTTCTGCAAAGATGAAGTGTAGTTTGATGTTAGATGACATGTGATAGTTCAGTAGTCTAACCTTAAACATAAAGATTTGAAATACCATTGAAGGAGTGGACCTTAACTGTCATCTTGTGCAATGATCACCCTAACATGAGGCTCCCAACCCAGTTTTTATTTCATGGCTCCCATTCAGACTCCTAGAGCATTGAGTAACAGAGACTGAAAGACATGTTCTCCTACAATACTATGGTAATTAGGGTGATCTTAAATTTTCAGTGTCTTGATTTAAGTTGCTGTCTCAGTCAAGTGGTGGAGAATCTGTCTTTTAGATTAACATCTACAAGATATGTGTATACGTGCAAGACCCAGCTACAAGGCTAATGTCACTGGATTGTTGGCAGCAATGAACCGAAATGTCCTTTAATACAATTACGGATCTACTTTGTGGAACTCAGCAATGTAAGGTAAGAGAGAGGGGCCATACAGGGTGATGATGGTAAGTCTAATTTCCTCTTCACATTGATGTAAACTGTGCTGAACCCCCAGACAGTGGTAGGGTGCTAACCTGCTGAAAAAGTGAAAAAGTGACCTGGTGCAAGTAAGTCAGGAATGAAGAAAAAGAAAATGGCTGGAATCAGTTGTGCCTTTTCTGCATTTGATTGATGCTCAAAGTGTGTCCCAAGCCTCAAACATTTTCATTAAGCTGGCTGTTTCTATTGTTCCTGCTACAGCTATTGTTTTTCAGTTCCTTTATGGTGATGTTTTGCAATGGGCTGAGTCTGTTTTTAACCTTTATTGCTATGGAGTTTATCTCCAGTGCTTATATGAGAATGTTAAGAGTATGACATGGATGTGCATGTGGAAATGATCTGTAATCTTTAGCCTGCAATAGCAGAACTCTCTTATCTCAGAATGAGGGAGGAGGGAAAGAAATTGGATTTCCTGCTTCTTGTGACAGTTTCTATAGCTGTACTGTGGTAGCCCCGTCGGGTATGATACTGCACAGCTAACCTAAGCTGCTTTTCTAATTGGGGGCAGCTGCCAGTTTCTCTTCAAAGCTGTGATGTGAAAACTATGTATAAAGCTTGTACTTTCCTTTTTGGTTTATCATTTTCTCACTGACCTTTGTAAAGTTTTCTCAATATTTGTGCCTCACAGGAACATACCCCAAGTAATTAAGAAACCCCCCCCACATATTTAGAGGAACAATACAAGGAGCATTCCTGCAATTGTAACCTTAGATTTTGGCTGGAGTGCTAGACCAAGAGCAGATGATATGTTTGGAAACAACTGAAAGTGAATTAACTATGTACAGTGAGTCTTGAAAATGCTGTAATTCAAAACAGGCACTGTGTTAACCCAAACTCTCAGCAACATAGTGCATTGGCGTAATAGGAGCAATCACATATTTGAAGTGGTGGAATATGAGACAGGGAAGCTGCAGCTTGTGAATCTGCTTGTTGTAGGCAGCTCTCAGTCTGATGCAATCCACAGGGTTATTCTCCTTTCTGTTTCTTGACACAGTGTCTTTTAGGGCTTGAAATGTGAGGAATGAAGAAAGTGCGGGTCAATCTAGATATATGTCCTAAACTAACCTATTCCCTCCCTTCGTGTCTCCTCAGATCATCCTTACTTTCACTTTTGTGAGATGAAAGTGAATCCTTTGGCTTATTCCTTCTGTCTCATGCTATTTATTGAGAATGAGAACCTTCCACTGTTTTTACTGCTCTTTTGTGTTGCTATGGCAATGGTGAGACCCCATGCTTCTTGTCTGGTTAAATGTACTTTTAATTGCTTCAATAAATGTGCTTTAAAAATATACAGTGAAGGCTAATGTTAATGCTGTACTTATGTTACATCACATGCAATAAAGGAGGTAAAAATAAATGTTAATGGAAACTTATCTTTAAGTGGTTTGAAGCTGGTGATTTAGCTTTCAGCAGTGCACCTTTTGGGCTGTGGCAGGTCTAATTGCTTTGGGTAAACACTTGTCTTCAGCCAAAGCCATGGGTAAACAGGATTGGAAAGATCTACCTGTGCCATTGAATTCCTTTCCTTAAGATTACAGGTGACTGTAAAATAGACATTTAGCCTAGAATGATGCACAGAGCATCTGAATCACATGATGATCCAGAGGAACACTTGGAGCATACTTCAAAATCCTCTAGCAAAGTTAAAAACTTCCTGCGCAGGGTGCTGTTAGGAAGAGGGCAAGCGGTAGGGCTATTGCTAATGTTCTGTATTTCCATTGGTATCTTATATTATAAAGCACAGGAAAAGCATGTGGCGTGGCAATGAAATGTATTTTTAAAGGCCTCTGGAAGAACATTTTAGTGGCAACTGTTTTTGTTCTTTTCATATGACTTGGAGTAGAGTGGGTGTAGTTTCCTCTTCTGACAAGACATTCAAGAGACTGGCAGTGGACCTGTACACTCAGTCTCTATATCCAATATTTTTTCCTAACATTGAATTTTGGAAAGGGACAGAAAAGAGCTGCAAAATTGGTTTGCAAGTCAGAGAAAACATCCTGCAGCTAAAAAAGCTACAGCATCAGCATGCTTGGATTATTAAAAAAGCTTTAGAGGAAGCTTGGAAAGAGTGAATAAATGTCTTCCTAAAAGAGAAAATACCAGATACCAAAAAGACCTTTTATTTAAGAGAGAGAGGACTTAAGACCAGGCACATTCAAATTGGCTATAAACCAGGTTATTAAGCTTGAGGACAGACTAATCAAACACAAAGAGAGTCTCTGGCAAGTCTTTATATGAGGACTGGCACATTTCTGGGGAAGTTGTTCCAGTTTTGCACAAGCTGATGGGGAAAAAGTGGCAGCAGTAGAGGGAATTCTAAATTCACCATACACTATGTTTATATGCTCACATAAGCGCACATACATAAGGCAGAACTGATGACTTACTGAGTTTTTCTGTCTCTAGACTCCAAGACAGTTATCTATGTGGCAGTAGTGAGCTTGTTGTTTATGAACTTACAGAACACTTCTTGAAATAAAAAGGGTAGAAACCAATTATAAGTTTTGCTGAAACCAATTATAATTTTTGTTACTAAAGCTCTGTTAAATTCTAAAGCAATTATAAAAGAATTTGGATTTTGAACATAACTGTATAGTGGTTTGCTTTGATATGTGAAGGAAACGTGGTTTCTAGTAATGGAACAATGATGACAATTAAACCTTGCAATGCACAAAATGTTTGTAAACAAAATAAAGGATGTCTTTGTGTTGCAAGGGTCTTTCTATGCCATTAGTGAAGTCTGCTTGAGTTTTGAAAAGTTAAACATTACCACTTTTTCAAGAAGGATGTATAAAATATGATTTTTAACCAATAGATTAAAGCATATTAAGTAGATGGAATGATGAACCAGTGAACACAGTGTACAAATGTGTATGTAAGTCTCATATTCTGAAGAAAAAGTGTTCAGATATATGTTTTGTAATAAGACAAAATTTTACATCTCTTCAACATCTTTTTGCTAATACTGGTATTTAAAAGTAGAAGAATTATGGACAGTTTGGCTATGTGAGAAGTATAATTTGATTTATTATTAGCTATAAATATATAATATAGTAATATAAATAATATGTTTATATAGATAAATATTTAAAAAAAAATTTAATTTCATTTCTGCAAAGTGTTATTTCTCTGTCTTGGTCATGTTCAAGTTTATTAACTGAAATGAAACAAAAATGTTAAACTTATTTTATTCCGCAGAATTACAGTGTTCCCTATGGTAATTTAATAATTTTTCTTTTGCTTTCCAAGACTCTAGCAGTGTTAATCTTGAATAATTCTTGGAGTCTGGTGATATTATAACACAAAAGCAAAGTTAACCAGTTTAAAAAGGTTTAATGTGAAAGCATCCATCATCTGTTATACTAATTTAACATTTTTTATATTGCCTGTTAAAGGAAGTGACCCAATTAATGAACTATTTGAGGTGGCTTGCCAGCTTGCAGCCTGATTGTGCTTTCCCATGGTGCTGGCTGCAGCCTTGGCAGCAGTAGATGAGCTGGTGCAACTCCCTCCTCTGCTCCTGTGGGAAGCATAACTTCTCTGCCAATGCAGTGCTCCCAGGTAAGGGTTGGGATTGCCAAAAAGGAAGAGCCATTTGTGACCCCATCCCAGGATTCCCCATCATGAAAGAGATGTGTGAAGATGCAGAGGGTACCTGTCACTGTTAAAATCAGCTAACGTGATGGCTGCAAGTAGTTAATGTTGCATTGAACAGCACTCCACTGATGAGTGTAACATAAGCTATTTAATTTGCATTGAATCATAGCCTTGCAGCTGCATCTAACCTCTAAAACCAAAGGGTGTCTAATAAATCACAAGGGGGAAAAGACAGGTTCAGCCCATCGACTGGTCCCAGCAATTTCTGTGGAGTCTTCATCCAATTTCCCCCCTATTCCCAACTTACTTTTATAGTATTTCTTTATATTTAGGGGGAGCTGGAGTGACTTTAGTCCTAAGTACTTAATTGGGGAGTTGCCTTGCCATCTATTTCCCTTGGTGGATGATACAGCACAGTCTGTGAACTACAAAGTATCATCATGTTCCTTTCCCTGCAGGATGCTTATAGAGGCAGGCTGTGGCAACTCTGTGCTACTGCCCTTCTCTGCTCCATCTCCCGTAGCGAGTGCTTATCCTTATTTAGGGAACCTTTGTGGGACATTCCAACCATGTTCCATCAGGGCAGCAACATCTGCATTTTACCCTCTAATTCTTATTTTTTACCCTATCCATTGTTCCACAGTCATGTATTTTAACATAGTTCTGCTCCTCTTAACCCTTGCGCTTCCTCATTATTGACAGACGCATTTCAGCAACAATCTCACACTTAGTCCTTTTTACCACCCCACCCACCCACATTTCTCCCCAAAATGAGAAGTTCTTTCCTATTTCTTCCTTCTACCCTATTTTAATAAATAAACGAGCAGACAAAATGTTGTTCTTCTTGGACTGGACATTAATATCTTCTGATGCAAATTAGCACTCCTGAATGTCTTGGTGCAAGTCACACCAGCCCAACATCAAACTGGGCTGTGGAAACTCCTTTTGCTAAATGGTGTTGTTGCTAGACATTACACAGATAGGTACTATGCTCTGGGGAACAAGATGGCACAGTTCCCTCTCTATGATGTTCAAGAGAAACATACGATTTAAATTAGGTGAATACTAATAGTCTGGAAGGCTGAGCAATCCTGAAAGAATGATCTGTGGTTGCACTTGATGGCAAAAATTTGTCCCAGGTGGACTTGATGCCCATGATCCTTTCACCAGCCCAGAGAAATCTACTGTTAGACAGTGTTAGTTCTAGCTGCAGTATCTATACTGGAAAGCAAAAAAAAGAAACAAACCCAACCCCTTCCCCCAAAAAACCTTTATTATGGTACTAAAGTGCGCTGTCTTTGGCTGAGCTGTGAGACTAGAGATCCAGACAAAAACATCTATTAACATTCTGAAGGCACATTTGTTTACTGCAGAACTGTTTTGCTCAGTACCACGACTAAATTATTTTTATACAAATTACATTGTTTCCCTGATCACCTCGGGTACTTCACTTGGAAGACTTCCTATTTTTCTGCGTCAGACTGTCAGGTATTACTTAGAAAAACTTCACACCAAACTTGCTTTGAAAGATGTCTGGAGTGAAAGGCTGCTATTTCAACCTGTTCTGTTAGCCCACTTGCAGGCCTTTTGCTGTGAGGAACGTTGTTTCTTAGCTCATATTTGATATGATGGAAAACTTCTGAGAATAGCTTAATGTTTTTCTAGCATCTGAAGCACACCGAGACTGGTTTTAGTCATTACCCTGAACCCTTGATTATATCTAATATGGAGATGCAGATGGGCAGCTCATGCCAACATTCACAGGGCTGTTATGTTAAACAGGTGCTGAGGTGCTGGAGAGAGGTGTGCCAAGGCAGATCAGTTTATACAGCACACAAAATGCATTGTTGTTCTCTTACTTGTACAGTATGGCTTCAGGCAGGCACATTGCATTTTCTTGGCTTTGGGCTAGAATTAGGTGTTCTCTTTCTGCCTGTTTTTGCTGACTTATGCAGACTTAAGATTAAAAAAACCTCAAGCACCAAGGAAGACTCTGCAAAGATTAACTTATGATTTAGCAGAATACTGTCATCTCTCTTACTTGAGGGATACATACAAACCCAGACTCCCATCACTTGAATCACTGCACTGCCTACTACACAGGGAGACATGTTTTCTATCCTTCATTTTGTAACAAAATTGTGAAGCAAAGAGTGCAAAAAACTCCCCAAACCATAGATTTATGAGGCAAATTTCTTTGAGGCCACTAAGATAACTATCAGTAGACTTAATCTCCAGTTCCTGGCCTAGAGGTGTCTCTTACATAACTTAGTTTGTGGATATAAAGCAGAACAATCCAAGGAGTAAAAACCAGGCAGCAGAGCAGCAGGTCATCATCAAAACCATGTCAACAGCTTCCTAAACATGGGACTCATCAGACACCTGTCCAAGAGTCCAGAAACATGAGTGGCATCCTCACATTTAAGGCATTTAAAACATTAGTTTTGAAGTACAAACTTGATGAGCAGACAGGGAGGTAGATTGATAACTGGCTGAACAGATGGGCCCACAGACTGGTGGTCAGGGTACAAAGTTGTCCTAGTTCAGCAAGCTGGAACCAGTTTATCACTGTGTGGGTGTGACCAAAGCTGTGTATTCTAAACCTTCTATGCCATTTCCCAAGAACTGTTAACAATGGATCATTTGCAGCAGCTGCCTAGGGCACACCTGACCCCTCAGGATGTGAGCTGGGTGTGAAAGACACCTGTGAGATAAGAGCTGTGATAACTCCCTTCCCTCCACACCCAGCCTAAGGTGTCATGTCTGCTAATGGGCCATCAATGATTTCAAAATACCCCATGACTCAGAGTGATATCACCCATTGTGTAATTCCCTGCCCTGAGGGAGGTACGGGGTGGTCCCAGCTGAACCTGAGCACATATAATCTTAGGGGTTTTGGGACTTGGGGAACCACTTGTCGGATCCAGAGGAGGACCAGAACCTCGACAGGAGGAGATCAGCACTCTCGACCAGACTGCAACCGTCATCTGCACCAACAGGTTTCTCATTTCCTTTTACTTTGGACTGGGGGGAACCATGTGGGGTTCAGCATGGGGGCTAATGAACCCCTTTGTGTTTGTGCCCCAGGGTGCTGCGTTATACTTCTGGATTTTTTGGGTTAAAACCAATTTCTCTTTGTGACATTGCATTTATTGTAATATTGTTATTAAATTGTAACTCTGACTTATAATCTCTTTTGTGTTGGGTTTACCTTTAAACCAGCACAAAAGTCTAGTTGAAGGCCAGTGGGTAGCAGTAGGGGAATCATAGCAGGGTCAATGTTGTGTCTAGTCCTGTTCAACATTTTCATTAATAATGTGGATGATGGGGCACAGTACCCTCAGCAAGTTTGCTGGTGACACCACCTGATAGGAGCAGCTGATGAAACAGAGGGTGGTGCTGCCATCCAGAGGGACCTCAACAGTCTGGAGAAATGGGCCAAGAGAAACCTCATGAAGCTGAACACAGAGAAGGGCAAAGTCACTTATCTGGGGAGGAACCAGGCACCAGGGGACAAACATGCTGGGGACAAACCAGCTTGCAAACAGCTTTGCAGGAAAGAACTGGGGGTCCTAGTGGACACCAAGTTGGATCAGCCAGCAATATCCTCTTGCTGCAAATAAGCCTACTTGTATCCTGGGCTGCATTAGCAGGAATGTTGTCTGCAGACTGAGGGCAGTGACCCTTCTTTCCACGTGGCTTTCAGTACTGAGAAAGCCACTCCTGGAGTAATGGGTCCAGATCTAGTCTCCCCAGACATGAACATATGCAAACAGTCCAGCCATGGGCGATTTAGATGAATTATGGAACCATATCTTGGTTTGGTTGGAAGGTCCTCAAAGATCATCTAGTTCCAACCTCCCAGCCATGGGAGTTTCACTAGACCAGGTTGCTCAGAGCTCCATCCAGCTTGGCCTTGAACACATCCAGGGATGGGACATCCACAACTGCTCTGGCTAACCAGTTCCAGTGCCTCACCACCTTCACAGTAAAGAAATTTTTTCCAATATAATCTAAAGCTATCCTTTTTAGTTTGAATCCAATCTCCCTTGTCCTGTCACTACATGCTTTGTAAAAATCCCTTCCCGACTTTCTTGTAGGCTCCCTGGAGCCACATTTGGATCACCACTCAGCCTTCTCTTTTCTAGGCTGAACAATCCCAATTCTCTCAGCCTTTCCTCGAAGCAGAGGTGCTCCACCCCTCTAATCATCTTGGTGTCCCTTCACTGGACTGGCTTCAACAGGTCAATGCCCTTCCTGTGCTGGAAACCAAAGAGCTGAACACAGTATTCCAGGTGGGGTCTTACCAGGGCAGAGTAGAGGGGCTACTCTTGATGTAGGGACTGGAGCACCTCTTCTGTATGGAAAGGCTTAGAGAATAGAAGGCTGAAGAAGAGACAGCTCAGGGCAATCTCATCAATACCTGAAGGGAGGGTGTAAAGAAGATGGAATCAGGTTTATTCCAGTGACAGGACAGGACAAAACTGACAGTTCATCTGAATTCAGACCACATTTATCAGACTGGGTTCTGTAAGGTATCTGGCTGTGGGAAATGTTAGTCTCTGCACAACAGGCTCAGGAAGAACACATAGATACTGTGACACTGAGGCCAGTTGAGATTTCAGACCCTCAGCTCTGTTGTAAAGGGAAATATAACTGCTGATAGCAAGAGGCTAGCTTGTATTTTTCCCCCATCCTCTTGATTAGAGGCACCTATTTTATATACCAGAAAAGTTAAAGAAAATCTGTACTAAATGGCCTCAAAATCTCATACCTCTAAAAGCACAGTTGACATTCCTGAAGAAGAGAATGTTCTAGTCTAAGACTCCAGATCTCCTTCCCTCCGAGCCCTTGGCTACCTTAACCATGAGATGACTCAGCCCCTAACTCATTCATTGCCTAAAAAAACCCTATAGCAAAAGTTTTGTGTTAATCACTCTCAGCAAGTGCTGAGATCTGAATGCTGACAATGCTTTTAAAGGATAGCTTAGCTACATAGGCCTATCACAATGTCTTTGGAGATTTATCTTGGATATGGAAAACAGGATGGTCCAAGAATCTGGGCTGACCCATTTAAGGAATGGAAAAGAATTTGTGATTGAGAGATGCACATATGGGGATATAAGCGTAGCTCTGTATTCTAAAGCGAACGAGTAAACAGTCAGCAGTATAATAATCTGTAAGGCATTTGATCCCAATAAACCATCTTAATCCTTAGGGCTATTCTGGCAGTAAGAGATAACTGCACAGAAGCAGAAATGTTCTTAGCATAAACCTCACATATCTGCGTTTACTGTGTGTGTTAGTTTCAGACTCTTCTTCCCTCCTTCACAATACTGATGAGCACTTCACATAGTCTGCTAGCTCCCTACTTCACTAACTAGAGTGCTTTAATTTGGATTTTTATTCTTTCCAGCAAGGGCTAAGACAAAAGGAAAATCAAATCATAGAGAAATGCTTCGGACTGATGCTCCTCTACTGGCATGCCATATGCTTCAATAAAGCTCCACTACAAATTTTGGTTTTAGTAGCCATACATGTGGTCCTGTGCTTTGTGGGAAGATGCATTTCCACATCTGTGCACTTAACAAGCCCCTGAGAAGAATGTTTTTCTGGCTGTCTGCTGGCTGTCGTATTGTCTTCATTGTTGTCTGCATTGCAGACAAAGGGCTATGGCTCAGAAATGCAGAGGCAATGATGAAGTGCAAAAGTTAATTTGTTGTCATGACTAAAGGCTGAATGATACTTATGAAAGAGTGAGAGCAAGAGCACATCCTACCTCCAAAAGTGGGAAGTGCTACTGTGTGTTATGTGACCGTATTATGTTCACACTTCTCAGGCTGAGGCAGTAGTTAAAGCAGAGCACAGCTGAGCTGCAGCTGCTTGCTATTCAAGACACAGGGCTGTGAGGTTTCTTCTTCCTTTTTTTTTATAATCTTCAAGCTGGCACTTGATCCTCTAATACTGGAGTCCTGGCACCCAAAGACACTTCATCCATTTCTGGTATTTCATGAACATAGAGGCCTTGTCATCAGTGCAGACGTGTAGTACTTGCTTCTGCTGGCCTACTGCAAGTGCTCTGCTGGCCTACACCATGAGACAGAAATTAAATAGGGACTATTATTTATAGCTCAGAAATCTTCTGAATAAGGGTGAAAATTGTTCCATATGTTTTTTTCATTGATCACTTAGTTTGTAAAATCTTTCCTGATTAGGTGGGTGAAATGGCCATTAGATGCCAGGCTTTGACTAAGTCCAAGGCTGTAAATTGAAGCCAGTTTCCCTGCCCTCCCCAACAAGGGACAATATTGTTCAGGCTAAGACTTGCCAGCACAAATGTTGCCATGTAATGCCATTAAAATAATACACATTTATTTGTGTTGTGGAATCTTCAAGGTTTGTATCTGGAATTTGAACTCCTCTCAGTTATGCAAATGACAGTACTGAACATGACAACAAAAACATTATCCTAGGTGGGAACTGCTCTAAGTGGGTCAAAACAACCATTTTCATCCATATTTCACATTTAGTGACAGCTTTAAGTTGCTTTTTTTAAAAAAACAAGCATCTCTAGTTGTACTCCATGTTGTTTGGGAAGGATTGGCAAGAAGTTTAGCATCAACAAAGGTATATCTGCATGGATGCCACTGTAAGAAATGATCCTTAGCATATGGGATACATTATGTTATCCTATTGATTGAGAAGTTGAGGACTAACATATGGATCCTTTAACTTATGTGAGGAAATCCAGGTGTGAGCTGCAGTTGGCTTCAGAACTGCACACACTGTCTCTTTACATCTTTTGTTGATGAGTTTGTTCTACACTTCAGTGAAGTGCTGTTCCAACGCTCTCTGAAATCAGTGGCAAAGCATTTCTTAAGTTCAGTAGTAAGTGCTCAAGCTGCAATATATCTTAATGCTAAATACTAAAGTATTGTGGCTGGTATCTTCACCCTGGATGTGTATGTTAGGTGCAAGAGCCCATGCTTATGTTAAATGCAGTAGTCCTGGTGATGGATTTGGCTTACAGGTACAGAGATACATTGGATACACAGTTTAGTTTTTTCCCTTTTGCCATGAAAATGGGTCAATGAAAAAGCAATAATATGCAATCAGATATGAAATACAAGAATTGTAAATTTACTTGTAGGTCTCTTCCTGGGGAATAAATCTTTACATTATGGTCACTTAAAATGAATCCTGTTTTTGAGGGCCTCAAGAGAACAGAGAAGCCTTTGAGGTGCTTGATAGTTTACTATACATTCAATCCTTGTGTTAGCAAAGCTTTGAGGGAACAGAAATAGTCCTCCAAAAACTTCCCTTGTTACAAAGTAAGTCTTTACAGTGCATACCATCATAGTTATTCTTTATGATCATAATGTGACTAATATTAAAAAAAGAGAAACCTGTGAACACCATGAGTAAAGGAAAAAAGAGAGTTCAAAATGTTTTGAAAGCAAAACTTGCAGAGATTCAGAGATTTATGCAAAGGAAGCGGTCTCTGTTTACTGTATGGAAACTTTGCAATCAGCTTCAAAGGAAGTTTTAGTATGTTCTAAATATTTGTAATAGTTATGACTCAATTTATCTAGATAACAATATCTTTGTTATCTAAAGTCTTGGCAACATTATGCATTTCAGTGCAGACTGTTAAAGACAAGTCAACTTCAACTCCCACTGACCCAGGAGTCGAAGGGCTGTCATATGGCATTTAGTCTTACTTCTTATAATTATATGTAATTAAATTCTGTTGTCATCGATGTTATCATAATTTGTACAAAAATCTGTTTGTGGCAAAAGATGCAGGCAATCTTCAGGAGCTCTCAGATGCTAAAGCTAGACTCTGGCAGATGAGTTGTTTTTGGTGTTCAAATGCACGCATGTGCTTCTGTATTTACCAGTATGTATAAACCCAGGACATTTTAAATAAGCAGTTGAAAACCTAATACTTTCCATTTTTAATGGTCCTTTCATAACTTAAAAGTGTTTTATTCTCTTTTTAGAACATCCTGTACTTACACTATTTGCTCTAAGTTTTCTGACAGTCAGCTCTTGATGTGGAGAAGCTAATGTTAACGGGAGGACTGGATATGTTCTACCTGCGGCAGCACCAAGTGTATTTTAGAGGCATAAGTAAACAGTGGGAGAGTCTAGAAGCTTTGAGGGGTAATCCTTTTGCAACCGTGGATTTTCTGTATAACCACAGGCAAGTCTCTTTGTCTCAGTTTCCATCCTTGCACATGGGAGGTACCAGTATTGGCTCACAAGGGAACCATGGATATAAATTAACATTTGTGAGTCAGGGAACAGGCAGAAATGAATAATCATATGATGCAGAAAGAAGTGGTAGAGATCAAATACTTAAGGAGTTCAAACAGACCTACTGGAAGAGTACCCTGCATAGTACCAGTAAATTCTAGTTCATAAAATATGTGGAGAAAAGTTACATAAAGAGTCTGGCACAGCTCAGCTTGTGCATTCTTGAATTTGGAAATCAAAATCCTGTTCTTCACCTTCTGTTTTACTGGGTGCATGGCTGTGCACTGCATGCAGGCCCTGTTTCTCCCTCTTCATTTGCTCTTACAAATAGCCCTTGGAAACTGCTCCTCAGAAGGGGGTTCCTCATCACGCTGTGAGTGATCGTTCCATTTATTTCTTTCGCCACTGGACTAAAGCTTTCTGTTACCATCACTTGATAGTAGTAACAACTTTAAATTACTAGGACAAGCTCTAAGACCTCTAGAGACCTGTGAAAACTATCTGCACCAAGGAGGTCGTGCAATTGCAATTACTGATGGTTTACAGAGCCTTTGCTTTTCCCATTGCCGCTTTCATTTCTGTGGTGTGATTCAGTGTTGTTTTGTTGTCCAGTGTTTTTATCACTTTATGTAAGTACTCTTGAAATCCACATGATGAGTGAATTTTTTCAGTGTTCTAAATATATAAATATATGTATTTCTTTTTCCATATGCACCAGCCAAAGCTGTCAGGCACAGTGCCCAGCTTATGAGCCATTGAAGAAAATGTGTAAGGTTTTCCCTGCTGCTTGCTCAGAATTTTTCTGACCCATGTGGACATTGCCTCTTTGCTGTCTTCTGTGAACAGGCAGACAAGAGATGCATGGAGTGGTAGATGAAAACTCTTGCTGAATGGCTTTAGGTTGTGCTTGGTGGCAGGAGTACAGGTTTGTGCTTCTGTTGGGTTTTTACAAGGTATGGAAGTGTGCCAAATTTATTTTTTTTGTCTACTTCAACTGAATTTAAGGAAACAACATGCTTGTGCAGCTTCATCCTAGTATTCTGAGGTGGTTTTCTCTCCTGTCAATTTACAGCAGATCTGAGCCATCTCTCATTTTTACTCTAAAGGCAGATGAGTTATATAAACTTCATGTAAGACAGAGAAAGAGCAGAACCTTGTCCAAATGCCTACACAATTTGGTATTGCAAAAGCCTAAGGAATTAACACTAGCTAATTAACTTTATCTGACTACTACACTGAAACTGCCTCAGTTTTTAAAGATGTTTATGTAGTTGATTTCCCCTGTTTTCTATAAGAACTGGCCACTTTAACCTTTAAAAATTAAGCCTTTCTTTCAGGTATACACAGTCCAACATAATCTCTTGTGTGAGCTCTTTTCCTCTCTCATGTAATTCATGTGCCAAAATTATAAACATCAAATCCCTGCAGACCAACCATTTACTGAAAAATTACCTTGAATGGCACTGTACTTGCTGATCTGTGAAAGACAACATGAACAGTCTCTCCAGAGAAATGGGTTTATCAGGAACATTTGGGGACAGACAGGAGATATTGCACTATGTGCAGTGTGTATTTTCTGAAGAGAAAACAGAGTGCAATAGCTCGCTATGCATAAGGCAGTGTTTTACTGAATTAAATAAGATGTTCTAACTCTTTTTTCTTAAGTAACCCAAAAAATCTTACTACTGTGGGGAAACTTTTACCAATAAAGAGTAAGAATCAGGCTAGACCTTGCACCCCAACCTCCTTCAGTTATTACGACACCCCAGGTTACAGTACTTTTTTATCACCTTTGCAAACGTGCTCTCAGAGCTCAGCTAGGGACCCATCCAGAGAGCCAAACAGCAGGCAATTGTAATTTTCTCCTGTGCTAGTACCTCTACTAATCCAAGAATATCATGTGAAGCTGACAGTTGGAAGGCAAGTGTTGTTGCCATTCCAGCTCTTTGTCACCATTTGCATGTGGGAAGGAAAAAGCAGTGATTTGTTCTACCAAATGAGAAACATCTAGGGAGCTAGTGCCAACCCTAGCAGCTAGGGGGATGTATGATAAAATAGGAACAGCTGCATATGATTGTCTATATGTTCTCACAGGACACTTTAGAGAACTTTGTGATCTTGCAAACCCCTTCTAGACTGATAGCATTAAAATTTGCATCTCCATAAAAGTAACATGTTTAGTTTTGGCTCCAAGAGTCAAGTCACATTAATTAATTAGAATTCAAAAGTTATTGTCTTCTTTGGGAGTTACCACCACCTTATGATTGAAGATACTTCCACTATGGAATTGAGAGGGAAGGAAGATACTTTCACTATGGAATTGAGGGAGAAGGATATTTGCCTTTTAATCATTATTACAAAATTGTCGAATCAATATGTTCTTACTTCTTGGGGAAGGAAAACAGCCTGGCATGGCAATTGCAGAGACCAGCATCTTTGCTCTCCATCCTTCCCAGACCAGAGGCATGGCCAGAAATATCTGGAAGAGGGACCAGCACTGAAGTTGCTTCTCACTAGTCCGTTTCTGCAACACCAGTACTCAGAAGGCTATAGCCCATCTGTTCTCAGATCTTCATGACTTGTCTCAGCACTTGTAAAGAACATCTGCAACTGTGCAACAAGCAGAGATTTGCTGAATGGTTTTGGATGACTAGAACTAGGCAGCTAAGAGAGGGATCTTCAAAAAGTAATACAGTAAGTGGGATGTTACTTACCAGTAGAACATGCTGGGAAGAGGAGCAACTGCTAAACACTGGTTCTTGAAAGGAGCTATATCCTTAGCACAGTGATGTGGCAAGGCAATTGTGTTTCTCCAGATTTTGCAGATACTACAGTGAGTCCAATAAAGAGCTATGAAGATGAATAAGTGATTGGAGCATCTGTTGCACAAGCGGAGGCTGAGAGAGCTGGGAGTGCTCAGCCTGGAGAAGAGAAGGCTTATGGGGAATGTTACCGATATGGATAAACACCTGAATGGAGACTATAAAGACGAGAGAGCCCGGGTCTTTTCAGTGGTACCCAGAAAAAGGATAAAAGGAAATGAGAACAAATGAAAAAGTAATAAATTTCATCTAACCATAACAAAAATTGTTTACAATGAGGGTCACACAGGGCAGAGAGATTGTGGAGTTTACATGTGGAGATATAAAAAACTTAAATAGATGTAGTCCTGGGCAATTTGCTGTAGCTGACTTTGGAGTGCTACTACTTGGACTACATGGCCTCCAGGGGTCCCTTTCAATCTCAACAATTCTATGATTCTGTGAGGAGCCAAAGACACACAGTAATCCTAACCCTTTTAGGCAGCAATGAAACCTTCTTTCTGACATTTTTGTTTAGCCTAGGTAGTAAAATGATCATTAGGTGACAGACAAAATGTAAAAAAAAGTATGAATGTAGCCAGAGGGTTAGGGTAAATCAGGTTGAATTTTCTTGCTTCACATTATACTTCATAATGATATGAAGTATAACAGGTTTTCAGAGAAGCACTGAGGAAAAAAAAATTCAGAACACCAACTGCATGGTGATAAGGAAATTTTCTGCAATATTAGAAGAGGTAATTATGTTCAGACCTAGATGTCCCATACGCCAACTCACTGTTCCAGTACTGGAAATACTATGTACCAGTCATCACACAGGAATTTAATGAAGTAATAGTTATTCACAAAATAACTGAAAAAAGTAAAGGAAACTCACATATATAAATACACATACACTTTCTCACCTGTGCAAACATGTGAGAAGAAACAAGGTAGAAAATCACAGGGAATACCTGAAAAATTATTTTATCATGAGTCTAATTTGTTTGTAAATGAAATCTGTGGAAAAACACTGCTCAAAAGACCTGTGGATTCCATGGAGGGGAAAAAAAAAAGTGAACTCATCATCTGTTGAAGAATGAAAGAGCTGTGAAACGCTCATTTTGCTGAGCTCCAGATGCCTCTAAGAAGTGAAAAACCTTCAGGTAGCTTGGGAAGATCAAATCTGAAAACACCCCATGCCACTACTGCAAACAGAAGTTCTGCACAACTTGCAGACAGGATACTGGCAATTCTGCATGATGGCCAGAATCATAATAGACTATAATTCCCAGTAGGACAACTAAGGGCAGTCAGTAGCTGTCATTGGGGTTTAGGGACTCTCAGGGCCTACCTGGAAAGAAGTGAATACTTACACCATCTATTTTAGGTGCCCAAGTCTGAACCCTAGAAGGTAGCACCCAAAGTATGTAAACTATGTTCCTTAGGTAGTACGTGGAAGTCATTGATAGATTCAGAGGACCTAAATTAGATCCCCATATAAAATGATCTCGAGGTTTTCCTGCATCAAATTGGCTGTCCAAATCCCCAGAAGGATTTGGCTGTTGCAGCACAACAAACATAGACTCCTGGCCAAAGAAGAGGAATCCAGAATTCCATAAACATCATGGGAAGAGCCACACACTTCAAAGGCAGCACACTGGAAAACAGGCAACACGTACAAAAGGGCACACGAAGTCAATGTCCTAGATATGCTTTTATCTGAGATGACTGAAACCCATAATCCATAGAATTATCCCACTAAGGTGGGTGGTAGGGGACAAGGGATTGGGAATGGTGTGAGATAGACCCCAGACTCAACTTGAATTTATAACCCTGCAAAATAGAGAAATAAGACCCATTGGACTAAGAGAAGAATGTAAACATGAACACGATTCTATGATTTGGTGACTAAACACTCCTAAGGAATGGGTACTTACATCAGAGACTATTTTCACCTTTAAAGGTCTGGAATTTCTCTGAAGTCTTATAGAAATAAAAACAAAGCAACATCCAGGGCTTTGGGAAGAACATTTTATTGCTAAGCATATCTTTAAACAAAATGCAACTAAGAAAAGAAAAAGAATCAAAAAGGAAGAAGAAAAAGAAAGGGAAAAAAAGCAATAACATCACAAAAACTCAAATAAAAATTCTTCAGGTTGTCCATAAAGCAACAGGGATATGGTAGAAGCCCACATACAGAAATGCACATGTTCCCAAAAACTGTCCAATAGAAACTTACACAAAAAAGGAAAGTGTAAATATTTTCCTTTAACTTAAAAAAGGAAAGCGAAAAGGAAAGGAAGAAAGAAAGCAGGAAATCATTTCACAAGACTCCAAGACTCCAAGAACAGCAATCTTTTACAGACATCAAGATATAATCAACTTTATATAGTTTCGGCCAGTTAAGTCATCTAAAATCGTGCTTTCATACCTTTTTAAAACCTGTCTTTTTTTTTCTTTTTAGTATAAAAAATAAAAAAGAAAAAAGCTCAACCTCACACACACGCACACGCACCACACACACGCACACATACACGCACTGAAAATATTTGTTAACATGAAAGCATCTTCTCTAAATGTTTGAGAAGACTGGTTTTTTGAATTTAAGTTCCCATGTGCGTGTGTGTATCTGATGACACTTCTTCAGAGTCAAATATTCATGCGACTTATAAACACCAGCAAGAGTAGATTTCTAAACCTAAACAGCTGATTAGTTTTCATCTGCATACAGCAAAAGTGTACATTTCTGATATTCCAGAGTTCTCAATCCTTCTTATTTTTTGTTGTTTTTTTTTTCCTCCCTGTCTCTCTCTCTCCCTCATTTGCTTTGTTGCACATGACAGGCATGGCCATCAAACCGCCTCTCTATTGTTCTGTACAGTAAGATAATCCTTTTCACAGTAACTGGGAAAATGTAGAAACCAAACAACCAAATTAAATAAGTTAAATAAACAAAAGAAATTCCAAATTTAACCATAAAACAGTATATACACCATCAGGGTATCCATTTAGAAATTATACTAGCAAAAAAATAGTAGTAAAATATGTAAACAAAATTTCAGATTTTTTTTTTTTTTGACACAGGTAACTGTGACAAAGCTAAAACACACACTTCACATTTTAAGGTTTGCTTTTGTTGTCTGTTTCTTTTTACTCTGTTCTTCAAGAACATTCTCATTCCACATTAAGACCATAACAGAACTTCTGTTTCAGTCGTGCCATCAAACATACCATGATAAATATATCTGTGTGTATATATATATAATATTCTTAAATTAATTTTTCTTTATTATTTTTTGTGTGTCACAGCAGCTTTATTTATTTTCTTTTATATAAAAGAGAAGGAAAAGGGGGAATAGGGCAAATGGACGGACAGAGATGATCTGAATTGTCAAGCTACAAAATTAAAATATTACATATGAAAAACAGTTATATGTCAAAAAACCTATATATTTTGCATTCTTTTACAAGTGTTTAGCTTTTCTGACATTTATTGGTCTTGTCACAAGTTGAACTCCAATGGTGTCTTTCTGATCTCTTTATGAAACTGATTTATTATTATTTTTTGCATGCATTGCAATGTCACAGAACCAGAACCCGGAGGAAGACTCCTTTATTTTTACACAATATATTCAGCTCAGAATAGTTAATAATTTTTTAAGCAATCTTTTTTGAATCTCCCAATCCCGTTAAACGTACTTTGGCTGTGCTAATGCATACTAAGCGCTGTACTCAAATAAAGCCAATGACTGATCAGAACAGACAGAAACCTGTCTACTCTGCAGTTCAGTTGCAAATACTGGAGCCAGACCCAAGGGAACCAGCTTTCCATGATAATTTGCTTCAGCACCACCCATCAGAGACTTTCACTGCGTTGATAGCAAACAACTTACTGCAAGACCATGGATTCTAGAGACAACACAACCAGATATGCAGAGTAAACACCATGGGTAGCTTTTGAGTTCATATATGGCAATAGTGTCTCTTTATTTATTATGGATTTTTTTTCCGAGATTTCTTCTCAACACATGTCCTGGTTCACCCCCTGCACTATTCCACTCTATTCTTCCCTCCCACACCCCAAAATGACCAAAAGAACCAAACAATAAGTAATCCAAGAAAGAAAACCAAACCAAACCAAAAAACCCAACAATCTCCAAAATCATTTATTCCCCTCCTCCAATCTCGAAAAATTATATGTATGCTGGACACGGCCAGATCAGTTTGTTCAATATTTCTTTGTTGTTTGATAATGTTTGTGTTTTTTATTCTTTTCTTTCTTTTTTTTTTTTTTTAAATAAGTAAACTGAAAAATTATTGATACAGTCAGGGATCACGAACATTGTTAAAGACTCACTTGGAGATATGAAACAAGTAAGCCATGAAGTCTTCTACCTTTGCAGAAAGTTCAGCGGAGGAGGAGATTTGGAGATGTCCAAGTTCACTAACAGAGCAGAGCTGTGTGCGCCATCTCCAGAACGCTAAGTGTGCTTTATAATACATTAGGGCAAAGTTTGCTGACTCCAAGCGATGACTGAGACATTAACAGTCACTGCTGAAATTTTTTTCCCAATACTTTTTCCCACAAATGATATCTCCCAATCATCTCGTTCGCTGCAATGGTTCTGATATTTCAGTTAAATCTCATTAAGTATTTAGATATTTATATATAAATAAGTATTCTTTTTTACACATAATACTCTTTGTCCTTGTTTTTCTGCTTCTTGTGGCCGCTCTTTGAGCTCTGCTGCTTCTCCTTCACGAGCGTGCCGTTGCTCTGGGCTGAGTTGCTGATGTAGTTCCGCGTCTCGTCCACTTGATAGGACCCCTCGTCCCTGTTCCTGTACTTGTACATGGCATACAGGAGGATGAGGATGCAGAGGGCGGCAGCAGCCACAATGCCGACGACCATCCCCGTTGTGCTGCTCGACTCACGGACCACCTCTGAGGCCCCCGGAACCCGTCTGATTCCCGGCTCCGTGGGGTTTGCTGTGGGCACATTACGGAACATGGGGGAAGTGATTAGCGGGCTCTTCAGCTTTGTGCTGTCTAGCTCATAGGCAGTGGGCAACGGAAGCAAGACTATGTCAGGCTGGGGTTTGAGCTCACGGTTATTCATTTTGCCGGCTGGCAATTTGGGCACCATCCCAGTCGAGGACGAAGCTGTGGAGCGGATCAGCTCAGGGGACAAAGACGTGGTAGTAGTCCTACCAGTTTCGGAGACTTTGTTAGGTCTAAAGTCCTTGGATTCCCACTTGGGTGCGTGTGCTTTGTAGCCACCTTCGAAGATGGAAGTGGAAAGACTCTTATCTGTTACCAAGGAGAAGGTGGTGTAAAAATCTTCATCATCAGTAGGGGGTAGGTTAGAGTCAAAGGTTTCCCCTGAGCCATACCCAGATATCACCAAGCCATCATCATCACAACCATCGCTGCCTTGGTCCGACAAGCAAGGTAACCCCGCCTCAGAGGTCATGGACAGGGAATCTTTGGTGGTCTCAATAATGGTGAGGAGGGGGCGAAAGGTAGGGGGAAGTGTAATGAAAGGTGCACGAGTAGTAATAGGAGGGATATCTAAAGGGTCTTCTACAAGTAGAGGGATAACTAATTCACCTCCTGGGATGGAAAAGAAAAAAAAAAAGAAGATTAGTACATTTTAATGACACAATGCACCATTTTCTGTTCACTAAACTCAAGGGCAAGAGAGGATCTGGGCATGATGAAAAGGTGTTAGGGATCAGGTTTCTCACCCTAGCTATACTACTGATGTACTTTCCCTCCCACCTTGCTTGAACATTGGTAAACTGCATGCTCCATTTCCTACCTATGCTAGATATGTACAGTGAAATAGTCTGAATTTTTGGGGACCCAAATTTTTTGATTTTTGAAGATACTCTCAAGTGACTCTGTGGTCATCAATTTTTGATAGTGGTCTTTCTTAAGCTTTTGGTTAGAAGACTAAAGCATTTATTTTTGAGTTCCATGGACCAAATTCTCATAGACGTCATTTTTACTGCTCATCTTGCCAGTTTTAGCTCTTCTGATTATTTTCATTTGAAATAACAAGGTATTTCTTCTCCGCCATTCTAATCTGCTCACCTTCTGTAGTTTAGAAGTATTTTCCTTCAGGCATTTTCCATTCATCCATTTCTTCTTGATCATTATCTGGCTTTTAAATTGTGGGAAAGTTTATGAAAGAAAGGGATGGAATAAGAACCAAATACTTACTGGGGTCCCTGAAGGTACAGAGCTCTACTCAATGGTCATCTCTTTTTAATCTTTCTTTAGCATTCTGTTCGACCCTAAGGATGTCACTTCCCTTGCATCTTGTGGGGCTACTAGTGCCATACTAGCTTCATCTTTGGATCTTCTTGATATTATTTTACTATAATTTGATTAAAAATCAAGATAGATTTTATTGTGATTGATGATGTAACTGAATAAGGACTTTGATGAACCAAGTTACCATTTGAGCCCAGGATTGTACTGCAGAAGTTGTCTTCACACCTACTGTTACTTCTTGATAGGCAGAGAGTTGTGATCAGTTCTACTTCTTTCTTACATGATGGTTACCTGACTATAGAGGACTAAAAACAAGGTGGACTTATGGTCTACTCTTGAAGTAGAACAACAAACTGTACCTTTGTTCCTTGCTACAGGAAAAGCTGCAACTGAAACAAGAAAATCGGTGTATCATTTCTGTAACTTGGATTCTAAGCAGCAATATTGCTACTTTTAGGGTAGTAGCCCTATTTTGTCCATATATTGTAATATGACTGTACCTCTACTTTTGAGTTTATGGGTAATTAATACTCCATTGTGGCATTTTGATGCAGAATTTTATTAATTTATCTAATTCCTTTAGTTCTGTTTACATAGTCTTTTGCTGACACGCTGGTTGTCAACACTTTTTTTAGAGTGAGCCGTATTGCTTTTGAAAATTTATGTATAAATTGTCCCTTGGGTAATTTTTCTTGGGCTAGCCACTTAAGTAAGCTGCTTAAAATATACATTGAAGAGTGCAGCTGACATCATGAGAGTCATCTAGATACTCAGTAAGAAGTATTTCTAATGCATTGAAAATTTTGATTTATACTCACCATCGCTTAAGGAAGGATATGAAAAAAAGCTTCTAAATAAATATTTCTGGTGTTTAATTATGTATTAATAACTCCTAATGAAGAGTTTGGCATTGTTACAGTGCTGAATGGCATTAGGGTCAAAATTCTGCTCTCTCAAAGCTACCCTATATATTACATGCACTTGTTTCCCATTGAATTCTGCCAGTACTGTCCATGGAAGTTCTATAAGGAATCAGGTCTAAAATCAGAATTCCTTCTAAATGTATTTGGAGAGAAAAATATCTGAACAAATTACATATTGAAGATAGCAATATACTGAAAAAGGTACTTAACAGTTTGATTAAATCTGAGCTGAACTAGCAATATGGCTTATTCTTTTCCTTAATGAGAAACTAAGTGGTGACACAGTTTAATAAATTGAAAAAGGTCAGAATTACCTCAGAAGCACCAGGACAGAAATTAGGCCAAAATAAGAAATGTGTTACTTTGCATACTTTTGTGCAAAGTTAGTTTTAGGTTAAGATACAAAGGGCCAATTTGAACAAATTTAGTTTTCTGAATTCCCTCAGTATCTTCATATACCTCTTCTGTTACTGGTTAGACAAGGAAGAAATAAGTATCAACCTCTGCAAACTACATGTTTTCAAAAAAAATTACGTAAAAAAGCAGAAAGTGTAGTCTGCCAAACAGCTACGCAGCATTTTGTGCTCATGCATCTGAGCTGTTTTCTGAGCAATGTAGAAACTAGAGCATGTAATATGATTTATATATGTCCAGAAGCCCTGTGCATGGCTTGGGTAGAGCATCTATAATCTATGCAAACAGGTGGGCTCGGGATGAACTTGGAGTATGCCTCAGGGGGAAAGATCATCTGTGAGCCTGGTAAAAAAAATTGAGTAAAAATAACAGTATTTAAGTACGGATTGCATTAAATTGCATGAGTCAGGAATTTAATTTCCAGAAAGTCAGGGATAGAAAGTGTTCCTTTAAACAATTTTTTAAGATCTGTTGTTAAATAGCAGTATTCATCTGGGATTTTCATTCTCCATCTGTGACACTTAGTTGGGAAAAAAAATAAGGTTGGCAGCTTTGAATTGGTTATCTAGAGCTTTGAAGTGCCTTTGTTCTTAAAAGCTACTATACTGGCACACAGCATCAGTATGCAGTTGATCTGCCACACACGGGCAATATTTTGGACAGTTTTCTTCCACAGAGAAATTATTTTGGTCCTATTAATAATTACTATTCTGGAAGGAATCAGACATATCTTACATTTAATATGAAGACTTTTCTTTTGCCCCAATAACCCTTGCACTTAAAACTAGGTCATAATTCTATAGTTTTCCCATAGTTTTTGTTGCTGTTGAGGATTTGAGCTAGTGATTGAGACTACTGTAACTATTAAATGATCACAGTCCTCTTGAAATACTAACTAAAGTTGATAAACTTGCTCTGGTAAGTGGGATTTTATATAAATGATGGAGAAAATTCCAGCAAGTCTGTTGGAAGGAAGACAATAGGACAGAATCAGAAGTTTTAAAAAGTTTTCATCTCACAATATATGTGAGAAGAGAAATAA
Organism: Myrmophylax atrothorax; assembly: GCA_026770055.1. Lineage (NCBI taxonomy): Eukaryota > Metazoa > Chordata > Aves > Passeriformes > Thamnophilidae > Myrmophylax > Myrmophylax atrothorax. The sequence goes on along the minus strand of JAOXXN010000065.1, from coordinate 43,336,553 downwards.
CTAGCATACCAGGAAGACTGGATTAACTTTGATACAATTATTTAATATCATCACTAGTTTTTACTTCAAATTGTCCAGTGTTCCATACTATGGTTACCTGCATACTAAATGAATAAAGAGACTGTTTAAGGTCTTTCATAGGAATCTCTTCTCCATCAAAGAGTAAATTTGTTACATATACTTTTGGGAAGTATCCTGTAGATGGCTGCAAAGGTGGTAATGATGTTTTGATTTTATATTTTTTTTTTTTCTCCCGCTAACAGCAGAATCTGTGAGACTTAAAAAAAAGCTGTGTGAATGTAAGTCAGAAAAAGCACATTAGATATCAGATCTGCCTTCTCTTTTACTGCTATGTTAGGCATATATGCAAAACTCACAGCAAACTTAAAATTGTAGGTCTAACAGGATTCAAGCACAATGAATACTTCTTGGGGTATGTGATTTATAGGGGAATAAAAACATTCTTTAACATGGCACAATAAAAATGCCACTCAGTTTAAAAGAAATGTATTATTTAAGGATAACAGGGAATGTAAATTCTGAAAAGCTCCCAGGAAAGTGTGAGAAATATGATCACCAAATCTACTGGGGGGAACAAGTGCAGACTTTCATAGCATGCCTGCAAAAGCCTTTTGTTACTGGTACTACAATTATACTTGTAAGAGGCAGAAGGGGGACTTTTATGACAACCAGATTATGAGTGTGCATGCAGGGGGAACCATCTTTCACAAAAGGACAGCTGAGGGAGCTGGAATCTGCCTGGAGCCAGTGGTCCTTTGATGGAGAAGTGGTGCCTTTTGCCCAGGGCCCAAGCTGGTTTCAAGGTAAGCAATGAAGAATTTAAAAGACAAGATGCCACTTGATTGTCAAGAATAACTTATGCAGGATTTGGATCCTGAACAGTTTGCTGTGGAAGACAAATGTTTTAAAGATTTAGATTTCTAGAAAAAACTAAAGAGGAGCTACCAAAACACCTCACATGACAATCTGGAAAGGGAAATACATTTGAGACAGGTTTTATGTTTGTCAAGTTTTTATTTTCTCACTATGTCTACCATTTTTTCAATTGCAAAATTAATGCTTTGCAGCCTTACATGTTCAATTTCCAAATTGTTGTGTGTTTACAAAAAAAAAAAAAAAAGGCAAGGCTGCCACCCAGTTTGGGCCATAGCTTCCAAAAGAGTATTGATGTGGGATTTAGATTCTGTTTGTGGATTATATGGGCTGTTTCCTGATAGTTAGGGGTTTCTTTACCAATTTTTCTCTGTTGGCTCTTAAGCACCAGTTAACAGTGCTCACCTGTAAACTGCAAGTTTAGGATTACTTTAGCAATCCACAGATTTCACAAGGATTTTCCAGATTTATTTTTCACCAAGGCCTTTCATTCTTGCTCCTTCAACCGACGTCCCACCATGCCCACAGCCTCAACCCTCGATTTTACCACTCATTCACCCCTATCTTTCGATTTCTTCACCTATCTCACA
>JAOXXN010000065.1:43319337-43330254 GCA_026770055.1 Myrmophylax atrothorax | reverse complement strand
CTTCTGGGCTATTGATTCAACGCAGAGAGCTGCTGAGGAGATTTTCCAAAGGGCCTGGCGCGTGAAAGGTGGTGGTTTGCATACAAAATTCAAACATTTCAAGATGTTCCGAGCTGCAGCATTGTTCCTAAAAGGCTAAAATTGAAAAGCATTATGTGCAACTTTGCACTCAAGAATGTCTCTCCAGAAAGGGCAAAGCACATTCCAGCAGGTTTTCCACCACTCTAGGGGAGGTCAGAAGGGGAAAAGCGTGAGGAGAAGTCATAAGCTAGGCTAGGACACACTCTCTAGCCTGACTTCTCACCCTCTATTTGAATCAGCCACTCAAAACACCAGATTCCATCCCTTGTTCTGGATGTAACTTTCCAAGGCATTCCTGAAGTGAGTGGCATTTCTTTCTCTGCCTAGTGGCAGAAAATGATGCCACTGGTAGCATTAGGATGAAGACTACTTTCTCCTATGCTACAAAACCATTTCAAGTTCAAGAAAATATTATTCATCAGTTCTACCTGAGCCTTTATTAAAACTGGATTCCAAATACTCTGTGTTCTGTAGGGATCCTCAGCTTCATTGGAATTCATAGAATGACAGCATATTCTAAAAATTGGAAGGGACCCACGAGGATCACCACATCCAACTCTTAAGTGAATGGCTCATACAGGCTCATACCCACAACCTTAGTGTTATTAGAACTATGCTCTAACCAACTGAGCTAATCTTTAATGACACATGTGATGTCCATATTTTTCTTGTATACAGTTTATCATCCTGACATCAGAGTCCTTCTAAGAAGGAATTTAGGATCCCAGGAAAACAACTTGCTTTGGTTGATATTTTAGAAGACAGCAAAAGTTACATATAAAGTTTTGGACCCTGCCTATGATGAACCTCTTCAGAAGATGGGAAAATCAGGCTGTAAGCACTTCATGTACTTTATCTTTCCACCAGGAATGCCAGCAAGATAATTTCATAAGCCATTATAAAGGTCATGATACCACCAATCCATGGAAGGGGGGGCTATCTTGAGACTGAATTTCTGAGAAGAATGGGGCTATCCTCCCTGTAGATGTGGCCAGCGCTACTTTTGTATAAATACAATAACAAACAGGTAGGATGTTTCTGTACTTATTAACATGAGGAACATTAGCACCTCTAAAGACACTGAGAGAACAGTATTAGTTCTGGGGAATGTCAAATAAGCATAAACCCCGCAAAAATTAAATAGCCCAATTTGTTTTAAATGCATTACTGAAAAGTGAATTACTGAGAGGAGTTATATAAGAACTCCTGCTTTGGAAGTGATGAGGTTGCACTAACAGCACAGTGCAGCTGTAACTGGAATGTACCAGGCCTTTGCTGGAAGACTACAGTGGACCTATCTCCTACATCTCTTTGGCAAACATGTTAGGAAGGGAAGAGGTCAAATCAAAGAAGAGGAAACCTGATCAAGGTTATCTCAGGGACAGAACATGCAGGTTACAGAAAGAAAAATGTTGGTATACACAGGAAATTTCAGGGATTCATTTGTAAATCAGAAAAAACATGGTTAGAAATAGGAAAATAATTACAGAACTGAGGCCTTTTCAGACCTCTGAGGAGATTTTTATTTGGAAAGGTTACAAGACTAGTGTCCCTGGACATCACCCCCTACCAGGATTCTGAGCCTCTGGTTTAATTGTACTAAGGGAGTTTCACAAAGAGGCATTTAAGCTTTGAATTTTAATCAGTATTTGTCATGACTTGCAGCTGGATTTTCAGAATAGTGAAATATTCCCCTTCAGCACATTAGAACTGAGTGCCTTCTCTTTGATGCAAAACTGACTGTAAGGCAGGGTCTGGTTGCCAACTGTGCACTCTGTGTCAGGCCACTCCAGAAAATACTTATGCCCTATTTGACGATAAATGCCTAACTCATTGCATGAGGGTCTGGAAAAGCCTTTTACTGCCTGAAAGATCAAAAGACCACAGCTAGAACCAGAAACACTTAAAGAGATGACAAGGTTTTCTAAAAGAAATCTCACAAGGGGATTTGAAGGGTGCTAAGCAATTTTTTCTTTACTTGGTCAATACAGAGGTGTTTGAATAGAAGCAGAGTTCTTTCAAAAATCCTGGTCCGGCAATTTCTGTTGAGGCTGGGAGAACCTTCTCCATTTTTTAAAAAAAATCTAGCTGTTAATAGTGAAAATTAGAAGTCCTAATTTGAAAACTGGATCTTAAATGCTTCAACATGAAGCTTCGAGACTATTTTATTAGTTAACACTTAATAAATTATTCCTCAGAAAAACAAATATTAAAAAGCACAACCATTGCAGCTTTATTTTCAAAAACTTAAAATAGATCAAAGTAGAAGCATCCGTACTATCAAGGCTTACAAGCTTCTTGTTTGAAGGATTGAGCCAAGATGGCAAACTTTTTCAAATGAAAAGATACATGTATTAAAAGGGAAACATTTATAGAAAAAGTTGAGTGGCTTTAATTATAAAGTTGCATTTTGTCACATTTTGTTTTCAAGTTCCCTTTTAAAATGAAAAAAAAACCCAACCCAAAGGTAATGCACAATTCCCTGTAGGCGTGTGCTAAAGAGCAATATGATAGATGGTAAACTAGGATCTAGGGCTGCACTACTGTACCCAGGTTCATGCTAGCCTCAGGAACTTCTATATCTTTTACCATTCTAGTCACAGAATCATAGAACCACAGAATCACAGAATATTCTGAGTTGGAAGGGAACCAGTAGTATCATCAAAGTCCAACTCTTGACCCTGCACAGGACGAACATGAGAATCATACCATGTGCCTGAGAGCATTTTTCAAATGCTTCTTGAACTCTGGCAGCCTTGATGCTGTGTCCATTTGCCTGGGGAGCCTCTTGCAGTGCCCAACCACCCTCTGGGTGAAGAATCTTTTCCTAATATGCAACCTAAACCTCTCCTGACAGCTTCATGTCCTCAGGCTCCATCAAGCTTACAGTTTCTCTCTTCCCTATCACACTGACCCCCACATTATTTGAGTTCTGTGCACTGCAACACAAGTCTTATCAATACATCTCATTATTAACCAGCTATAGCAGCTGCTTCTGCTGACCTAGTTGTCCAGCCATACTACTGATGCACTTCAAACGTCCAGGATTCCCTGCTGGCCTAATCATGCATCCCTCCTTATTTGGAATATTTTTCCATATTTTCATGTGCCATAATAGCAAAACAAGGATGAGGCCAGGAAATCATTACTTTTTAAATGTTTTGTACTTTGACCTAGTTAGAATTGGACCCAGTGCTAAAGACTTGCAGTGCTAAAAGGGAGCATATATTTCACCACTGTGTAACCTGGGCTCCCAAACTGCTGTTACTTTTTTAAGTTTACTTTATATCAGGCAGCAGCACCCTTTTAGGGTCCTTTAAAGGCTTATGCACTGAGCAAGGGTACTAATGACACATACTTCTAAGCAGCTGATACTCCCAAAATACCAGTGAAAATAAAGCATTCATTTTCCTGTAAAAATTTTCTCTACAAAATAGAGAAATAGGTACTTTTAGCTATGCATCTGCTTTTAGCTTCAAGATGTGTAGCCAGCATTTCCTCCTCTGGCTAAAATCCTTGGTAACAAAAATATATGCTAACTAGATAAGGAGGAAAAAAAGCCCCCCAGCAATCTCCAATTCAGGTATATGTCTGTACACCAAAGAAGAGAAGAATCTCCCCAAATTCGAATTTTCACTGTAAAATAAATGCATAAACAAACACAGACTAAGATACTTTGTTGTCTCCTTGTCCCGAAAATTGTTTAAGTACACTCTACAGCTGTTTAAAAGCTATTGAATTGACCATTTCCTACCATAAACACCAGAAATGCTAGATCCAGCAAGAAACCCTCCTAAGAGCTGTAGGTGCAGCATGGCTTTTCTGATTGTCCACAGCTCAGTCATTATTTGGCATATGGGGAAAATGGGAGAAAATGAGGAGGAAAGGGCTGTTCTACAGGCTGAAATCCCAAGGGAGGGTGAGGGACTCTGACAGGAAGCTGAGAAACTTGGTATTTTTACATGGTTCTTTCTGCTTGTACTAACTCCCAAAACAACCTGTTCATTGTTGCATGTTTGTAATCTTTCTTAGAGTAATATTTTTCAGATATCCAGCCAAATTAATGCTTAGCACATGACAAGTAACAAACAGCTTATAGATTAATAGAACTAAAATACTGATTTTCAAAGCAAACCCTCATCGCTACCCCGGAATAAAAATCTGTTCCTGTGATTCCCATCAGCTATTCACACTAATTTAAACTGCAAGAGAAATATATTGAATTAGTCAGTCCACTACAAACCACAGAGAGATAGGAAGAGCCTAAGAAGATAAATTAGTTATATCACTTCCCTTGCACCAGCTGTTTGTACTGGCAAAAAACTCTCTCATTCTAAGCCCTTGGGCACATCTGAAGCTCAGAAGTAAAAAAGCAATCTATAGTAAGAACATCTACATGAGCTCAACTGACGAAGTCCCACATGACATTCTGCTTGGGTTTGTGTGTAAGAGTTAATTAAAGGGGCTTCTTTATAGAAAAGAGCTAGGGAATTATCATCAAATATGAAAGTACATTTACAGTTATCGAAGCTAGGGAAATCATAGGGCTAAACTGCCACAGCTCTCTGAAGTAAAGAATTTTCAGGTGTTTGCCATAAGCTTATTATCTCTTCACAGTCCTCCAAATCAAAGCGTATTTGATGCTTCCAATGCTAAGCAGCCCATCCAATATCACTGGCCTGAAAGCATCCTTCCCATGCATCTCTACTCAACTGTATCTTTCTCTCATGCGAAAGATCTGATGTGTTTTTTTGAGACTAAATATTGATATTTGTAGTCAGCCCAGCTAAGGCTTTTTTTAACGTAAAGGCAAATTTATTTAATCCTAAAAGTCAGTTACGTGGAAAGAAGTCTTTCTGAATCCTCGGGATTTTGCAACCACAAACCAGAGCGTCATCCAGTAATTTGAGTGGGAGCAGGAATGGTTTACTGTCTTTGGTCTAAACCCATGTAGCAAAAGTTTTCTGCATATTTATCATATACAGAAATGTACAAAATTTTCTGCTAATCTGCAAACATAGAGTAGTGTCTCCTCCTCTCTTCAGTACACAGCTATGAAGCAGACAGGTAAAAACCTACGTCATCAGTTTGTCAGAATGCTAGCAAATACTTCATTACTACTCCACATCCTCTTGTTAGTTGTATCCCAAGAAATCGTATGCTGTTGGACAGGTTGGATCAATAGGCTAAGACTGACTGTATGAGGTTCAAGAAGACTAAGTGCTGGGGTCTGCACTTGGGTCACAACAATTCATGGAATGCTACAGGCTTAGGAAAGAATGGCTAGAAAGCTGCTCAGCAGAAAAGGACCTGGGGTGCTGCTCGACAACAGGATGAACATCAGCCAGCAGTGTGCCCAGGTGGCCAAGAAGGCCAATGGCATCCTGGCCTGGATCAGCAATAGCGTGGCCAGCAGGTCTAGGGCAGGGATTGTCCCTCTGTACTCGGCACTGGTGAGGCCACACCTTGAGTACCGTGTTCAGTTCTGGGCTCCTCACTACAACACAGACATTGCGGTGCTGGAGCATGTCCAGAGAAGGGCAACAAAGCCGGGGAAAGGTCTAGAGAGTAAGTTGTATGAGTACTGGCTGAGGTTGTTTAGCCTGGAGAAGAGAAGGCTCAGAGCTACCTGAAAGGAGCTTGTGAATTTCAGAAGTAGACAGGACTAATTCTCAGTGCAGTATTTTCAATCACTTGGTTACTAGGCTACATTTGTAATTTCTGTTGAACAAACCTACAAAATAATCTAATTAATCCCTAAGCTAGCACAGGCCTATTGCATTCTCAAAGTCTGCAGCTAGTCTGGCTGCAAGTAACTCAGTGGATGGAACTTCCTCCCTTGCTTCGTGAGAGGAGGATCCAAAGCATAGTAGAATTATTGGTAAAAGGTTTCTCTTGCAATAAACTTAAACTTCTCTTCTGATGGCGAAGTGTGATTCTAATTTTGACCTCAGTAACCCCTCTTCTTTTAGTATTTCCTGTTCCTCTAAGAGCCATAAATCAGTGCTGGGAAGATCCTGCATTTGCAGGTGTATCCACAGATAGCCATTGTGGTTTTTATCTTGGAGTTGTAAAAAAAATAAAGCAAGGCAAAACCTCAGAAAGGAAAGTGTTGTCTACCTCTTGGATGGCAGAATAATCCAGGATCATCTGAGACATTACTTATCTCTCTGGAAGACATTCAAGATCTAAAGCATTCCACTTTAGAAATCTTTTCACTGATGCAGCTAACCTTATTCTTGAGAATACTTGGGAATCAGTACAACTACAGAACTTTAACAAGGACCTTTAACAGTGTACACACTGTACCAAGGAAAGTGTTTGACAAGCTGTAGAAGAAAAGAGGGATGTTTATGAATGAGTATAAGTTGGACTATACAAACATGGTGATGAATTCCAACTAAAACCAACACACAACATCCTTGGTAGTTATATCAAGTCAAATAGTGCAATTGGTGAGAAGAAACAACAAACCTTGCCTTTTCAGCATTGTGAACATCAGTTCCTGGTAAAATGTAGAGTGAAGAGAATTTACAGTGTGATGGTTGTGAAGAAGCTTATTCCAGTAGGCTTTGAGGAAGATTCATTTACCTGTGTCTTCACAACTAAATTTACTTCTTTTATTAATCAAAGGATATAATAAGGGTTATGATAGGACATGTTCTCTTCTGCTGAGTTTGAGCACTTTTACATTCCCTCCTAGAGCAATGGGAGTGTAAGAGCGAAGAACTGAAGTGACCTATTCAAGCACATGTAGAAAAACTGCAATAAATCAGAACTCATAAGCTCATCTTCCAAATGATACCTTATCCAGCAGTACAGTTCTGCTCATAATGTTATTTTCCTTACGCTACAAGAAGTCTTTGGGAGTCCAAAACTGAGTCCTAGGACTCCAGGAATTCAGTCTCCTCCTCAGCCAAGAACAAGCCAAAATATTCCTCAGAGTTAATACAAGGGTTGTCTCACAGCCATCCTAAAAGGCTAAGACAAGTTCCCCATCAGCAAGATGAACTGATGTTGGATAAAATAAGGCTTTAATATGCAGAAACCTGAAGGAGAAAACTGTTATTAAGAGACTATGAGTGATGAGAAGTTTACTACTAAGTAGACTGCTAACTTCTACCAAATTACCATTGTGAAGTGGTAGAAAATCCCAGGTAGAAACCTTGATAATGAGTAAACATAAATAAATAAAGCCACAACTCTTCCTCTGGAAAGAAAAAAATGGAACGCCAACATTTTGAGCAGTGTGTTAGGTATTGTTCTCTCACACCAGTGCAGAGGATGTGAGATGCACTTTCCTTTTGATAGTAGTAACATTTAAACGCAATAGAATCCCCCTGAGACGTCAAACAGAGGTGTTTGGAAACAGAATGGCAAATTACTATTGATCTGTGCTTTGACGTCAATTCTCCTACTAGGCAGCACTTGTAACTGCATCAGACATACAACAGAGCTAACTAACATGAGCTATCTAGCTCTGAAGCACCGCAGGGGAGCCCTTTGTAAAGGAACTTCCTACATGTGAGCTAGTTCTGTCTATCATTTAGAAAAGACAAGAGGAGATAGTGCTGTGATTCAGGCATTTGGGGATGGATTTTGGCAGGAGTTCTTGTTTGTTTTTACAGGCAAGTTTAATACTGGCCATGAAGTGCAGAAGCATAAAGAGAGGGTGCCATTTTTGCAAATTTCCTTCTGAAAGTTCAGGATTACAGCAGTGAAAGGCTGCTGCAGGCAAGTTTGAATCCTCTTTTTCAACATAGTGAATGACTGGAATAAACTCTACTGTGATTCAGAAGCCAATGCTTTAAGCTGTTTATCAGAGGGATGCATTATAGCAAAAAGGTGGCTGGGGAAGGGTATTTACTCTGTTTTCATAAAAGATTGGATTAAAAGAGAAATAGATCTCATTCCAAAAGTGAACTTACTTTAATATTGATATTTTTAATATCTGGGGCCCCCAACATAAGAAGGTCATGGACCTGTTGAAGCAAGTCCAGAGGACAGCCACAAAACTGAGGGCTGGAGCATCTCTCCTACAAAGACAGGCCAAGGTGGTCGGGGCTCAGCCTAGAGAAGAGAAGGCTCTGGAGAGACCTTATAGCAGTGCTCCTGTACATGAAGAGAGCCTACAAGAAACCTGGAGGACTTTTTACAAGGACATGTAGGGATAGGACAAGGGCTTTGAACGGAAACAAGGTATGCTTAGATTAGATATTAGGAAGAAATTCCTTACTATGAGAGTGGTGAGGCATTGGAACAGGTTTCCCAGAGAAGTTATGGATGCCCCAACCCTGGAAGAGTTCAAGGCTTAGTTGGATGGAGTCCTGAGCAATCTGCGTTACTGGAAGGTGTCCCTGCCCACGGCGAGGGAGTTGGAACTAGATGATGGGGTTCCTCCCAACACAACCCATTCCATGATTCTATAATGATGATAGTTGTACCTATTTCAGAACCACAGATAACGATAGTATGTCCATGAATAAAGCTGAAGAGAAGGACACCAAAATTCTTCAGGTCCATACAGACTTTAAGAGGTTTTGAAAACAAATTCAGGATGATTGCTTTCTGCTAGCGACTAATTCTGCATAAAGTGGCCTTGGCATCTTTTCTCCCTTATCTTCACACCATGATAAGGATTTATACCCCATTATCCCAAATGTTTAATTGTTTTCTTTGTTAAAGAATTTGGAGCACTACATTACAAAATGTGGGGTCTTGTTTTGTGGTTTTGGGGTTCTTTTAAGCCCATAGTTAATATTTATAGACCAGAGCAGGTCAAATTGCTGTGGAATCACTGTTTAAAGAGATATATAGTCATACACTTGAATATATTTTCCATAATATTGCTCAATGTATTACTTGAATTATTTACATTTAAATTTTAGGGTAATTGTTAGAAAAAAAATCAACTAAAAATGACTTTGCATAGCTATTAACCATCATGTCTGAGCTTCTTGGCTTAGTAATTCACAAGAGCATAACAATCATGAATACCTGTGAAATGAAAGTTAACTGCAGATCAAGTCTAATAGGATGGAAAGTAAATTAAAAGAAGCTAAAAAACCTTATCATATTAGGCTTTCCTCTGCTATGAAGCAAGACGTTATATGGTTAGATTTTAATAGGAAAGTCTATTACTTTCTCATAGTTGCTAATTTCCTTTATCTGTATGAGCCACAAAATTTTCTCATGAAGAATTATTTTTTCTGATGAATTAATTATTTCTATTCATATTTTTATTCTAATTGATGAGCTTAAGCACAGTCAAAAGAGAGATGGAAATGGAAATATTATGTTAATAGAACAAACACTTTATTTGGGCAATTCTGCTATTGGCAAAACTTGCAGCTTTGAACTTTGTAAATGAAATAAAAAAGTGTTCAAATTCTGACCTTAGTGACCTGTGATTTACTGGCTTATTAGGGTATTAATGACCAGCACTTTTTGGAAGTTTTAAGAAATGATTCACCCTCAAAAGGCTCATTATAAACACTTGAGCTCATCAAGGTCCTTCCTTGCCTTTTGCAAAAGACACTAACTGGGAACAGGCACACGGATCAAGATTATGCTGGAGCAGAACTGGCAGATTTTCCTGTTATTTCCAGTGCCTAAACGATTCTTGTTAGTCTTTCATGGTAAATGTAAGTGTTAATGCAAAACGGCTTCTTTTCACAACCTTCCACAGCACTGAATTATTCATCAAAATGGAAGCATGCCAGAAGCCAAATCATAATTTGCCATTGCCACATTATATCTCCATCACAATTCCTTTTTATTGTCTTATTTCCCTATTTGATAAGTTAGTAGTGGTAACCTCAGCTGAAAAATACAGCGAAAGGGAACCAAGTGGCAAGTCAAACGTATAACTATAAAGACAAGAATTCAGCACAGAGGCAGTAAGCTTTCAGATAAGATGATAGCTGTATGTGCTCTGTCTTCATAAGTAGGGAGGCAGAACATAGAGCTAACTGGAAAAAAACCCACTTCATTTCAGCTCTCTCCTCAGCCTCGCCTTTCTCTTAGAAAAATACATTCCACTTCAAAAATTCTGCCATGGTGTTTTCTGCTTATTATGCCTCTGTGGATGGCTTTCCAACTTGAAAAATATCTGATCTGTTTCCAACTCAAAAGATGTTCTCATACCAACTCACTGGCAATCCAAATCTGGGATCTAAGAGGTGAGTTCAGGTCTCCTACTATCACTCATAAGGAAAGACATGCCCTCAGCAACCTTGTAGTTATGCTATTGCCTTCAGCAATTCTGCAGAAATATGACTGACTGAACTTTTAAATTAGATGTAGGTAAATGACTCCACGAGTGAAGTGAGAAACATTAGAACCCATCCCCTAACCCAAGTGCTGCTTGTGCTCTACAGGGATCATCAGGATACAAAACGATTACAAGTCAGAGAACTGGACCCTAGAGGCACATGCACATATCAGAGAAGAGGAGGAAAGACGTTTTGTTTGCTCATCTACAGCATGCAGGTATAGGTAAGGGTGAAATTATTCCTTTTGCTTTAACAAATATGGATTTTCATAATTAAAACCCAATTTTATTTAGAAACATTTCCTCTCTTTTATTAGAGAAATTCTTCTTTTAAACTTCTCAGTAATTTATCTACCTTCCACCTCTGCAACTTGCATGCCTACAAATACTTTTCTCCATGCATCTCTCCATGCTTCTTTCAACTAAAGCTTGTTAGTGAGTCAACTAAAGGAAGCATCCTTCTAACATCACTGATTATGATATTTCTGAAATGCAGACAATAGCATTCATCACTCTTAGTAAAGGTCTGAAAAGATTCTTTTAAATACCTGCAAAACACCTGC
>JAOXXN010000065.1:43267985-43302462 GCA_026770055.1 Myrmophylax atrothorax | reverse complement strand
TCTTGGGCTGGGAATCTGGTAGGCAGTAAAAATCTGTGCAAACCATTTGTTGCGTGATGAAGAACTGCTGCATGTGTCAGATATGCCCAGCATGTTTATGCCAAACAGTGACTGTTCACAACCCTTAGAGGCTTCAGCACATTTCTTTGGTGATTTTTTTTTTTTGGTGTGTGTGTGCATGCTGGTCTAATTAATGAGCAGCATGTACTGCAGCATGTTAGGGAGAAGTGTACTGGTGTCTCTTCCCAGCAGCATCTCCTGCCTGTAATTGCTGCAATTAGTTGAATTAGTAATGCAGACCATTAGGGAGAGTCTGTGGCAGCCTCTGGATACAGGTTGTAATGTTCCTGCACACAATACAAAATTACCCCAGCTCAGCAGCATTGGCTCAAACTCTGGCTTCTGCTGAAACTGTGTCCCTTAACAATTTTTCCTAGAAGAGAGTTGCCTGTTCTGCTGAGCAGTAGGATCAGCAGGATAACTCCTGAAACAAAACAACTCAAATGTTCCTCATCAGGCAGGAAGCATTGCTAAACTCAGGAGCAAGGCAGTTGTACTTCAGTGCTCTCAGTGNNNNTTCCTGGGAATCTCACATCATGGCAAGACTTTCAAATACTTATTCCTGAGAAAGATTCACCAGCTTTAAATAAGGTCTCCTTTAACCTTCCTATGTCTGCTATGGCTGTCTCCAACATGTTCCTTCTTTTCTTTAAATAAGTGTTCTGAGGTCTCAGCCTTTCCTTTAGCCTTTTGTGCCCTGGAGCTATGAGGTACCTCTGACCCCTGCCAGAAGGTCCTTGCTCTCCCCCTCTATATTTGAACTAAGGGGAAAAAAACAGAACCAAGAAGTCAGTTAGAAAGATCAAACTGAACGTAAGATTTCCTCAGTCTTGATTTCTAAGGCTTAGATAGAACAAAGAAAGAAAAACAGGATTGGTCAGCCGTAAATAAAAATGATGAAAATAGAGTACTTGTAAAAGAACAGCCATGAAGCACGGGAATCCCTGTTCTATGTGTTACTCAGTCACATCCAGCATTGCTATTTGGCAGTGTTTTGTAGGATGCAGTCTTGTAGTTGTTTCATGCTTAAATACTTTCATTAAATAGTTCTATAATATTGCCTCAAGGGGAAGTCAAGGTTAAAGTGAACTGAAAGGAATATGTACAAAGAAATTTCCTGCCTTACATGTCAAGGTCATTTTTTAACGTCTTTCAGTCATAGGAAGTGAAAGAATTCTGTGGAAATCCTACTGACTTCTCTCTTAAGACAAGCTTGGCTTTAAAATTTTTTCTGCTCAGTGAGGGGACAAGAGAGGAGAAATGCACAAAATAGAAATTTACTTTTTTCAATTCTTCTGTTCCTGTCGTATACTTTAGAAAGTATTATTTATCCTGATAAACTTTATAACTTATAAAGGAATCATATCTTCCAATATTGAAATGCAGCTATCCCTGGGTAGAAAGATATTAGTTTTTAATTGCACCAATGCAAAGTAATTTAGCACAAACAAAACTACACTACATGAAATTTTTAAGTAGGTGAAATGTAGTTAGTGAAACTGGAGATTTATACTGTAGTTGTCCAAAGTTAAGCATAGCACTGTGAAGAAAGAATAAAATACCCATCACTACTAGTAGACCTTGCTCACTGCTAAAGCCCTGGCAATTGGTTTTGGTTTCCAGGTTGGATTTAGAGTGTGTGGATTTTGCTCTTAGTTGAAGATCTGGTAATTCACACTTCTCACAGAAGAACAGTGATGATTTGCTCCAGTAGGACATAAACAAAAAGTATAACAATGTGTTGTCACTTATCAGCAGCTATACCTATTCGATTACCCACTTGCTTGGATATAAGGGCTTCATGCAACATTAACTTGAAATCAAATCCAATTGAACTGAAAATGTCATTCAGTATTTGTAAAGAATAAGGAGTTCCTTTATAACTCTTTTTCCCCCCTCTTGCTTATTAAGCACCATCATACGAAACCAAAAAGGTAGCATGCCCAGAAAAAAACAGATCATATTTCTTTACACAATGTTGTTTGGGTTTAGGGTGGGTTTTTCTTTCTTTTTCTTAATCCTTTTTTTTTAATGTGTGTGTGGGGTTTTTTGTTGTTGTTTGTTTGGGGTTTTTTTGTTTGTTTGTTTTTTAACTGGGCAACTCCTTGCAACAGGATGTTGGTAGGTAATAAAAGTTTAGATGCATTTTGGAAATGATCAGCCAAATTAAAGGTAAAATATCCTTCCAAACCTAATAATTACGCTATACCTGGTTTGGGAAGTCCTTGTAGCAGGACCTGAAAAGTCATGAAGCCTGGCCCCTGTTTCTCAATCAATTTCCTATCTAATAAGCAGCCTAAGGTAGAGCACACAACATATTTATGCTGCATTCTTAGATACATATACCAGATTTCCTGCTATAAAACTCTCATGCAGCTTGTGTTGGTTCTGGCCAGAGAAGGGCATAATCAGACAGACTCAGACAAAATGCAAATGTGCGATGTGGAATACTCACCAACCCTGCCAACTCCATCCTCTAACTGCACTTTTGCATAACTGGTTCCACACTTGATTTTATCAAATAATCTCCATCCTTTCTCCCCATCTCCACTGCATGCTATTTCACTTGATAGTCCAGCTTTTCTTGCTCTGTGATTGCTGTTTATCCCATGCTACTGATTTTGTATGTATAAAAATGAGGGTTAGAAAAAGAAAAATGCCTCCAGAAGTGGTGTTAGACTTAAGTCAAGGTCATTAATGAGATCACTAGAAACCACAGAAAAGATAAGTACACTAATCTGTGTTGCCATTTCCTATCTTGTATTTTTAATCTCAATACTTTCCATCACAATTCATCACTAACTGATTTTCTAGTCCCACCACATATTGGTTTTCCATGCACCTTCCGCTGAAATACAAACATCTGATCATCCCAAAGGAATAAGGCTATTTCAGTGAGGAAGAGCAGCAAATTCCTGACCACAGAAACAGAGTCAAGGAAACATCCAGAAGACCATTACTCCTTGTAACAGGAATCACTACCTTTCAAAACCCTCCTGGAGCTGAGAATTTTCACTGGAGGATTATTGTATTTGCTGTTTCCACAAGACAGGAGAGGCGAGTGAGGAAAGACCCTAGAAATCTGTCCACTAACTTAATTTCTTCCGACCAGAAACAGCTCACTGAGAAGCAGTAAGCAAAACCACTATCCCGTTTTTGGCTCCTTTCCCCATTTTTGAAATGGTTCTGATTATACTCACCCATTGGCCCCAGGGGCTGTAAACAGATTAATTCTTTAGTGTCTTCACAGTGATCTAGGGATAGTAAATGCTAAACATTCTTATGTACGGGCAACAGGATAGTAATGAAACTTCCCCATATGCTATGATGAAAACCATGTTTGTGCTTTCATTGGAAAGAACATGAGAGAGAAAATATTTTTCTCTTCCCCATATTAGCTAAATTCTATATTAAAAATAATAAGTCACACTACACTATTTTAAAATATGTATTTCATTTTTAAAGAATCCCAGCTTTGAAATTGCTTGGCCTGTATTAAAGGACATAAAACTAAAGATAGGTATTATAATAACTTTCAATAAAATCTCTCTGGCAGGAACCCTTTTTATTCCTTCCTCTGAAAGATTTTTTTATGGCATTTATATTATTATTTTTTCTCTCCCTCTCTCTAGCGTTTAATGAAATTGCCTTCGAATAAAACCAGGGTAGGAGAAAGTGCTAAACTCTGAGTTCACCCCACAGGATTTATGGGCATATTTACCTTCAAATTCTTTCAATTTCACTGAATTGGCTTCCCATTCCTTGCCATGAATTATTAGTTGTGTAATCACCTCCTCCTAATTATTCACTCTAAGTGCCTCTTCAATCTTGCCACAGTGATGGTTCTACATCTTTGTTCATTACACTGTATGTACTGGTGTGGGATGTATAGTGCAAAAAAATTTGGGATGGTTGGGCAAGACCTGCTCAAGATGACTCCATTCCTGTCCAATCTTTCAATTGCCCAAAGCCCTAGTTTATGTATGGGATCTATAACCTTTGCTCCTTTGTTCTACACAAAATGGCAGGTGCTGAATCTTCCTTTTCCCAACTGCAAACTTTTTTTGACACCTTGTTCTTTGGGTGCACTGCTATTTGAGAAAGATTAAGCATGCTGGGTAAAATAAGTCCTGTCACAGAACAGCTTTATGAATTTATAAACAACACACCCAAGAATGATTGAATTTTCCCTTCTACTGGGTAGAGAAAAGACAAGGACCCATAAATTCAAACGCCAGACAAATTCCTGCAGAATTACATACTTGGCAGTTGTTTCACTTGGTGAAGTCAGATTCCATTTTCCTACTTGCCTTTTTCTTGAAACTCTTCTGCACACTATACATATTACTTCCAATTCAACACCATTATTTGAAAAGCAACACTTAATGCTTTGTTGTGAGAGGACTGTAAATCTGTTTGCCACCAAGGAACCACAACTTACAGTACTTCTTGAAATATGACCATCACAAAATGCCAGGCACAAATATCTCTCCAAGAGTGGAGAAATACAGTTTGTATTGACCTGGGCACTGCATTTGCCTTTCACACCTAAAATATAGAGAGCTGAAAGTCAACAAACTTTTCATAAATACAACCACTTGACTCTCTCCATTGCTTCCATACCGCTATATTTTTAAATATCTCAAACTTAGTATTGAACATGGACTATGCATTGTCTTATTTGTCTAACAGCATGCAGTATGAATGCTCCCTCAGAATGGCAAAAAGTAGTGATGCTGTTCTGTCTTCTAGAAACCAAGAAGTTGCTTGGAAAATAATAGGCAGAATATGCAGAGTTGGAAGGGAACCACTAGGATCATCAAGGTCCAGCTCCTGGCTCTGCACAGGACAGACTTGAGAATCACACCAAGTGCCTGAGAGCATTGGCCAAATGCTTCTTGAACTCCATCAGGCTTGGTGCTGTGACCACTTCCCTGGGGAGCCTGTTCCAGTGCCCAATCAGCCTTTGGGTGAAGAACCTTTTCCTAATATCTAACCTATACCTCCCCTGACACAGCTTCACGTCCTTCCTTCAAGTCCTGGCAGTGAGACTGGTAGGTTACCTACCAAGAGGCTGATAGGAAACCAGCAGGCATATACCTTTCAACAGTAGCCCAGTGAAAGTGCATCTCCTGGCTGCATGTTCCTGGCTGTCAAATTATACTATTAAGTGGGGCTGTCCCATGGTGTAAAGGAGAGCACTCTGGAGTCTGAATCCCAAGGACCTGAGTTCAAGTCTCAGTGGGGACCATCCCCTGGCAGTTAAATGCCTCCCTGACATCTGATCCTGTCAGATCTCGGATGCTCAGCAGGGTCAGCCCCGGTTAGTATTGGGTGCTGTAGACAGTCCCAAGGACTTCACTGTCACTGTCCAAGCTTGCTCGGCCATGGCAGATGGACCTTAGGACTTAAATGGTGGGGCCAGTGCCACGCATGCTGTGCCTCACCTAAAAAAATCCCCTGCGCAGGCTGGAAGGGCACACCCATGTGGGGAGAGCCCTTCCCAAATCTTCGTTCACGAAGTCTGACCATACATACTATTAAGTAGGGATCATGAGAGAGCTACTCCTTAACAAAATCAGCCATTTGTCTATTACTATGGCAGACAAGAGAAAGGTACTAGCCAGTTAAGAAAGAGAAAGCAAAAAATAATCCTTGCTCATAATTGTATGTCAATCCAGATTCATGGGAAGTCACGTTTAAAAACAGCCTTGAAAACTTGAATTAAGTCCTCTGAAAACCAAAAGCTTGTCTCAATAAAATCAATAGTTCATTAAGACTGTAAAGTCAAAGTTTTATTGACCAGGTTTGATGACAAATTTCAGAGACTTTGTTCTGTGCCAGAGCTGTGCGAAGACAACAGGGAAAAAACATGTTTCTGCCTTTTGTCTCTGTCTGCTGGCAGTGGGAAGGGTGATGATGTTGTGAGAGAGCTTGAGCTGAGAGAGAGAGAGAAGAGAAGGCAAAGAGAGAAAAAGTAAAGGGAGGGCAAAGATGGGAGAAAGGGAAGTGGGAAGAATTAATTCATCTGGTGTTCAAGAGACCCTGACAGGGGAAAAAGAAGTATTGAACCACAGCAGCTTAACCCAACTTCAATGTACCTTCCCAAAAGCATAAGGAATGTAATTCTTCATGGTGTTCTGCTGATAAGCAAATCCTTCTAAATCCTTTCAATTTATTTCTTGGCCTGAAGAAATTACATACTAGTTAGGACTTAAATAAATAAGTAAATAAAATTTCACTTCCATGAATCTAGATTGGTTATTTATTGATTACATATACCCACAGAGTCACCTGCTCTGCTGTTTCTTTTCTTTCCTAACAGGACAGTGGTCTTTTGATCCTGAACTAGGAAAGGGTCAACTGGCAAGTGTTTTCCAGACTATTTGGTGTAACCATCAAGATTTGCAAGAGCTTTGAACTGGACTGTAAAATACCATGCGTTGATTTTAACACAAAAGATACAGCTGTGGTGTGAGAGAAGAGTCTCTTTCCTGCTTTATCAACAATATTCTCCTCCCATGTGCATTTTCCTTCTTCTGAAAAAGTACCTTGAAGATGAAAGTTGTGTGTTAATACACTGAGGTCGTTATCTGAGCATGATGCCTCTCAGAATAATAACACAGGAAGAATTTTCACACTGACTGTCCTTTTCATCACTTGATACTGCTTTTTCCTCTTCCCTATTATCAATTTAGGGCAGTTAAATGCCTCCCCGACATCTGATCTCATCAGATCTCAGAAGTTTAGAAGGATCAGCCCGGGTTAGTACCTGGATGGGAGACCTCCTTGGAAATACTTGGGGCTGTAGGTTCTAGTCCTGAGGACTTCACTGTCACTGTCCAAGCTCACTCAGCCGTGGCAGATGAACCTCAGGAGCCAAGGGTGGGGCCAGTTCTGCGCACGCTGTGCCTCACCTAAAACAATCCACTATCCAGGCTCAAAGGACACACCCACGTGGGGAGAGCCTTTCCCAAGGCATACAATTATAATTTTATTTCTTATTGAAAGAAACCTGTTACTTGAAACAGAAACTGTCAACCGTCTGTTGTAAGCATAATGCCTGTTATGCAGATGGTGGTGATGCAGGTGAAAACTACCTAAGAAAAGGTACACTAGGTGTGCCCATCATGAACTAAAATAACTAAATATCTTAATGCTAAAAAACAAGCATTAAAGCTGAACCCACAACAACTCTCACTCTGAAACCAGTGAGAGCAGCTGGAAGGACAAAATGCTGAAATTCAAGCACTGCTTGGGACTCTGACTTTCTGAATATCACATCAATCTAGACAGTGTTTCCCAATGCTTGCCCAAGAGTCTTCAAATGGAAGACATTTCTTTTCAGAAATGGTCTGAAAATAGTTTCAGAGTGGTATTCCCTGTGCTGTTACTCCCTCAGAAAAAAACAACCAGCCAAACACACAGGGCAGCATAAGCTTAAACTTGCTCCTCTTCTTAGCATCTGCTTAAAGCAGGAGACAGGAAGCAAAAGCTGAATACAGATTCTCAGAGGTATGTAGGAAAAAACTAGCTGCTGGTGTGGGTTCTAGCCCCTTATGCACTTATTCCGATGTATTAACTTAAACTGTTACAGAAATAATTTTATTAATATGCTGAGCTATAAACTACACTTGCTGAAAACCAAAATGTTATCTACTTCACCAGCAGAAGGGCAGAGCTGATCACTTGAAAGCAGTAACTTCTTAAAGTGCCCCAGTCTAAATTGCCAAGGCCATTGAATCCAAGCCCTCATGTTACTTGAGTTTATACTCCTGATATTGTCATAAATTCACTATCTGACATCAGCAAAATTACCTCCTTTCCTCATGCTTCTGTTTATACTGCCATAAAATGGGGAGAAAACAACTTCTCTGCTTGTTTGGCACACAGTCAGAATTTTAGTAAGAATTTTACATGCTCAAAGCAAAGCCTAAATAGGGAAAAGTCCTTTACATTTAGTAAAGGGAAGCCTATGTTTCAGAAAGTTAGGAACTCAAGTGATCTGAGATGAATCAGCTGCCCTTTGAAGACTCAGCCTCTAGTAAGAGTAAATGGGTTTTTCTTTGCGTGCTGGCTGGCACTTAATAACTGTGTCAGAAGAATATATTTCATTTACACTTTGCTCCTTTGCTGGAAATCAATACGTCGTTTGCTGGCATTTTCTTCTGGACATCTTTATTTAGCTTGTCTTTTCTCCTTGGAGGGGAGGGAGTTGTATTTGATTTTGTTCTGTTATTGATTGGATCTCTCTGAGCAAGAAATAAATAACTAGGCACAGCACAGTAGCTTTAATGACAATCTCTTAAACCTCAAAATCTGCACACCATGTTGTACTCCCCCCTAACACATGACTCAAAAGAAACAAATCTGTAAAGTACAGTAACTATGTAGCTAAGAGGCAGTCACATATGCAATTTAACTGGCACTTCTATTTATGTTATCATTAATAAAACCATACAAGTCCTGTTTCTATTAAAGCAGTATTCTTACTGCGGTAGTACCTACTGCTGAGATCTCATAATTTCTTACAAATGAGGCTTAACACAAACTTTAAGATATGGGAGATCTTTTCCCAGCAGACATCGTTCCCTGGAGAAAACCTGAGCACGTTCACATATTAAACACTGATGGAAGTGCAGCCTAATAGGTTGCAGCTGATCTACAAAAGGTTAGCAAGCGATGGTGGAGGGGCAGTCACTGTGCCCTGGCTGCACTGGAGCACCACGCCAGCCCACAGCATCTCTCCCTGCATCACGTGAGAAGTGACAGGCAAGCCAACCCTAGGGGCTGATGGCAATCTCCCATAATTTCTTTTAAATTGAGGAGTGTTTCTCTCTTAATTTTTGCTCCTCATTATTATATCGGCCACAAACAGTTGGCATACACAACTGTAAAATTCATAAAGAAGAAAATACCCTGATCTACAGTCTAAACTGTGGCACTTAAAATGTAATGTGACAGAGTATGTTATTCATAAAGTAACAATAAACGTAATCACTCTGAATAAATGTGCCTTAAAACAACTTCTGCAATTATTGTAAGTACCTCTGAGTGCAATAAGATAAACAACTACTTTTGAATATTCACATTAATGCACTAGACTCTTCTTGCCAGACAAATATTCCCCTTTCTCTCCAAACATTAACCCACACTTAGAAAATGGCATTTAAATACTGTTACTCACAGGATTCACACATTAGCTCACAAGGGAAAGGCAGTACCCACACACTTAAATGCAGAATAAACATAATGCAGAATAAAAAAATGCACGATAAAACCTGGTATACTAAGTACATATCAGCACCTAGAAAAGATCTGTGAACAAAATTACAGAGCAGAGCATTTGTCAGAGGAAAATAGCCACTAAATACCTGTATGTAAGCATATATACAACATACCTGCCAAAAAAAGGCCATAAATAGTTTTAATTTATAAACAATAAAGAAGTTCATAAACACAAAGAAGGTCACAAAGGTGGCTGTGGCAGAACTCAGATTTCCCAGGAACAGTGACAGCCTCTTAGCCACAAGTTCATCCTTCCTCTCTTAATATAGGATATAAATAATTGTCAGTGGCTAGTACAGAAACATCTGTATACACAACAAGTTATATATTACCACTAACATACTGAAATACTGACATATCAACATTATCATAGTAAAATCTAATAAAAAATTAAGTTAAACAGTTCTAGACATGATTCCATCCAGCAATACAACTGCCAAATATCTGATGCTTAAAAATCATGCTTTTCTATCTTTAACAAATTTTTTTCCTTTTGAAATATGACTAGACTAACAACTTTACTGGAGGGATAGGGAACTGATTTCACACTACATATTAGCAAAAAACAGATAACAAAAGATTAAATAGGTAAATGAAATCAGTCTCACCACCACCAGGAATCATGGGGGAAAATTTAGGAAAGTTAGAGACAGAAGTTTGTCTAATCATAACTTTAACAAGGAAAGATATCTACTCCCATCAAACATACACCCACCAGCTTAAAAACACATTTGCTTCATCAAGCACTGATGAAACCAGGTAAACTTCAACATCATGAGCTGTGGAACATGACAAATGCCTTCTGCACATTAAATTTGAACTGAACCTCACTAAAATGCCACATGAAGTGGTCTAAGCTGCAAACGGTTGTCATGCAAGAAAATGTTGCCACTGGGTAGGCAGACTCCCATGAACAACAAACCTGGTGAATACTTATCCCTGCTGGGCTTCTCAGCAGCCCCTGCCTAATCAGAACATTTGCTCTCTGTGAAGGATAAGAAGGCCATTTTCCTCGCTTATTTATTTAGTTTTCTAGTGAGTTTGATTAAGTGCAGTAAAGGCAAATCAATCTTTTGTGTTTGTGTAAAATGGAAAAAAAGAATAAAGTTAGCTTTAATGGCCCAATAGATGCTCAGCTGGAATGCACTTACCGAGTGAGAGCTAGACAAAGGAATTCAGGCAGCTTAAACACCAAGAACAAGCTGACATCATCTATGCTTCTACCTGTTTAAAGGGAAAACAACAATCCCCCTTCACACTCAGTGAAGAGGATCTCTGTTACTTTGCAATGCTATCAAGGCATCAAGCACTACAAGGCTCTTCCTTGTGTCCTTGTGTCCCTTGGTGAAAGCTGGGAGATACTAGGAAACAAGTATCCAAAGGAACATCAGAAGGAGAGAGGACCTGACATTCTAAATCAATAAGAATACTTTTTCACTGTCAGTAAACTTGCTTCTAAACTCAGCTTTGTCGTGGTGTAACATTTTTGACAACAATGACCTCTTGTAAGGATTGTAAGAAAGAATGAAATTCATGCCCACTGTGAAATGAAGAAACTTCTGCATGAAGAATTTGAGTGAGACACTTATTAGTCGAAAGTAGCACTCTGAGAAAGTACTTTTGTCATATATTTTAATCATACTGTTGACAACATTGGAAATCACAAAAGAAACTCTGCCTGATTTTATGCGATGCCCATTAGAGTCTTCAGTAACACACAGAAATACCCAGGCTTTCCAGAGTACAGAGAGCCAGGTTTTAGCCCACAGAGTATTTAACCTTAGTCTTAGCAATGCATAGAACAGGACAGCTTGATCAGGCAGAGCCAAAATGTAGCAAGAAGTATTTGTCCCCATATCTAAAGTACTCCAGTCCTTGACTGGAAGATAAAAGTGCATGCTTAGGTTTCTTGCTACATCAGTTTCAGCCTTTTCACAAGAATTACAAAAGCAGAAAGAATGAGAATGTTTGTTCTAACACAAAATTAGATGTTCCCTTGCTATAGCAGGTATTGGAACAGCTTTGGGATGATGGCATGGTTCTAGTCTCTCTTGGAAGGAAAGAAGTTCACTTTCCCTTAAAATTCCTTTTGCAACGGTATCATTTGTAGCTTCACTTGTAGTATCCAGGAAAAAATCATAGTAGCCACTGACACTAAAAGGTGATGCCCTCTGCATTTTTACCACTTAATTTTCAGACTTGGGCCCTACTTACACTAGGAGATTACTGGCATGACAGACATGAGGGCATATCCAAGTTGGCAGACCTGCTTCTTTTAGGTCTAGCAATACTGACTCAAGAAGGCTTTTTGCCAGAAGAGTTACACCATCTCTGAGTGTTACAAGCTAAGCTGACGACAGTTGGCATAGTTATATCCATGTCAGGATTTTGACTGGCAACAGCATACAAAATCAAACCATATGCATTTTTGCACTCTAGGACACTGCAGTGACATTTTCAGAACTCAAGAGTATACCACTGTATTACCCTGAATGCTTCACACGGCAAAAGACTTTTTAAAGAATCCTGCAATTTTCTCCACAGTCTTTAGCAGGCATAAAACTTTGCAAGCAAAAGACTATGGTCAGTGAGATTTCTTTTGATTCAGAAATCTCAAGGTCAGAAGGTCCATTATTTTCACCTCGTTTGATCATCCATGTTACACAAGTGTGGAATTACACAGGACAACTGAATGCCAGGACTGAGAGGCAGAGTGCCACTGCCACTGATTTGCAATGACTCTTGGAAGGGCAGTTAACCTGTAAGCACATCAAGGCTTAATTTTTAAGATAGCGAAGATGCACATGTATCTCTTGGAAGCAAATATTTAGAAGCTACTGTGATAATACTCAGAGAAGAGTGCTATGCAAAGCAGCAGAATTAAAAATAAAGAATCATAAGATCATTTGTGTTGGGAAAGATCTTTGAAATCATTGGGTCCAGCCATTAACCTAATACTGCCAAGCCCAGCACTAAACCATGTCCTTAAGTGCCCCATCTACACATCTTTTAAATACCTGCAGGGATGGTGGCTCAACCACTTCCCTGGGCAGTCTACCATTATTGTATCCAGTCCTTTATATTTGTGAGCAGTGATGCCTTGAGAGGCCGCAGAAAACAGAACTCCAGAAAACTTAGTGTAGGATAAGGTAAAAAGGTTCCTTTAATGTCCAGGCCTAGGGCCTACAGGAATATGTGATGATGCGCCTCTATCTATGTCCTGACACTGGTTTCATGTTTTTTATAATATTGTCTATCCAGTCCTCTTTTCACACATCCCCTCAGTCCAGCCCCATCCTGCCCCCAACACACCCTGTCAGGAATTGAGTCTGGGGGTGTTTTGGGACACTCTCTTCCTCATCATCCTCTTCCATGCAGCACGCAGGGAACTTTGGAGGTTTCCAGTGTTCTGAGCTTCAAGGTCAGTGTGCCCATGTTTATGTCTTGTAGTGCAGGCTTTAAGATATTACTCAGCCTTATGCCTTGAAAACAAGACTAAATAGCTAAAGGAATTTTTAGGGATTGATATGAGATAGGGGCTAATATGCATAAAAATTGAGCTAAAGCTACTAGGAATACTAGCACACTAAAATCTACGTTTCATTACAATTATTTCTACAATCTATAAAAATTAAAAATCAAAAATCAAAAAACCCCCAAGGCATCAGCAGAAAGACCCACACTTTCAAAATGGAGCTCCCATATGGACTGTAACAAACTTATGCAGGGTTGAGATAGGAGGGACCTAAGAAACATTCTGCTCTCTTTAATGCTTCTGAAATGAAATATAGCATTGAAAATGACTGCACAGTCCTACAAACTGAGACTCCTGTGTAAGAAGGAAAGGAATTTCCTGCAAATTCTCCTCATCAGTGGAAAAAACCTGTAATGCACATCTACAGAAATAAATGGCAGCAGAGCTTGACACTGGTCATCACCAAAGGCATGGTGGACCATGAGTACTCATCCCATCAAAACACAAACTTTGCTTGCAGACAAGGCACAGCTTTTCCAACAGGTGCAGAGCAAAGCTCTGCAACCTCTGTACCAGGCAGTTTAGAATCTCAGCGGCTCATAGGTAGTGGAACAAATTACCTGGCTGGTCCCAGGATATTCCTTTTACCTAAGTCTCCCACTTACCCAGAATGTGCAATTGATCGAAACGAATGCTACAATCCGACACCATGGAGCTCTCAACAGCTGTCAACTCATTAAGTTCTATTCACTGGCTTCCCACCTCCTTGCCAACGTATTACATAAATTGCTTTTTAGCTGGCAGCCTTCCCCTTTGCCTGAAAACAGTTTGAACTGAGTATGTTTAAGTCTATTGCTTTTTTTTAAAAAAAATGAATTTATTCCTCCCTTTGGTAATTTTCTTTGCTTTGCAACACTTTGAAAGGGCTGCAGAATACTGTTTCATTATCAAGCTGCAACTGGAAATGAATATTTTATAGCAGCTGAACAGAGGTTTGGCTGTAAATGACTATATCCTAATTAAACAAAACAAAAGGAAGACAGAAAGAAAAATTAATTTCATTAATGAGATATTGATGCAATTTACAGACAAAGCCTTCCGACTTAGAAGGAATTCCTGCAATGTGAATTTTATAGAAAGAGTTGGAGGTTCACTGCCTCCCTCTTAATTTATCTAGTGATATTTCTCATATTTCATTCTGCTTTTTTTTTTTTTAGACTCTTTAAAATGCCTAAAGGAATGTTTGGTATCTGTCCATACAAAGTCACATATACAAGTGTTTCAAATGCAAATATATACTTATAATGACTGTGCAGTTAGAGCATGGGAAAACAGAGCCTAAGCGTCATCATGCTAACTGAAACTCCACCGAAGCCTTGATTCCTATCTCTGGCATTAAATAGTTATTTATGTCTGTTCACAGAAAAACGATAAACACAAGAGAAACACACGGAAGCACTTTTCTGTCACATATGCTAATTGGAATGGCAAGCATGAGTTAGGAAGTGGTTATACCTACATCTTTATGTTGCATAGATTTTGTATTTTATAGTTCTTAATGGGCTTTTCTACCACATACTGACATACTACCTATTGAAATCTGTATTTTTCTTCTACAATATCATATGGCAGTAAGCTCCCCATTTTGAGTGAAAGTATTTCCTCCTGTTTGATCTCAGCCTGCTCCTACCTTATTTCACTCCTCAATCTCTGTTTCATGAGAAACAGTGAGCAGTCATTGCCTAGTCACAATTTCTCGGAACCATTTTGATTTTAGAGACTTCTGTTATCACCATTTGGTTACCAGTTTTTCAGCCTGAAGAATGCCAGCCTATTTAACCTCTCCCCAAGTGGAAACCATTGCATATCTTTCAGCTTTTTTATTTGTCACATATCAGTTTTTGAGAGCTGATATTTTCAGTTTGGCTTTTTTTTTCCCCTCTAACAATTTCTAAATCTTTTGTTCGCCTTCTTGAATGTAAATACATGTTCACAAGTAGCCAGATCTGGCCATTTGTCAGCATAGAAACAAATTTTCAATGTTCAGTGTGGTTAAGCACACACATAAATAAGTGCCCAATAATGCATTTTTAGTGTTACGGCCTCAGTTTCTGACATTTTTGAATTAAAGGCCCTTTAACAGAAGGAATTTATTGATTCCTGAGATACTTCAGGATGCCATCTATTGAATTGTATATGGAGTGGGATCTACAAAGAAGGAATAGCGCTTTTGAGAGGATGCTGGATTTCTCAGTCATTCTAAGTCCAACGAGACACCTCTCTGACATTGCAGAAAACACCTGAGTAAGCCCAAGGAATGCCTGTCAGGTTCACAGTGTCAGGAGGCAGAAGCAGTTCCTTGTAATGTGTAATCATTCAAAATGGACTGGAGCAATCCTACTGATGCACATAAGGTGAGTAACAGAGAGAGGACGCAGTACTATAAATCGAAATGTGGAATGTACACTCATACATTCCAGAAGTGAGGACACACTGTAGAATCAGATCCAACTTGTTTTCCTTCTACCTTTTTGATGGTAAACGGTTTTTACATTGTGCATGTTGTAAAGTGAATCAGGCTTAAATATAATGTCAAAATGCTGCATGAATCAAATTAGAAGATAAGAGTAGACCTGAACTTTAAAGAAAACCACAGCTGTACTTTGCAGCCTGACAGACAGTCAAAAATTGAAAAACTATGGCATATTTTGCCCACAATAACCTTTTCTCTTCAAACCATTTGTATCATTTTGGGTAAGCATGACATTTCATTCTGGAGTGGACTCTACTGTCCACTGAGGACCAGTGACAAAATAGTTTAAAGGAAACTACTCTGGTTTAAAGTCAGTGAAGACAAAGAGAATGTACAAAAATAAATACAAAAACTACAGCACCAAGCAACCACAGAATCTGTTTTTATGTGAAATGCAGTCTTCAGAAACCTGGGGGAGAAGCTATTGACTCTTGCCAGGCCAACCATTAATTGCCTAACTGAATACCAGTAGGCAAGTCTTTGCAGAAGGAAGAGAAATCATTGACCTGAAAGCATATAACCTATAATGTTCTACAGTCACAGTTTCTTTAAATCCTGTATAGCATGTGAATGTAAAGGACATACATGGAAACAAAGCTCCTACACAATTACATGTCTTGCCATTGATTTAAAGCAAATGTAATTTCTCATCCACTTCAGCAAAAGAGAGAAGAATATAACAGGAGTGAATGAATGAAATAAATGGATCATTGACCAGTTTGGAAGAGAGACAAGTAACTTTTACAGACTTCACTTACCTCTCTCCCTGTGCTATGATTTGTTTTCTAGAGATGATCTAAAGAATCATCCATGTCTCCATCTCCCACTTCTGCCCAAAGCTGCCAAATCCTTCCTGTTTCTGGTGTGCCTCTCCCTCCCTTATAGTACTACTGAAACTCATGAAATTTGGTCTCCTCCTTTCATCATTACTCCTGTTTTTTCTGCTACCTTTTCTTCTTTTAAGTGGCTCTTCAATACCAACAAAGATACTGATTGTGACTCAAACATAGGGGAAAGATTTCTTTAAATTACACATTATCAGAGAACATAAAGCTTATATGTGAAGATACAACAGCTATTACCTGAATTTTAACAATAATGATATTACCCAGAGCCTCTAATCAGATCAGAAATCTGTTATTAGATACTACAGTACAAACAGGATAAAAGAGATCTTGTTCCAAATACTTCTGTTTAGGCAAAGAAGTAACATATTTACTATGGCAGACAGGGAAATAACAGCTTAGTTTTAAGATAAATTGTGATGCTAAAGGATTAGCTTTTGTTCTATGCTGGGAGATCCCCAAAATACCTTTTTAAAAACAATCTCAGAAACAAAATAATATCAAAGTATCAGTTTTCAGATAATAGTTTTTTTTTTCTTTGCATCTAAATATCAGACACACCATTCAGTGTGTGCATGACAGCAAAGCACCCACTGGACATCTGGGAGAGTGTAGTCCCCAGGAAAGTATCCAGGCTTGACATTCATGGCTCTGAATAGCTAAAAGCAGAGAAATTTCTCACTGCATCAGGAGTGTAGGAACAAGAATCTACAGCATCTCCTTCCCAGAGCAGTGCCCTGATTGCAACCTGCTGTGGTGAGAGAGCCTCTCACCCCTTTGCATGACAGAAAAGAGAACAGCGATATGAGCAGAGGGTAATGTCAATGCTGGCAGGAAGACAGCATTAGAAATACCACTTATATCCAAGATGAACCAAGATGCAGAGGAAGTATGGGCAGAACAAGACTGTTCAGCTAAACATGGATTTCTTAATCTGGTTAGCCCAGGAGATTTCCAAAGAGACTAACAAAGACTTTGCTTAGGAATGTAGTTAGTGCCTATGTAAAACTAACTGAGATTATACTTTAATAATCTACAAAATAGCACTAAAGATTATACTTATGCTTGCTGGGCCTTCTGACAAGAACAACTTCAGGGAAAAAAAAGAGAGAAAAGAGAACAGAATTGTAATTGCCTGCCTATCAGCTCCACTATCATAATTACTTTCAGACTCATGACATAGGTTGAATCAGATGAACACCAAATCAATTTTGCAAACAGCAATCACTGCATTCTTAGCTCATAAATTAAAATGTCACTGGTAGACTGAGTACAAAATAATGTCTGTTTCACTCTTTTACCTTGCAGAGAGAGCAACTTCTTTTTTCTTCTGTTTGTGAGTATAGCTTGTATACCCTTAAGGACCGTACAGTACTTTACACTCATCTAATTCAAACCAAAGTTTGCACAGCTGGATTCCACATAGGAAAACACAAGAAATTATACACTACCTATGGAGTGGGGTAGTGTTATCCCCCTGGGTATTCAGAGCCCTAGTCTAGGTGTGGAGAGATGGTCACACGAGTTTTTCTCCTGCATCTGCACAACATGCACTGTTGGGGATTTGCTGGCTGTACACAGCTTCAGGGAAACAAAAATGCTTTAAGGCTCAAGTCCACTGTCCTCCCCTTCATCCCTTTCTGACCTTCGGTGAACCTCATCAGGCTGAAGGGAGTAAAAGGCTCCCCAATGCAAGGAAAGTTCTCAGAAGCTATTCATTGTTGTGACTCCTTTAAGGAATAAGGTTATCAGATTAAACTGGTGAATCAATAGCATATGCTGAAACCTGACCCATATCAATAAAGTGCTTAATTTCCTATTACCTTTTGTGTCTCATTTCTGAATATGAGTAGTAATAATTTAACAGGCCATTTTGTGCCCAGAACCTTGCCTATCACTTTTCACTCTCTATTTTAAATCACAAACTCTGCAACTGAGAGGCAAAGAACCAGGCTAAGGAGTTTACCTCTCACATAACTAGAATTATCAAGATACCTAATTGTTTTCTCTTTTTTAAGGGCTTTTGCACTTACGTACACTTTAAGGGATTTTTTTAACTTAAAGCACAACTCTAATCTTTGCCTAATGACTGAAATAATTTTTCCTCAAATAATGTGACTAGCTGAGCCCTAAATTCCCTGTTTGAAATCTGCCTCTAACATCATAGTTACTTTCCAAAACATAAAACTTCAAGCACCTTCCTCTCTCACCCACCCCAGAAGCAAAGGAGCTGCAAAGACCAATTGAACTCCCAACTGCTCCAAAATTTTCCTCCAAAGTTTCGCCTTCAGATACCACTGAAAAAGATATCCAGCTGTACTAGCAAATCTAGCTAATAATTTTAAGGGCATTTCTGTAACAGCCAATGTCACTAGTCAGAGTTTTGCCTCGAGGGATATCTTTGAAGAGCTCAGGATTTTTCTTCTGCTCTTTCTAGCCTTCAGAAGCTGAGCTATAAACTCATTGAAACCTGAATATAAAGCACTTCCTTATTTAGTAAAAATAGGAGTGCCTATCTCTTCAACCCAAACAGCAGTCAGTATATAGGATTTCTGGAGTGTTGCATTTAGGAAAAGTCTCTTTTATTCCTTACAGTTGATCACTGGTTCAGAAAGAGAAGTTTCACTTTAAGTGGAATGGTTGACTCTGCCTAATCAGTATGGTAATTTGACCTCATATGATGTGATTAGCCAAATGATCAAAAGGTCTTATCTTGCATTTTTATCAATGAGCTGCCTTCTATTGACTGCCATGGGCAGCTCTGCATCATCTTGCAAAAGCTTCCTGCTCTGCTGTGCCACCTAAGGGCTGACAACTGATCACACTGAAGCTCATCAGAGCTGTGAGACAGCAGTACTCTTGTATCCCTATGATACTGTCATTAGTAGAGTACTAAAATGGCAGTAGGTGCAGACTCATCAGGCACACAAAGCACACTAAAACAAGAAGGAACCTCTAAAGGTGCAGGAGCCAGTACTCAGCTACTTCGGTGCTACACCATCTAAAGCCATGAATAAATTTACTCTTCTAGACCTCTTCATCCAGATGACACCCCTTTTGGATAGGAACTCTCTTCTAACTTCTAGCTGTAGCTTATTCATCATTGGGTTGCAGCCATTTTGGACCATGAAACCCTTTTGTTTAAATAAATATTTTTCCAGACCTCTCTTAGTAAACATGATACAGTTTCAGAGAGCTTTATTCCTTCAGAATGTAAGATAAAACAGCTAAATTGTAACAAATCCCTTCTCCTGAGTCCCCATTCACAACTTTGTCCCTCAAAACCTTCTCTGTACCTGTGCCAAGTCATTCCAGTCATTCTGGAACATGAGCAGATATGCTTTGAAACAGCACTGCGCAAACTCGGAATTATTTTTTCTTTTATTTAATAAAATACTTTGAAGAACAATCCTGCTGTGGTAAAATGGTGGTATGTTTGTGTGAAGAGGTTCATGAGTTCTTTACTTCCACAAGTAGAGGAATGCAGCCAATTATGTTCTGTCAGATATAAAACCAGGTTTGCTACCAGTTTAAACTCAGTTGCTATTCAGAGACTACCAAAAAACCTGAAACCAGTTCTTAAGGAAGGGATTTCT
The DNA here is from genome assembly GCA_026770055.1 of Myrmophylax atrothorax. NCBI lineage: Eukaryota > Metazoa > Chordata > Aves > Passeriformes > Thamnophilidae > Myrmophylax > Myrmophylax atrothorax. Next base: position 43,282,665 of record JAOXXN010000065.1, on the reverse strand, counting down.
AGTGGCTTAAATGCAATGAGTTTTAAGGATCAACCCCATTTACTCTTGAATGAATCCAAAGTAGAAGCAAAGTATCTATAAATGGCTGGAAACAGAATTGTGTGCCTCATCTGAGCATAGAATGAAGTAAAGAGATCAAGCTGAGAAAAAAAGGCAGTTACTTTTCAAATTGCCATCTTTTATCTCAAAAGAAACACAAAAACTGGAACTGATAACTGTCTCGATATGTTATCAGTTATAATAACTACATTACAGAGATGCAATACAGAGTAAGTCCTTAGAAATTCCAATCTCACAAATCAAATATAATGAATAAGGGAGAAAGCCCCACTTTCCATTTCAATTCTGTTCTCCTTATCTGCCATGCTAATATTTAGAAAGTAATTATTGCTCTTGATGATTAAACTTTTTTTTCTCTCTTGAAATGACTGATTTTTCTTTGAAGTCTGCATCACCCTAAAGGGAAAATACATTTCTCAGCAGATTTTTTCCCCCTTTTTTTGCCTAACAAGGAAAGGGGATAAGAAAAATTAGAATAAAATGACAATAAAAAGAAAAAAGAGGAAAGGGGAAGAATGAGCAAGGAAAGACAGGTCTTTTTTTTTCTTTTCCTGTAAGAGGAATGTTTTTAGGAATTTGTGAAGAGGAAGAACTGAAAAATCATGAGCTCCTCACACAGGGTATGTCACCTCATGCTGCAATCTGGAGTTCCTATAATGAGGTGAATGGGCACTGCTGACAGCTTATGGCTGGGGAGAGGTTAAAATGAGTTCTGCATCACCAGACCAGGCCCATCAACACTTCGCATCTTCATTCTACCACATTACATATACATTTTTTGCAGCATTATTGCAGCTGGGTTAATTCTCCAAAGTGAGCACAAATGTATCCTCTCCCACAGTTAATTACCAAGTTAGTCTAGGCTGGAGGGAAAGGAGTTCACACTGTATGATGAGGGGAGGTGGGAGAACCTAGAAGGTTGCATACACTACCAATACAAAAAGATTAAACTATAAAAGTTTAACTACAGACTCATACCTTTCCTATATTATCCCCCATAATAAAAGGCAAATAAAAATGAATATACTATAGGATAAACCAACAGCAGAATATAGACTGATGTAATTTCTCATTCCCTAAACTTCTCCCATTTAAGTGATATAATGAGACATTGGGATTTTTGGAGCACTGAAACCACAAGTGAAAATCCCTAAGAATCAAAGCCCACATATAGGAATGCACTTATCACTGTCACACCTCCAAAACCCTGGAAACAGTGTATGTGATGCAAATTAACTTAGTCAACATTATATAGCCTCTTATTAAATAATTTGGGTGCCTGCCTCCATATTGCTACAATGTGAACATAGTGGTGCTGAGCTAATGGTTGGACTCAATGATATAAGAGATATTTTTCAACCTTAATGATCCTGTGATTACTTCACTGTCCTTTTGCAGAATAGAAAGCATAAGGTGTGCACCATTATAGACAAAAGACACTTTCTCCATAGTACTTACATGAGGCTGAAAATGTTGAAACATACTTCAAGGTACTCTTTGGTAAGAGTGGGCAAAATGCCATATGTCAAAGACATTTAACTTTTTTTTCAAAAAACCTCCAAACTCATCAGTGGTTGTTTCAAATGGAAAGGGAAGGGGAAAAAAAAAAAAGCTGTGAGTTGTGAGTCCTTAGAAAATGACATACTGACCGTGACTCCCAGCTAAGCTCTCTGATAGCTGCTGAAGAAACTACTCAAGCCAAACTATAATTCACAGAAACGAGCTGGAGGAAAGCCAACTCTGGATGAAATGATTGGCTTATTTCAGAATATGAAGTGTTTCTTCTTGACAGCAAGCCACGCTGACTGTCCTTGAGGAGATGTTAAGAAGAAACCTTGATCAGAAGAGAGACAAAGCATCAGCATTGGATTGTGTAATGAATGGTCACTCAATGCCTTTATATCTGCAAAGCAGCTAAGTAAAATTTACAATAAAACAGATGTCTTCAGTTGCCAAGGAGGCCAAGAATATATTTCTTGGACCTGCTTTTTGTGCTTAGTAAATCATCAGCATGTTTCATAATTGTCGTCTTTATTTTGAACACATTGCTTTTGAAGTTAATAAAATTACTTGTTTCTCCTTTGTGCTGGACCATTTGCATAATTATAAAGAGGGTTCATGGAAGAGAGTCAATCAGATAATTCCCCCATGCAAATTAAAGATCTTTCAATTAACATGGCAGGATGTGTGTGAAAACCATGCTAATGTAGCAGAAGATATCCCTAGTGGCAGTTCAGCAATCTGTCTGTATGCCAAGGCATCTCTGCTCTGTCACTGGTGGCTTTTGCTTGGGCAAAAGGGTGGTGGAAGAGAGCAAAAACAGAGCAGAGGTTTATCAGAGATTTTATTGCAATGTTACTGGTGAAGTGGAACAGCAGTGCCTTACTTTTAGTCTTGTTTCAGGCAAAAGTCAGCTTGATTGATTAAACAACTGTGTCTCATCATATTGGAGAAAATTTTTAAGAAGAATTTGACTTCCAGAAAGCTTTTTCATTCACTAATCAGTTTGCTTACAATTCTTCCAGTGAAAGATGACTTCTCCCTCCTGTCTTCAGTAATAGCACACACACTATTTTCATAAGGCTTTTCTTGCTTCCCTACTTGCAAGTAATGGCCCCATAGAACAGCTACTGAAAAGCAGGTGTGAGTAGAAAAGGGCACAGGATACTTGGTAATACCTTAGGTTATACCTGATAAAAAGAAACTAAGTCAGATCTTCAGATTTTATATATACAAGCCAGTCAGCAACTTCAAAATCATAATTTAATACTTCTATGAGTATAAAGATCCTATATAGTCCTTTATGGAAGTATTGCACCTTTCCCTCAAGCATGAGAAACATTAAAGACCAGACACCAGAAGACAGATCCTTGTCTGCTGCTGTGGCACCCTGCTAGCCTACTAATCACTGAATAAATTTTCAAAAGCAGCTCTTGCACCGGAGAGATAACATGTCTGTGTCTTCCAGCAAAACAAACTAAACTATATAATTTTAGGTGCTAGTTGCTCCTCACTCCTGAACTGGGACTCAAACTAGGAGCCTGCAAGTCTGGAAATTGAGTGTCCCTGTGCGAGCATGTTAGAACTCTCCCATGAAGGTATCTGCTTCTCTGGTGTCACTGATATGTTCCCTGGGAAGCTGCAATACTCTTAGAAGCTTAGAAGGGAATAACTTACTGCTAGCCTTAGAAAAAATTAAAACAAAACAAAACCACCAAACAAACACCCCAAGACCTGCTGTTTGCTTTATGTAGGGATAACTCAGCAGAGTATGCATTTGTTTGGATGATGAAGAGATGTAACAGCAGTGACTGTCACAAACTCCAAAGTATTTTAAAGAAAATGAGGAAGTTATCTTTGCTGAATGTAGCCAACTGTATTTTTTTAAACCTTGGACACTGCCTATTTAAAGGAATAAGACTTTCACAAACAGGAACAACCTCCTACTAACTAATCATGAAGATGAATGGGTAGTTTTGGCATTAGTATCTCCCTCAGTTTTAATAATTTCATTACCAGACAGCCAACTGAGAGACCATCTGCTTCTTGCTACTAAAGTATTGGGGAGCATGACCTAATTTCATTGAACAGGTACAAAACTGGGAATCATGAACACTTACTGTAAGGCCCACTGCTTTTCCCCTGGATTCGGCACTGCACTGATGGGACAGGCCTAATCATTCACATCTCCACTTTTGGGGCAAATCACTTTCCTATTAGGTCTTAGTATTCAAAACTCACAAGGGGATAGTGTTATGAATGAATCCAACTGAGACACAAGCCTTAGAGAGCAGCAAAATTTGCAAGGAAGCAACTGTAGCTCCCGCATTGTGCATATAACCTCCAGATCACTGGAGTTTTCATCCATCTACCAGCATTTAAGAATAAAATAATAATAATAAAAAGCTGATGTATTTGTATTCCTGTGCTTCTACATTGACTGGTTTATAAAGTCGTTCAAACTGATCAACAGTTTTAAATGTTATTTTTGTGGTAGCAAATAAAAATCAGAAGTTCATTCTCAGCAGGCTATTAGTTTTATTATTATTATTAATACTAGTTGCTCTATTATGTAGCACTAGCAAAGTAAACTCAAACTCTTTCAGCACATTTTAGCTTTAACGAAGCAATTACTTGAGTCAAAATCATGCATCAAATTGAGCAACTTCTAGCAGGAATTATATTTCTGTCTTCAAGTCTTTGTTTTTCAAATAGTAAGGCATAATAACTTCTTGAAGAATTAGTAATCAATGTGTCACTCCTCTAAGTAATTATTTTACTTGAAACAAGTAATAAGCCTGTGTTCCCATTTGAGGGCACATGTAATTGCAATCTATTGTTAATTCTGCAGTCTTTTGTATAGAATGAATATTCAGCTTTAATAATCGTGGGAAACTATCAAACTATCTCTAGTGTATGTTCTCTGTAGAAAAAAAAAGAATGAAAGAAGTTATCACACTGAGTAAGTTTTTAAGTTTCAAACTTTGGAGTAAAACACAATTTACTGAAATGCATTCTGTGTGCGATATTTGTGTGCATACTCAGCATTTCCCAAGTTTTATTTCTTGTTTTAAAAGAAAACTATAGGTCTAGAAGAACCTGGAATCAGATGTGCTTGTTTCTTTATGTTTGCCTCTTCCTCTGTATTCTCTGCCACATCAGAAGAAGGGCACAAGGCTCTTCTCTGCCTCACTTTCACTGCCTTTAAAGTGAAGAAAACTAAAACCATCTTAGGTTCAGAAAGCATTGTCCTCATGAGCTGTTGCTTAATAAGCACTTTAAGATCAGTAATACATGTTCTTCGTGAAGCCCAGAGCGTTGTTTTTAAAAGATAATAAATTAAATTGTAATATAATAAAACTTCTCCGCTCAATTTATGTCTTAGGATGCATTTGTATTACATTAGACCCTGAAGGTGCATTTTTTGAATGAATTTTCACATGAAAAGAAACAGATATTTTACGCTATACATAAACACTACACCCAAGTATGGGCCATGACTTGCATCCTCAGAGCTGTTCCAGAGCTGATGGCTATAGCCCTAAGTAACCTGATATGACTAGACCTGCTTTGAAAAGGCCATTGCTGTAGCTCCTTGTTAATAAAGCTTTTCTGGACTGGCCTGAATATTCCACACTTCACAAGTGTGAACCTCGTACGGACACACAAATGGACAGGACATCAGTGAAATCCTCAGCCTAAACAGCACCTGACAGCACACAAAGTGCAGTCAAGGCTGTGCTTTGAGTCAGTTTGGTGCCAAAGATGATTAGATACATTACCTCATGACTGTGTCTCTGCAAAGAAGTCTTTCCTCACAGCTGGACTTCATCTGTGGCATTGTCCTGTGTTAATGCAGCCAGATGGCCTTTCTCCTGCAGTGAGCTCAGGGAACACGCACAACTGACCACACCTGACTGTGCAGTGCTGCCCGTATTGCCTCCTGCCACTACAGAAAAGCACTATTTATCCCAGACTCCAAAAGTACAGGTGTCACAGCTGTGCCTCTGTCATCACCTCTTGCAGCCCAGTGCTTACAGCACCATGCTGGGGCTTTAATTAACTGCTGACAAAGAGAGGACATCAGCTCATCAGCCATCAGGAAAGCCTGTGATCACTCATCATGCACTGCTGCCGCAAGACCAAGATGAAACCAGGTCTCCAAGCTGAACATTTATGTTATTGTTTTTATTTTGTCTGTTTGTTTGTGGTTTAATGCCTATGCAGTTAATATGAGGGCGATAAATAGCTTTTTGAGAAAACTAATTTGTACACAGCTGCAATTAATCAGAGAGCAGAGAAGAGCTCACCAGAGCTGAACGCCCTGCTGGAACAGATGGTTGTGCTGCTGCCACACACCCCTGTATTCCTGCGAAGGTTGAGCCAAATTGCAGAGCCCTGGGAATTTGGTCTTGCACACATGCTGGCTCTCCCCACATCAGGTCTGCTAGGGAAAAGCTTAAATGATTTTCACCTGGAAGCCTCCTGGGGCTTGCAGCCATTACTTGAGAAGTTTAATAACCACTGGCAGGGAAAAAAAAAAAAAAAGAAACAAGCAATCCACTGAACTTTTCCAACTGTGCAGCTGAATTTATCGTCTAGTCCTGTTCCTGGCTGTCTTCCTTGTATTGCCTGATGCTCAAAACTTTCATGGTATGAGAGAAAAACAGCAGCCAGATGGAAGCTCCTGTTCACAACAAAGCAACCTGAGAAGAATCCAGTAGTCTTGGTTGTTTCTACTGCTTTCCATATGAATGCAGTAACAAGTTAATATTCTGAAAGACAGAGAAGTTGAGGTGCACAGAGAGGTATAACATTTTCAAGGTTCTGGCTTGCAGGGTGGATCCCTACAAACCTTGGGAATTGTTCTACACCTGTACTGAATGATGTGCTGATTCAAGTGGAAATTGTGAGAGCCAGCACCAAATATCTTCTCTGAAATGAGAGAAAATTTCATTCCATGACACTCATCATGCTTAGGGCATGCAGTGGCTTGTAAGATGATTATTAATTAGGTCATTCACTAGTGCCTGAGGTGCACTCAAGAGGTACCAGGAAGAGTTCTAGCATTGACTTTAGAAATCTTATCATTTAAGACAAACAACAAGTGAAATACAGAAAGATTATGTTTGCAACATGAACCTCTTTTTAATATGTAGATGCTCTACTTAATCACTAGAAGATGACTAATATCCTTTAGGTATTACTGCTAAAGTGAGTCTTAAATGCAAAAGAACAGTGCTTGTGAAAATGCCATAGCTATTACAAGTGATTCTTCAAAGGTCAGAGTAAAAGGTCCTCCCACACGTGCTATTACACTGTGGAAGATAGTCCCAAAAGAGATTAGTGTGAGACATACCAAAAACACAAGACCATGTAATGTCTGCTTTAATGCTGATGATTTCAAAACAGCTAGAATCAATTTTCATGACTTGATTTAGAAACAAAAGGAAACACAGAAGCCACAATTCTGACTGTATGGGCTTGCTGCAGCCAGGGGAAAAGATTTTCATTTTACTCCCCACTTTCCTTTGCAAACACATGCAGTCTTGCAGCCATGCCTTGATTAAGGGAAACACCTCAGCTAGGAAGTAAAAGCAGATGGCCTGACGAGTTAAAACTTACAAATGTCGCTCCAGTAAATTCACATCAGATAATTAGTGTCAGGTTTCTACTTCTTTCTTCCTTGCTAACTCTTCAGTGTCTTCAACAATTTGCTATTACCTTGCAAAGGAGGGATGAGAGAAAGGACACTCAAAAATGGTTGCTTGAAGACATAAGCACTGTGGCAGGCACTTAGGGAGTTCTAGTAGCAGGGCAGAAAGATACCTGCATAGATCTTTAAGGAGACTGAACTTGTGAACCTCAGAATAGAAAGGCTTTTTATGATTCTGCACAAGTTGTGGGTGCTTTTGCTTCGAGGACCTTACCTTCCCAAGATCCAAGAAGCAATTACAGCAATGTCTCCAATAAACTTACAGAGTGTTAGCACTTTACTCTTTTACACAAAGTACTGCAACTGTATTCATCAGGCTACTGTCTTTGGCAGTTGTTGCAGGCAAACAAAAGGAGTCACCGTTGGAAGATTAATCATAACAGTGGTGATCAAAACAAAAGCAAGGCCCACAGTATGATGACCGACAGTTCTGCAGGTAGTGAGAGGCAGTTTTGGGCTGAGAAGTTGAGAGGATTTCCATGTGGACAAAAACAACTGCACATGCAACATCAGCTATGAAACCAGAAATCCAAGGAGGACGTGCCATGTCACTTTAGAAGTGATAAAAAGTGTTATTCCAGACCTTACAGAACAGATACATAGTTTCTTCTATTATTAAAATTTTCCAAACACAAAGCCACAGATCAAATATAATTTTGTTATTGCAGTCAGAGGCAGAAGTCCAGACTTCTAGTTTCAGTAACTGGTTCTGGTATTAGACTTATACCTTATAGGGCCACCACTATTACAGCATCTGACCACATTTTATGTTTTGTCCCCATAACTGATAGTAGACTATTAACCTCACTTTCAAGAGAGGCACTAACGCACCATAAGGTTATCTTCCCTAAGATCATAAGGGAAATTCATAACAAGACCGAACTGACCCAATTCTCCCAAGATTCAGGTTTTGAATTTTCTTCTTTGCTCAAATCCCCTGAAATATTGATAACCTCAGTTAGCTGTGGATATAATTTTATTTTCACCAAGATGGGTAAGAAGACTGAATTTTAGTCTTCTGAGTTGCTAGAATGAAAGACACTACAAGAAACTCAGTGTACTATAATAATCATTTGCCTCATGCCTTGCAGTAGTAAAAAAAAAATAATATCACTAAAGCACGTTATTCTTCAGATAAAATGCTCTTCTCATTTCTACTGTATTGGTAGTTCTGCAGTGATTGACTCCATAACAAAGGCTCTCCTGTTTGCTCTCTAAGCCATAGTTAAGATTTGCTCTGTAGTGCCTCACAGTGAAAGCTCTGGGTGGATACCTGTGGGCAGCCAGCAAACAGTGGCAATAAAACTGATCTCAAAATTTATTGCTACAATATACTGATTGTCTTCACTCCTCCTGCACTGAATGGGCTGAAGATAAAAAGTGGGAAATATCCTATTGGGAGTTATATATCAGCATTACAAAGCAACTTGATCAATCTCTACACAAGCACATCAGCCAAAACCAGCACAGAGACATAGCAGCAGATAAAAAACCAAGAGCCTGTGACCACACAGTGTTCTTACTGCCTGGAACAGGACAGCTAATGCAGAGTTCAACACTGAGACTTGGATACTCTGCTTTTATGTGACAGTGGTTCTCTCAAGTGAACTAGAGGAAAAAAACTACCTCAGGCTAAGCTAGCAGTAGCAGAGCTAATGACTATTTGAGATGTACTTTTACAATAATAGAAAAGGACAGCTGCTACCAGATTTTGAAACAGGTATGGGGATCTAGCACATGGCAGCCCAGCTAAATAAATACCCTCATTAAGAGCTATTTCCATTAAAGCTATCATCACCGTCTGCCTGCAATTTACATGAGCTTTTCCTATCCACATCAGAGCTGAAAAGGAAATGGTGCGAAAGGGAAATGCACTGATTTGAAATAAAAGTTGCACAAAAATCCTAAATCCTATTCAAATGGTTGCTGTTAGATCAATTAATGAATTCCCACTGCCTGTTGTGCAAAGGCGCCCTTATAAAATTTATAATTTCCCTGCAGTCTCCTATAAAAGACAAAGAGGTTGCGTTTTTCTGGAGATTCCTTCTGCCTTCATGTGCAGATCACAGAAAGCTTTTTAAGGACTATGCCAAAGTGACCTTCCTGTGTGCATGGGAAACTGCATCTACTGCATATGCTAAGTGTACACATGGAGTCATGCATGTGTTTCTTGGTGCCTACAGTCTGCTGAATGAGATCACTGCTTGTGGGAAGGAGTTTGCTGTACCTGAGAGCATTGATGTGTGAGAGAGGAAGATGATGTGTGGGAGAGCACAGAACACAGACACATGAGTATGCGTGTGGTTCTGAGAAACAGTTGCAGCAGACAGAATGACATGATTGAGAACTTTTCTATCACTTTTTGGAGCACATGACTGTACACTCTCTGGGCAAAAAGTATGTATGTGGTCATTAGAAGCGTACTGTAAGGCATCATATGTAGCTATATTTGCTTTGATGAATTTATTGGAGATCTCTAAGCATGGCGTAAACTTTGTCGCCTCACCTTACATGTTGGCCAGTATGGGAGGGACCAATGCATCATAGGACAAGTTTTTCTAATGTAACTAAATACAATACCTCCTATCTCCCCTTCTTGGTCTTACCGACTCATCCGACATCAGATTGTTGAATTGCTATCCTTGCAATATTATTGTCCATGAAGCAGATATTTTGGGTTTAACTCCCATCATGTACATGGAACATGCATGAAGCATTTAGTTCTTTGGGATGGTAAATCATGGGAAACCTTCCCAACATCAACAAAACTCTTCTACCTGCAAGAAGCAGGCAGGAAACTGATGCCTTTATCTGTTTGAAATCAGATCAAAATTAAAGTCTTCAAAGGTACAGGCATGAACCAATTTATGTTTCAAGTGATTTTAATACTGTGTCCTTCTTGATCTTGAAGGGAAGGAGACTTTCTTCCCTCTAGCCCAAAACTTCTGCTTGATCTTTGCAAACAGCAGCCTGTGTAATGTCTCTTTTTTGTGACTGGCAGTCTGTGGGGCAGGAAAGCAATCCTTGCAAATGAAATTCACCTAGCATTTACCAACCAGACAAGAGAAAAGGAGGCTGAAGTGAAAAGGAAGCTTTTATTCAGCAGGGAGCAGAGCACAACAAGGAAATAAAAAGATAAATAAACCTGTCATAGACTTTTGCTTTATGGAGCAGAGGCACAGTTATTAGGTACCCGCAAAGAAGGCATGCTGGATATATGACTCCTAATACATCGTCCATAATACAGTGCTGTGCAGAAGGCATACAACTTTTCAAACAGTTGTCAGAGTCAGAAATAAATACAATGTCTTAGTGGAAAAAAATGACCAAAAGGATTAGAAGTGAGCAGTGGGGTGGTGCAGCCAGAAGTCAGAGAGCTCTCTCTGACAGCATGTTTTCATACACATTACTTGCCAGAAACAGGAAAATTATTGAGCTATTATTATTATTTTTCTTTTCATAATCTGTGTGAGGTTTTTACTGCTCCTAAAATGTGACAAATTGATAGCGCTCACTAGAAAAGAAAGGGAGCAAATGCAGAGCTCTGCCAAGCATATCTCCATCCAAAATCGTGGCACCCTTTATTACAGATGGGTCACACCAACCATTTGAAGACACGGATCTGACTCACCTGAAGGCCCTGAAAAACCACTGCTAATCCTTCTCACTGGTGACATGTAACTTTTTACATATTCCCCCTCTTCTCACAGTTCTGACAAACTTCAGATCTTGACTCATATTTCTCTCCAGTTTTCTATGTCTGGGGTCAACAGCACACTCCACCATGCTCTGAAGCATGCCATCTTATCCCAACACTGATCTCCTAAAAATGATATGAATGTCCTAATCTCTGAGTTATGCAATCACTGTAGTATCTCCTAATGCAATAAAGCTAAAATTTTTGTTATAGACTGGAGTCCTAACCATCCTTCTGTCTGCCTATTTCCACAGCATTGCAGATTCTGGGGGCAAAGAAATATCAGAATGTGTAGGTTAGTTCTGGGCATATGAGGTGTGTTAGGAAAGCTCAGGTTAGAAATAGAAGGTGTTTGGCATGCTGTAATAAATGCTGAGTGGAGGATGTTTTGTTCTGTAAATTTGTTCATTAATACTTTGGACTAAGTAACAGCCAATTTTTAAAAAATATTTACCCTGCTAAAATGCCTTTACTGTGAGGTTATTTTGTTTGTTTGGTTGGGGTTTTCATTGTTATTCTTTTTGGTTTTTTGTTGGTTGTTTTTTAAACATTCAAATATTATTGATAAAAGCTTTAAGTAACAGCAATAAGTAACATCTAACAATTATTGCTTATGCTTTCATGACACCATTAGACCCTGCTGTCTCCATGCTAACTAATAAGTATTGATTCAGAAAGGAGAAAGTTGGAAGATCTTTCTTATCCTTTGTTCTCCAGTCTGCCATTTGATATACTGCAATTCACACAGCAACCACTTCAAGACTATTGCACATCCCAGCCCAGATTTCTTTATAGACAGCCTCATTTCCAACCCTGGTGTGAAAAAGAAAATCAAACAATTTGCAACAATGGATGATCTCAGCAGTGAAATTCTGTCCGACCTGCTGCTAGAAGTAAGGAGTGTATTACTAACTCGAGATATGTAAGTTTGTTATATCATAATATCATAAGCCCCAAAGCTTTCAAACTGAACTTTCACCTGAATAGGACTCTTTTTCTGAGATTTAGATAAAGCATTTTTCCCATCCTTACACATGGAGCAGTGTTTATCAGAGCTCTGGCTGAAACAAGTGACCTATCACTGCCAAGGTAAACCAGCTGACAATCCACCAAGATTGGCAACACTTCTTCACTTTCACTGGTCTGCCTGTCTTTCACTCTCTCTTCCTAGCCTGATGTCTTCCTCTGATCTTTCTCCTCCTTGTTTTTCATATTCCTCTCCATCCACAAAATGTTTCACCGTTTCGGTAAAACAACAGCCTAGCACAATTACCATTCCTTTCTTATAGTGTACTAACACGTTATGAAAAATATAAGTAACTTTATTCTTTCTATACCCTAAAAGTAAGCAAGAAACTCATCTCTGACCCCAAGCCTAGCAACTGGTGATCCCTAGATATGTGATTTACAAGAAACAAAAATGAATTTACATTAGGAACAGCTCAAATTACAACAAAATAAAAAGTTTCATTACTTTCTGGCTTGTAACCAAAACACAATTAGATGTAAAGTAAGGCCAGTTTTTATACCAGTACTTCTCTTTGTCATGGCACTGGCTACAGGGCTATCAGCCTCTGGATTTGAGCTTTTTTCCCTTCTTCAGTACTCTACCATGCTTAGAAATGCACAAATATGAAACCTAGCTTTATGGACAAGGCCAGAGCAATGAAGCAGTGATTTGTTCTCTCAATAAGGGTGAGTGACAACTTCATAGAATTAAGCACTTCATTCACTCTGCAGTTAAGCTTTATTCACGTATTATTTAATGTAACATAAATAAGTTTTATGGGTGATTACTGAGACAGGTGTGTTGCATACTGCATCTCTTAGATTTCAGGCCAGAAAAACAAACACACGAATGGCAAAATTACTTAGTTGCAAGCATTCAGAGAATGCTGTGAATGTTTAAAGACATGCAAGTAAGTTTCACATTTTATCTTCAAAAAACTCTTTTGAAGTTTGGCATTACATTTATTTACTCCTCACCCCTTCCCTACATTTTACTGAAAAGAGCATCTTTCAGATATCAAATTCATTCAAAATCAATTCATTGTTCTTCTAACTTCATAAACTAAATGCTGCAAAAGTGAAACATTCACTTTGCAAATAATTTAAATATCTAGCCTTGTTAATTTGCACCCTTTATAATGCAACAAAATTTGTTGTTCACATGTGATGGATAGTCTATAGGGAAGATGCTCTTCTTATTACAATTATGGGGCTAGACCACTTCCTTGCTAAGATGTAATTCCATTTGGAAATATTTGTTGGGCCAATTCTAACTTCCGAGAGTGGAAACGAATGTGCTTCTGAAATTTCATTTAAATGGTCTATACACTTATTTTCCTTTAGCTTCTGCCAATAAGCTCCTCCTGATGCAGTACTCACAATTTTCAGGGAGTTCCTATTCAAAATAAAAGCAGTTTCACTTAATTACCTTCATTGACGGCTTTGACTAGTGCCTTTTGCACTGATATAGTCAATTACTGTATCTCAGCCAGGGTTGCTAATTTCTTTCACCATGCAAACAATTTGTACAATCATAACTAAATCTTCAGCAACCTATATGACCTGTCCAATTTCTGCAATGAAAGTGGGCAGAGCTCTGACCATCTATGTACAGAGTTGCCTACTCAGAAATATACTACATAAAGGTAAAATCAAACATATACAATTCTTCCCATAAGGTAACTGAAGCAGTATCATACCACAAGAAGTATTAAATGATTGAGTAAATGCTTCACTTTCTTGGATAACAAAGAGTCTTTCAGCATTTCCAGAAAAGCAGGCCTAACTTCTTTATTGGACCAGTACCTGCAGAAGTCTGAGCTGGATATGCCATTCTCTTGTTGCTTTTTTTTTCTCCTTGGTCTTCATGAAAACAGAGATTAAAAAATGCAATTTTAGGAATTAAGTGGATTTGCACCTACTTAAACCTGAATCACCAGCCTCTCCTGTTCTAAACTGTTGTGGGCTATTTCTGCACATTGCTACACAGCTTTTACACTCTGCAAAAGAAAGATGCATATGAGAAATGAGGGAAATGAAGCTTGAACAGACTAGAAAGACAAATATGTAGCCTATTAGGGACCTAAAACATTTAATGCTCTCTTCATTCCCAAGAATTGTAAAAAGTTATAAAAAAACAACATAGAAATGCAAAAATATTTCATGGAGCATTAACTTCTGACTGTATCACACTGGATGGGATATGGGACAGAATACTTTCTTTTTGATAAATATTTCTCCATGACTTTTGCAGATTAAGAAGTACGTTGACAAACACATTATAGATTTTTTTTTTTTAGCTCACAGAAGCTTGGAGCAGATGACATGCAGTGTTTTGACTTACGTGAAGAACCTATTCACCACAGAACTGTAAAGGACAGAGACAATTTTAAACCAAAATATTTTTGCAGAGTCGTGCTACTGATTTAAATGCCATAAAGGATGAGAAAATCTTATCCTCTTCTGAAAACTCTTCCCAAACTATTCTGACAAGAAAAGCCTTCACATTGTACTTCAGTATCCAGGAAGAAATGTCCCAGTATTCCAACCTACCATCATGCTATGCTGAGTGCAACTATTTACTTGTTACATATGTAGGTTGAATAGATGGGGAAATACAAGGTCAATTCATAGGCACACCAGCCAATTAAGCATATCGAGTTGAACACAATTATAGTAAATTATGCCAAGCATGATTA
>JAOXXN010000065.1:43214200-43256359 GCA_026770055.1 Myrmophylax atrothorax | reverse complement strand
AATAGGGAAATAAGCAGCTCTTCCTTCCTAGCTGGTGATTAATCATTCTGCACTGCAGCAGAAGCCATACTCCATAGGCTTCTGAGTGGCAATGTTACAAAAACCAGTAGGATGGCCATTTGATGGAAAATCGTTATCTTCCCTCTCCTCTGTATGACCACACTGACGGCTGCATAGAAGTATGTGAACAACCTGTATGAGTTGCAGAGTTGACAGCACACTTTCTTCAACTCAGCTTTCAATAGCATCACTCTGGCACTGCAAATATTATTTAAAAAAGAAAACAACACTTTTAAGACCTTAGAAAATCTTTCTTTAAAAAAACACCCTGAAAACAGTGAATTTCAACACTGCTTAAGACCAAACAGTTCCCATTGCAGACATCTTACTATCAGTTGGTCATAATCCTGTTGTATAAGAATAATATACTTCATTAAGACAATTTTTTCCCCAAAGTCATATATTCCCAGCCTTGGCATAAAGATGCCATTTAAAGGGAACATTCCAATGCCCACTCTGGTCTCTTTCCCAACTCTGAGATCTTTCAGATAATGACAGAAACCATGCCTTCAGTAATATAAAACATTAGTGTACAGAAGTAGGGTTGTTAGTGTAAGATACTCCGAAGCTACAGAAGGCATTTTTGTAAAAAAAAAACCAACAGTGTACTACAAGCAAAAAGTAATAGATCTCTGCAATTTGACAGTTTCTACAGACTGGAACAGTCTTCATAGTCTTTGACAAAGTAAACCAAGTAGATTACCCTATAATTGTCTACGATGTTTACATTATTAGGCTAAAAATACAAGATCAGTATCCAACATGTAATGCTTTTCACTGATATTCAATTCCTTAGCCATTATATAAAGACCATCTAAAAATCTCTCTTTAATAATATATCCATCTGATTAGAAAATTAAAATTCTGATGGAAAATTTTTCTATTCTCAGCTGTAAATGAAGAGAATTCACATTATCATTGGAGTGCATAAATTAAAGGGAGAAAGACGGAGATGAAAGAAACAGTGTGAAAGAAAAAGAGTGTAACTGATTGCCACACAATTTATTAGCTTCAAAGGTCAAGGCAGCCAGTGTTTTTATTGGATCTGATTACCTAGGGGCATATGCAGTGACTTGACCCAAAACAAACAAGTTGCTGTGGCAGTGCTTCCATATATTTATGTCATGTCTAGGTTAATGCAACCATCTCTTCAAGTCCTAGTGCAGCACAGCTAGCTCTGTGCAGTCATTATTGGCTGAAAATGCCAGGCAATATGCACAACACCATCAAATAAGTTTCTCCAACCTTCACCTCATCACTGCTGGATCATCTTTTCCCTTGGATTGGTCTGGTGACAAACATCCTCCATAGGCAGGTGATGTCAGCAAGGAGTTGTGCAGAGCCACTTCACTGAGGAACATGCCTACCCATGCAGAAGGAGTGTTCTCTGGAGACTGACTCCTTTGCCAGGGTACTTCAAATGTGTTCTGGGATATTCACAGCAGCAACAGTACAAAAACCACCCCAACAACTAGGTAACAGCAGCTTCCCAGATGATTTACCTTCCGCTGCACTTCCATGTCAATTTCCATGCTTGTGACTCTTCTTGAAAAGAATGATTCATCTAGTTAATAAGGAAAGTTTAGGATACTGGAATTTTCCAATGAATTCCAGCTTTCATGTTCAGCCCATCTTTTATTAGCTGCGTTGGCATGTGGTCTATCTGAATTTTCCATAAGAATAAAACCATGAAATTCCTAGCAACACTTGTGTCTAAGCCCTATGAGAGCTATGAAGGCTGCTGGCCAGCCTTCAGCCTCTGACCCTGAGTTACTGAGTCTCCTCCTGAGGGAAGCACTCAATGCAGACAAGATGGTGCCAGAATATGCTTCCAGTATCCTGCTGTTCTGTCTTCATGACAGTAAATGCTTGCTACAGAAAGGGTTGCAAGTTCAGCATGTGAAAAAGTGACCCTAAAATAGAGATGTGAGCTGAAGCCATGTCTTACACGAACTGAGGAAAGAAACAGGTGATATCAGTGCTTCTGTTCAGCTGAGGGGTACAGTACCACGTTTGACAAATGAGGGATCAATTCTACCAAGCTACAGATCAGTACTACTACTAATTCTCACCAATTTGCTCCACTAATGCTAAAACCTGAACCAGTGGTAGGTTTACCAAAGGCTTCAGTAGCTAAAGTGCAAAGCCAAGTGCACTAAATCAGCTATAAAATATGGCATAATATGGCACAATAACATAATATATCATATCATATCAACCCACTCATTTCACATAAGCCACAGAAATCTTACAAATTATATTGACCCTAAACCACTAGTGATTTACACTGGTTGTGTTCTGGAAATCTAGAGGCAGTAAATATGGTATCTTTCTTATTCACATGACTTCTTCAAAGATGTTTTACAAAAACAGGTGAAGCCTTCAAGGGGTTAAGGAAAACCTATACACCAGCAAAATGAATCATCTTTTCTTTTAAAATATTCCTTCCATCTCAGTGAGCACAGTATCACTGGTGCTTAAACATGCCAGCAATGCAGAAGCTTGTCATCTAATAATAGCCAAGGAAGTATTAGAAGTTGCTGTGACGCTCAAAGTCTGAATCACCTTTAAGGTCCTTCCAGCTGGGGACAGTCTGTTTCTGAGACACACATCTTGACAAAGAGGGGAAAGACAACATTCCAGCCTCAGGGTTTCTTATATATACAGCAAAAATTAGGAAAGCAAGAAGTAAAACTGTCTTGAGAGCAGTGCTGTCAGGAGATGACAAAACTAGTTGGAAGTTTTAGGTCTGCAATGTTAAAGGAGAATTTTCTTTCAGCCTCTAAATAAAATGAAAGTGCTACAGAGGGAAGTTTTACAGAAGCTAAGATACAAAAAAAATTATCCATGCATTAAAAAGTACTGCAAGAATTAATTTAAGAATAGCAATAATCCTTTTCCTGTATGGTGCAGACACCAGACATAAGAGTAGACAGGGGCTGATAAGAGGTAACTAGAACTCACTATAAAGGGATAGAAAGTCATTGTCATACAAGAATGAAACACTGAAGTTAAGAAATTACATTGACTGAAAATTTTTCCCCTTCCCATTATAAGTTCGAATGAGATACTTTAATTCAAGCTGATATTATTTAGTAATACACCTCACTTCATTTTTCAACACCCACTAAAATACTAGTCCAACATTTGCATTCAGTTTTGACAGTTCGAACAGTTACTAACAGCATTTGGTAGCTGT
This sequence comes from Myrmophylax atrothorax, assembly GCA_026770055.1. Lineage (NCBI taxonomy): Eukaryota > Metazoa > Chordata > Aves > Passeriformes > Thamnophilidae > Myrmophylax > Myrmophylax atrothorax. The sequence continues at coordinate 43,253,100 of JAOXXN010000065.1, read as the reverse complement.
TGGTAACCATCAGATATCACATGATCTCATGCTGGCATAGTATTGGTATCTGCAATTAAAGTTTGACACAGTTCAAAGAAACAACTTATTTATACAAGTGTGTACTAGGAACAAAAAGACAAAGGATCAGCGGGCACAGGCTTAATGTAGCACTACTGTTATAATTATATGATATATTTGTTTGCAATACAGTTCCAGTAATTTATTATAAGGATTAAGTGTAAGGTCAGCAATATAGCATGTCTGTGTGTAAAAATGTGTCTAAGGAGATATCACATTTTGTTTGACAGCATAAGTTCTCAGAATCTCTACCTGTTTTTCTTATCCCTGACCTAGAGCTAAGGCCACCCTTTCTCATTTTTCAAACACTCATTGTCATTAAAAATACAAAAATGTGATGACCCAAAGAAGTGACTCATTCTTTTACTTTAATCTGACACTGCAGGATGGAGGGGCAAAATGGCTTTCCAGTGAGAACAAAAGATCTCAAGTCTGAGAAAGGTCATTTGAATTTCTGACCAATGCTCTTAGGTGACTCCAGGCACTGGGAAGTTCCCTGCACTAGAATAATTGTGCCAGGCAATACCCATTTATTGGATATGCATCCAGTTGCTCTCAAAGCCCTATGGTGTCCCCTACTTCTCTGTAGTCAGAAGCAGCAGCTTGTCCCAGAAATGCAAACAGTTTTGTGCTGGCTTATGTAAGGTTCTAGAAGACCAATGCTGGGCAGGATGAGAAGACAGCACTCAGAAAAGAAAACGGAAGTTATTTTTGCAAAACTCAGAATAGCAACATGGTGTGTAAAGCTCATTGTCTGCTCTGGTTACCTTCAATCCCAGCAGAGACAAGTGCTGAGCTGTACATGAATTTTCATTTATCTCTGCAGCTCCAGGCTGAGGGCAGACAGCAGCCATTTTACCACAAGACCATGCTTGTGAGCCAGAACAAGTGTACTTCCAATTTGCAAATTAGAAGAGTTCTGTCAAGGGCAATATTAATTTCTACAGAGTCAGAAAAGCAGCTCATTATTCCTGACTCTGCCTGCCAGGTTTCTGGTGCATTAAATAAATAATAATAATAAAAAATCATTCCAAATAAAGGAATTTGTTGTTATTGCCAGTGTTCTGCATTGTTCTCCATGAAGATGTGTCAGCTGACAGCAGGTTCCTTTAGGCTCTGGCAGGAAAGATCTGTCAGATATACTATGACAGTACCAATACATGCAATTAATTAGTATTTTTCAGCCATACATCTGAAAACACTTTACAAAAGAAGAAAAACAAAAAGGAAATAGTAATGCCACATCAAATAAGGAAGGAAACTAGGCACAGGGGTTAAAGTGCTCTGGGCAACAGTATGCTAAGATGTCACGCGAAGTCTGAAAACAAAACATTATTGAAGAGAACAGAGAAAATGGTGTCTGTAATAGATGGGGACTTGACCCAGTGATTCATGTAAGGTTTTCCTACAACAGACTTCTATAATCATATAGTTCAAGCCTAGAGACTTGATTCTTGTGTCCTATCTACTGGCCCACGCTAGAGAAGGAAACTGCACAAGTTATTTACTTACTAGTAAGAACAGAATCGGCACAGTGCCAAACACAAATTTCTTCACTGAAAAAACTGCTCTACAAAAAACCAGTGATCGACAGAAGATACTATGTTTGGGACCACTGAGCAGACTGGTGATTACGAAAGGAAGTTTTGAGAGTTCAAGGCAATTTCAGCATCTCTTTTTGTCAGTTCAGCTACAACTATCCTCCAGTAGACTCCCTGCCCTCCTGAGTAAAAAAACCCCACCAAACCAAACTAAACTAAAAAAGACTAAAAAACCCATCTGAGTATCAGCAATCCAGAACAAAATTGGATTTGCAAGTATCAGACCAGAGTTTACCTGCAGAAATAACCACCTCCCTCAACAGAAAGGAAGTCCTTACTAGCAAGTGGCAGGCAGCAAGGGAGTAACAACTCTAATAATCACAGACTATCATAATTCAACATTTCTGCAGCAATCAAAAAAAAAAAAAAAGAAAGATGGACTGATTTTATTTCAAGAGTGAAATGAAGTCCTGTTTTACTGAGAGAAGAGAAACAGCTTTTGAGCTGCACTGGGTAGATCATACAATGAAATCTTAGCTCATCATGGGGTGGCAGAGGACAAACACAAGCTGGACGTCGAGTTTGTCATTGCCCCTTAAAGGAGAAAGCATAAAAAGAAAATGTAGCAGGCTAGTATATAGTAATTAACAACTATATTAGAAGCCTGCTTCCTCATTCATTCTCATTATTTCTTTTGGACAATTTAAGTTTGTTTAATTCTGGTTTGAAAGAAGAGAGTCAGGTTATTTCAATTTATAGCTAGCTATAGCTAGCTAGAGGTTTTTACTTCTTTATAATCACCATGGTGACTACACTGATAAGAAGTTACACGTTACTCAGCTTTGAAGTTAGCTGAGTGAGAGCATTCTAGATAGAGGCACAGAGTTTAATGAAGGCTGACTTAACGTGCTTTTCCCATATACACTGAATTTTAGACTGCCGGTTTTCATGAATGAGATTGGTTACTTTGGAAAAAGGAAGAAAAACTGGATTACAGAAAACAGCAAACAACAGGTATGATTGACCAGAAAGTCCTATTTGTGTAGTTCCGTAACACAAAACCAAGGCTGGGAAAATGAAAAAACCAACTGATTCTAAACAAATAAATGCCAGTATTTTATATTTTGTGAAATGTACTGCTGTATTACCATGGCTAATTGAGTAATAAACATCCTGGGAGGATTGAGTGTTTTCATAAACAGTTCTTGCAGAACCTTAACCATGATAGCAGTTTAAGGCAGATTCACTCCTCATGCTCTGAGAATCAACATCTAGGGATTGAATCCAAGAGAAATATAGCACACACATACAAAATCCAGGAACAGATGAACTGAGCAGGTAACAGTGTCCTTGCAAACCTCCTGGCTGTTTCATGATCTCAGTTACTGTCTGTTAAGCCTGAGTTCTGCAAAGCAGGTGCCTCCCATAGGGTAGGTGCCTCCCATTTTCCTAGGAAAGAGCTTCATCCTCTTTGCACTTTCCAAATCAGCTGGAAATGGAAGGGTGAGTCATGTTCAAAGGGGGCAAGGATGTTATAGAGCCCCTAACATTTGTGAGACTCAGGAAAGCAATTTCATCTGACTGAGTTTGTATCAGTGGATTAGGTTTGTATTCAGCTGACATTAGTATAAACAAAAGGTGGAAGCACTGAAGAAGCAGCAAGGAATTGTGAAAAGTTAACTGTGTCAGAAAAGACAATGTGGTTTGTTGTAATGGCAAGAGAGTGAAGGAAAAAAAGCAAACACCAAAAACAGAACATGCAAGCTGAGAGAGAAAAGGTTAAGTCAGAGCTCTGGCAGTCTAACATCTTTACTGCGAATTCTTTGTGGGGGAGACAGCTGCCACTGAGAGCGCATAAACACTCCACAGCAGAGCAGCTTCAGAAAGCACAGCAGAGGTCATTCAGAAATGTACCACATCTCAAGAAACCTTTTTTAATTTAGAACAAAAAAAAATCTGGAGTTTGACATCAATGGTTTTTCTTTGATTTTTTTTCCAGGTCTGCAGAAATAGACAACACAGTAGAGCCTGGAAAGCACATATGAGCTCATCTTTTCTACAGAAACCTTGAAAGGCACAGCAAGCGTCTCAGCCTTAGTGAGAAGACCATGCAGGTGTACCACTCAAGGTGTATTTTAATAAGACACATTCCATTCCTGGGCAAGGAAATACCTAGTTTCTTTTGCCTTTCCTTTTTTAAAGAGCAAGCAATTCCTCAGAAGCCGTAAGATTTTAATCTGGTACAGAAGGAGTAATGAATATACCATTCTCATGAGATGCCAACATAGGGTGTGAGATATCAATGTAAGAGGTCAAAGGCAAAGATAAGTTTAATGAAAACCCTTGAAAACTAATAAAAATCTCTCACTGGTTCAAGAAGGACTTCAAAGTGACAGAATTGTCACAGAAGGAATAGAAGTCTCAGAAATAAGTTATTAGGTGAATACACCTAGGGAAAAAGGATATTCAGCTGAAGGAAGTACCACATCCTTTTTGAAAGATTTGAATCTGTATCTTCATTTGGAACTACAAAATGTAATGCCATGCAGAGAAACTTCAATAAAGCATTGCAAGGGCATTGAAAAGCCTTGCCATATTAAGAAATTGCCTCGTTTATAACAAAAACTTGTGACTGACATCATGTTTTACTGTAGCGGCAGTGGTTGAAGACGTTAGCATCCTCAGCAGAGGTTACTGTCCCTGCAGCAAGGGCAATGAAGAAGACCCGTGTGTCCATTCCTTCCCATCTCCATTTCATGGGGTGTAACCTGCTCATCTAAAGGGGTTGGAACTTCAGCACAGGCTGTGACCTGAAGCAGCTCAAGCACAAGTGTCTGTCCTGGTCTTCCAGCTCTGCCAGGAGGCAGCTTAACAAAGTGATCAGAGACATGTCAGTGATGACCTACTAAATGGCAAACCTCAGTAGGGAAAGTCTTTGAGTCTCAAACATCAAATCTTTTCCTTCTCTTTGATTCTGCCACTGAAGCTGGCCATTTGCATTGCCTCTTCACTTGTGCCTGTTTGAACCTCAGCTACCTCTGAAGGCAGATACTGTATAACCTTCTATCAATCATGTTAAAATGAGGTCATGCGTGAACCAATTAATCTGAGATAATAGATAATATACTCTGCTTTTCAATAAGCAGTGTGACAAGTTACTGTGGAGAATGTTTAACACTGCCTAAACCGAGTCAATTTAGACTTAGTTTGGACAGTGCTTCACAGTTGTCCAGACCTATCTGTCTTTCCTTGAGAGAAAAACAGTAAGAAAAAACCCTCAAAATCACCTACTGCCTTTATGGATGAGAAGAGCTTGCACATGTTCACAAGATACACAAAGTATGGCCATGAAATGCAGAGGGAGAGGATTCTCACTAATCAGTGCACATAATTTTGCATGTCAGAGAGGGCCTTTGTTAGGGTAAGAATCTTACTGAGATCTTACTATTCAGAAACCTTTTCTTAAATATCTGTTTTAGAGGAGTGCTGATGTAATGACAACTTGGTTAATTATATCCTGGTTTGGTTTGGTTTTGCTTCTTGTTTCATGGCCAAGTTGAAAGTATCCTTCATTGCCATTCTGAACTACTGCTGGTTTAGCTATGCACTATTAAACAATAATTAGATGCTAACCTACAATTAACTGTGTATTTGTGATGAAAACAAACCTTAGATATAATTTGTAAGGTGCTTCATAAAGAAATTTTGTTAACAGCTGTTTTCATTACTGTTACCGTGCATACACAGTGCTCCAGCAGATGCTACAAGGTCTGTCCCAGAGAGTGAAGCCTTTGGGCAAGTGGATTTGAAACTCACTTGTTTCCCTTGCTAAAGAAAAAAAGAATCACAGTCCTAGCCAGTAAACTATGGGTGAAGGGATTGCTTAAGACAAATCCCTCTACCTGGCACTATGTCAAAGGCATCAACAGAATTATGAGTTTTCCCAAATTACACACAAGTAGGAAAGCAAATTCTGTGTCTAGTACCTGGAATGGCTGAACTTCTGCATACAGTCTGGTGTGAAACAAGGTCAGTCAAGTTAAAATTGTCTTCCTAATGCTGCCATGTGGGCTACAGCTCAAATTTGGCTGCTTTGTGCAAAGGAAAATCATGCCAGATACATTCAAATAAAGCAGAAATGGCACCTGGAACAATACGATCTGGTTAAATGAACACTCACTACAAGTAGCAACTAGAAAAAATACAGTCCCACTACAGACACCACACCAGAGCTATAGGAGAGTCCACACTTAACTTCTCCATATCTCTTCTGGGATATATGTACAATTTCCACTAACAAGTGGTTATAATCATACTCTTCTTCGGTGATGTGACTTTTCTGCTAAAATATTGCTTTGCATTTTAAGAAGGACACATCCTCCCTTTTATTATCCTGTAGGTTTTAGAACTGGCCACCAGATTTTCTCACATGAAGGTCTACAATAAAAAAATTTGTTTCTAGTACTAGAGAGCATGGCCATTCATGTTCCCTGGTATCTTTGAAAATTTTGAAGCCATAATTCATATTATGGTTTTATTATAGTTTTTATCTGCACATCTCAAACAAGTCAGAAAATGTTATTTCCCAGACCCCACGCTTTCATGCAAGTAAAATTGAAAAATGAATGCATGAATGATAAGAAAGAAACCCCCAAACAAGTTATTATTTCAGTTTGACTTCTGCAAAATAAAAAACACCTTTTTTTTTTTCCTTTTAAATGGTCTTCTTGAATGTCAAAAGGGAACAGAAATGACAGGGGTGTTTGGAGTAATGTTTTTTTCAAAGTCCTTGCCTTCTGTGGATGAATTTGTACAAGGCTGCTGAATAATGCCCTGACTTGAGACATCATGAAGTTATGACTTGGCTCTAATCTAAACTGCATATAAGTCCCTTACTCTGACTTTATGGACCATTGCAGGTGGATGGGCTCTTGAGCTGCAAAGCTCTCAGATGCCAAGGCAATAGACGTGACAGATACTGCAAATGCAACTTGCCAGATGGAGCTTGGCTGTACCTGTGGACAATAGTAATCATTCCTTGTTTTGTCTGTAATGTCCTATTAGAAGAAATGGGGTATGATACGGCCTAACCAGTGTCACCTTTCATTGCCACCACACAAGCTGCCTCTCAGCTTTAAAAAGACAAAAAAGTGAGGAAATAACAGCTAACAAAAGAAAAAAGTTTCAAAAAATAAAATCCCCAAATCCTCCTGACATTGTTACAGCTGCCATTAAATCAAGTTATAATGAAAGAGAAAGAGTCAATAACTTCCAAGTGACCAAACCTGACAGAAGCTGAGGGACAGCAAGCCTGTGCCATTCCCTGTCTCCACCTCTAGAAGGATCCTTGGTGTTGCAAACTGTCATTTACATCCTCTGCCCTGTTCAGCCTGCAGCTCTCTTGGGGAAAGGTGATGACATTGCCCTCATTTCACCCTATTTGCCCCCTCACAGCAGAAGCCCTGATGCCGCTTAACTATCTGTTTTTCTGGCTGACTTTGATGCTCAGAGTCCACCACTACACTAGTAGGCAGGAGAACACAAATGCCTGCAGCAGCATTGCAGCATAGCTTCAACAGAAATGCTTCCCAAGCCATGTCAAAGGAAATCTGGCCTTGGGGAAGTGAGAGGGCAATTCAGACTCAGCATCTGAACCAGGGACCTTCCTTGAATGATGTAACAAACCATCATAAAAGAGCAAGGTGCAGACTGCAGGACTACAACTCACTTCAGTTGATACAGCATTTCCTAAAGCCAAAGTGAACATTGCAGATCTTGATCCTTAACAGTCCACATCCAGGCTCACACTCTTTTCCAGTTCATGCCAACTTCCTCCTTCCTTTCCCTCCAGGAATCACATGGAGCAGAAGCTAATGCCATTCCCATGGCTTCAGTTAGGAAAGGACAAAACAAATAACTTGCAAGCATCAGATATTAGTTGAGAGGCATCCAGAGAGACACCAAGCCTTTTCACAGCAGATTGTAAGTGGGTCTTGCTTCTTGCCAGGGCAACAAATGCTACAGCCAAGCAAGCAGAAATTTCTCTGCTGTGCTTGAGTCCATAAAAAGGACAACATGTAATCAGCCATCTGAGCACCAAAGAATTATTCATCTTCAGGCAAGCAACAATACCTCACAATGAGTCAGATGTGGGGGTGGAAGAAGTCCTCTACAGGAGTGGTTGCCAGTGCAGTAGTTCTTTCTGAGGCATATACACAACACACATCCCTCCTTCCTTCCATCTATCTTTCCTCTCTGCCTTGGCAATCTTATTTATGTCTAGCAGCTGGAAATCCTGCTGATTCCCAGCACCTACACACAGCTCTGTTACAGAGTGAGATCAGCTGCCTGCCCTCCTAGCTCTGGAGGAAGCCCATAAGCTCTGCTGCATGGATCCTCCTCTAACGCTGCTAAAGCTGGATGCCTTCAGGGACTCCAGAGGAACAGGCTGCATATTCTGACCTGCCTAGCATAACTATATTTCTAAATTTCATTCTCAGTGATTGATAAATCTCAAGACAAGCAGGTGACAGCAGTAGTCACCTGAACAGCTATTGTTCACAAGCTTAAGAACAAGAGTTAATTATGCAAGTCTGAAGTGTGACAGAGTAAATGGCAGTGCATTAGGCAGTGAGAGGACAACTTCAGTAGTATAGGTAAACTGGGAAACATATATGGGACAAATGTGAGGGGAAGAGTGGCATGTATTAGGAGCACAAAGTCAGTTTTAGCTTGTTTTTCTATAAGTATCTCTAGTAAGGCTATGGTTATAATAATGAAACAAACCCAGGGACTGGAGACCGATCTGTAAACTCAAGTGTTAATATAAACACACAGCACTGGTTTAGCAGAGAATGCCAGGATTAACTGCTGCCTAAATGTAATCAATTCAGAGCTAAGACAATGATGTGTAAGATTTGGACCCTAAACATATTTTTAAGTCTTGAGCCTGCTCTGTGAAGCAAGAAGGCATTATGCTAATATACCCACAGCAGAGAGTAATAAAACAGAGTCTCCAGGAGATACTGGCCCTACCAAAACTTGCTTCTGTAGCATAGGTATCACAGATCACAGAACGATATGAGTTGGAAGGGACCTCTGGAGGTCATCTAATCCAACTCTCCTGCCAAAGCAGGTTTACCTAGAGCAGGCTGCATGGAACCAAGTTCAGGTGGGGTTTGAATAGAGACCTCACAACCTCTCTGGGAAACGTCTTCCAGTGCCTCTCACCCACACACTGAAGGAGTTCTTCCTAAAATTCAGATGGAACTTCCTGTTTTTCAGTGGTGCCCATTGCCCCTTGCCCTGTCACTGGGCACCACTGAAAGGAGTCTGGCCCCATCCTCTTGACACCCACCCTTAAGATACTTTGTATGCATTGATAAGATCTCCTCTCAGTCATTTCTTCTTAATCCTAAGCAAGTCCAGACCTTTATTACAGCTATTCCTTTCGATATTCCTCTAGGCAAAGGGAAAACAAGATATGGTATGACCTCTTAATTACCACATCTTTGAGAAGATCCTGGGGAAAGAAGTCAATTGGAATCCAATCCTAGCCACTCATAAGACAGGCATTTGATTTAAATCTAAGTTATACGCATTTGAAACATCCATTTCTGTTTTCACCACAGCACAGAGTAAATTTTCTGCTCTATGCTGTAGACATCTTTAGATTTAAAATGGAACTACAGGGTCTTAGTACCACTATGAAAGACCTGGGCCAAGGACCAGGGAGGAGGGAAAGGTTTTTCATCAACACCTGATGAAATGTCCAAGGTATTAACCATACTATCAGACTAGTGCCTATGCACTTGGTTGTGGAATGGAGCAAGGGCCTTTGTTTTACTACACAGGAAAACTAAAGTACCATTTAGAGAGTAGATTTGTTGACAGATGCTGAGTGAATTGAGTAAGGCTTAGAAAACAGTAACTCCTGGCCCAGGACCTGTATCCAGCCTGCTGCAGCCTTTTAGCTTTCTAGCTAAAATGTCACAAACCCAAAGCAGCTTGGTAGCTCACCTCCCTCTGAAAGAGGCCGGTGTTCCACCTGCTGTGGCCTGCCCCATTCATCTTCTCACGTCAAATTTGCTCTTACCTCTTGCTTCCTGCATTAAGTTCTAACAGGAGGATAATATATTAAAGGAATAATAATAACACTGATAACAATAGTCTAAGAAATACATATTTCTTTCTCCATATTTCCTTTCATTTGATTAGTCTCCTAGCAAGAGCAGCATTAATCACTGCGACAACAGATAAAAGATAAAGACCAATTTGAATTTCACTGTGTGCTACTGAGTGTGTATGTGTGATCTCAGGCAGGAGAGAGGGAGGCCGCAGGATAATCTGTCATTTTGTATATTTATGCTGCTGGAGTCAGTCAGGACTGGTTCTTCATTGTTACCACAGATTAAAATCATTCATGTCCTTATACTTTCATTGGAGGTCATCTTCCAGGGAAAAAAAAGATATTATGACCAAGTTATATTCAAGCTATTTCTGCAAATCTCCATGTATGGCTTGGACGCTGAAGGAATTGCTTGGATGTTAGAAGAACACAATATAAAGTAGTTTTTTGTCCTTACCTCACCTGACTCCTTTTGTGCTAAGAATTAGCTTTCCTGCTTTGAAACAGTTACTGGTAAAGAACTGCTGCACATGAGAGGAAGAGGTGTATTTCAGATGATCTTGGTACAAGTGAGTGATGCCAACTCTGCCTGACCTTGAACTGCTGTGGAAGAAGCCATGGGTCCTCAGATGTCACTGCCAGCTGTTCTACTGAACTGAGTCCCTGCCAGCTTGGCAAAAATAAAAGACTTTATCCTTGGGAAAGATGGAGTGTTGAACAAAGCAAAGATTTAAAAGGTAGAAGAGTAGTTACTAAGACATATGGTACAAGTTTGCCTTTTCCCAAAATCTTTGTCTCTCCAAAACGGAGTTGCTAGAATCACCAGCTCTAGCCATGTCACTGTCCATCTTTAAATCTTGCTCTTTCTTTCCCATATCTCTATGAGACAGATGTATCTCATCCTTTGGACCTTTCCCTTTCTTTACCCACTTTGACACATATAGCCATTAGAGCATTTTCAACATTTCCTGCTCTCTGGTTCATCTCTCCTAAATAAGTACTGCATTCCCTGGAAGTATCCTTATCCACAAATCAATTCCCTTAGCAAATCCAACTTGAGACAAAATGGGCAATGCAGCACCAGTGAAAAACTCTAAAGACAATTATTAGGGTAGAGGGTTCCTTCATTAGTAATTTTAAGGGTGAAAAGCCAACAGACCACATTTTCTCCAAAAACACACTGTAAGAGAAAAGTGAAGCATTTACACCCAGTGCAATACCAGGAGAACTGAAATCCAGTTTCTCACCCCCAGGCTTTATTTTTCCTTTGAGATTTTGTGGAAACACATTCTTATCTTTTGGAATATAATAAAAGTAATTTTGCAATCAAAATGAACAACAACCCACCTACTCATATGCCATCTAAGGGAGGAGAGAAAGAATTGGTGGTTGTATAGCCTGTCTTGCTAATCACTACTTTTATGAGCTGTACTGTGACAGACATGTATTGCAAATCAGTGACAACTCATCCCACAGATGAAAAAGAAACTAGCAGAAATCCTTCTGTTTCTGCTAGTTAACAACATCATTCTACACAAAATCCAAGGCATTAATTAGATGGTTTCAGAAAGCAGGTCTGTCACAACAGCATGGATGTGTTTCCATTTTCTGCACGTTCATTCAAATGAATGAGCTAGGAAAGGTAAGAGGTGCATTCTCACCTCTCAGCCAGTCTTGTGAAAAAAATCAGATAAATAAAATGGAACTATATGCTCTGGCAATGTCTGCAACTTCTAGGCATTTCCCTGAAGTATATAAATAGCAAGTGGAACAGGTATGCTATAACATTACATGAGCCAATCCTCCAGCTATATTTGAGCTATAACCATTGATTCAACTTCATTTATTTCTAAGTAGTTCTTTTGCAGTATTGGATCTCTTCATCATACATTGTCACTACACAACCATCCCAGAACAACAAACTTGTCCTCTTCTTTCATTTGGCTTGGGATCAAATGTATGGTCAACTTAGTTCCTGAGTACTGTATTAATCAGATTTAGAAAATAATCTTCTATGTGACTTTTAAGAATCCTTTTTGTCAGATCAAATGACATGTCTAAATGCACAGAGGGATACTGTGCTCAAAAAAAAAAGTATATACCGATATTACTAACATTGTTTTCTGAGAAATATATGCCTGCCCACCTGAAGAAAGCAGGTGTCAGTTTACTGCAGCTGTTATTACAGCTCCTTGTCCTTTTATTAGTGAAAATGGTGTGCCTTATGGTCACCTAAAAGCAAGTAAAAGTTTCAACAAGTTCTTGATCAAGATAAAAAAAATAACCAGAGAAAAAAATCTACAAAAATTCTGAAATTCTAGAAAAGTCACAGACCAGTCTCCTTCCCCACCTCCCCTCACCCTTAAGCTGGGCCAAATCTTCATTTCAAAAATTTGCAGTAGAGCAGAACTGCGTACATGTGTCAAAAACACCAGTTGAGATTTTCCCGCAAGTCTCAAATGACTGCTTAGATGTACAAGTTAAAGGCAATATAAACTTAACCCTTGTATAAATGCATCAGGGAAATCAGACCTCCTATTAGACTGAAGAAATAAAAAGACAATGTGGATCACAGCAGAATACACAGATGAGTGGCTGAAGTAACTACTTGCCAATGCCACTATATAAAAACAGGTTATCCAAAGAATGAGTATAAGCTCTATTTTGAGAAATCATACTATATGCCAACTTGTGGCTCTCAAGTTTGCCACTCACATTCAATCAAATTCCTCCCTTGGAGTCATGAGAGAGATGTCTCCTATTGGATATGACAATGATTACTAAATTAAATGATCAAATACCACTGGTGATAACGTCAACAAATAGCAGCATACACCCAGCATATGCATGAGCTGTTTTACAAACACAATATTCACTATTACTGTAACTGTGCTTAGCAGAAATACAAGGCTTAGTTTATTTTCATCATCCGTACTTGTCAGCACTTGGGAGTGTAGGCTGGTAAAATAATATTACAGTAAAATCACATTCTCCTTTTGGGTGGGTACTGAATTTGTGGCTCACTAGGGCACTTCCAGAAAACTGGTTCACTATGGCACTTTCAGAAGCGCAGCACAACTGTCTTCTGCAGAAAGTGGATGAAATAATGAAAATATAGGGTTATAGTTTTAGATTATATGAGCTTTATAGGTAATCTGAGTATCCTGAACACTACTTCAATAAATGTAATTTAAACACACCACACCACACACACATATCTAACAATTAGTTTGAGAGTGTTTTTGTCCCTTTCCCATACAGAACATTACCATATCATATATGTATTTCTGGCTAGATATCTAGTACATTACACACCAAAGACTTTGTATTTCAGTGTGAGCTAAATCTATTTCTATACTACTTATTTGTGAAGTATTTAGAGGTCATTTGATATTATTGAATTAGTAACTCTGTAACCTACATGAACAATAGTCTGCATGAAAATTTTCAATCCCACATTTGGATTCTTGCTTCCAAACTTTGCTTTCTTCTCTGCTCAAAGCACATTACCATTTAATCATCACAGAAGAGATGTGACTGTGAATAAGTAAATGCCATTTTGTGAATGTCACTGCAGCAATGTGGGACTCTAGTACAGGAGAAAGGAGTCCACTCTGAAGCATAGTAAAGTCTGGGGTTTTTGGTGTCTGTAAGAAAAAATAGTGGAGGAAGAAGCAGAGAAGGAGGAATGAGGGCCAGATTGTGTAATTCTCAGCTGTACCAACGGGCCAATGAAGTCAGTCTTTAAAGCAGACACTCATCAAAAACTCTTTTTTCATTTGAGCTTTGCAGTCTTGGGATGAAAATGTCACTAGTGATTTATAAGAAGCAAAAACCAAATTAAAGGCCAATTTCTTTCCCCACCAAATTATTATCTATGAGTGTAAAAGAAAGTACCTGGGTAAGACCAAGGTTGAGACAATTTTATTTGTCTTACTGACAGTGAAAGTCTAATTAGACTGACAAATCATCTGTGCTATTTTCCTTTGTGATATACACTGTCGGGAAGAATTTAGCCTGGAGCTGCACGTTATAGAAAGACATTAATCAAGATTATTGGACCCTCAATAGAAAACACAGTTGGAAAGCTGAAAAGCCCAATGGTTAAAAATAAAGGTTGAGAACCTTATTCTAAGGCATATCATTGGACTAGACTATCCCTAACATTAAGCCTAACCCTAACCCTAAGCCTAACCCTAACCTCTCTTCTATTCTCTAGAGAGAGCATTGTGCATATAATATATCATACACTGTCATTCTGTGACTGTAAGATCACAGCTGAAAACCTCCATGTGTAATTCATGCTCATCACCTCCAAGCTACAGTTTGAACAGTTTGGCAAGTGTCATTATCTTCATCTCAAGTGGCTGAGGCATGCCATGGATATGTAACAGAGCACACAGTTTCTCGTTCCTCATGGAGAGCATAACCAGAAGTCCCTCTGTCCTCCCAGAAGGATTCTGATCTCTTTTTCACAGGAAAGTGTTTTGATCTTGGGTCCCCAGCCATCCATGCCACAGGCCAGACATATCAGGGGCCTGCCCTAGGTCAGTGGGCCCTAGAAGATTACCTGGAAGATTATCTGGAGTGGTTCTTCTCTTGCATTTGCTGAACTGAATGTTTTTTGAATGCAAATGTATCATAATGCATGCCTTCTAGACTACTTTACTTAGTAGTTAACTTTAAAGGTATCTTTGCACAAATCGTTTGAAAACTTAATCACCCAGCTGTGAACCAGACAGAATGTGCCACATAAAAGCATATGGAAAGTCTCCTAAAAAGCTTTGAACAGCAACTCACAAGAAAGAATTCTGACCACATAAGCAACTGACAGAAGCAGAAGCCAAGAGAGTGAATGTCACTTTAACCTGTTCTCACAGAGGTCTCCCAAACAAAAAAATCCCTGTAGTACTTCACTAATAACTGAAGCTGTGCTCTAAATCAGGAAATAGGAACATGTAGGATTCCAGGACTAATGAATTAACCCTTTGAGAAGCATGACAGCCTTACAAGAATATGATGTGGCTCAATACAGTGACTCTCATCTAATAGCAGCTTGCACGGCATGATACTGTACCACACACAAAAGCTAACAGCTTGTCTTTAAGGTCTTTGTGGGGTAATGTGGCAAAGCAGAAGTCCCAGAGAGGATATTATTATCGTAGGAGAGTCTGGTGTGTCAGGGCCCTGAGACAAGCAGCAAGAATTTAGTACAACACATGTCACTTCTGAACAGACTGTACTTAAATCCAGAACAAAACCACGTGTGAGAAACTCAAATCAGGGTTTCTACTCAGGGACAGCAGAGTACGAGCACCACTTGCAACTCACTGAACAAACACAAATTGAAACACCTTTTTCTTCCTTATTTTCATTTAACAGAAAAAGGTCAGCTCTTGTTATTTTGCTTCCAGGCCTCTCTGAATCACAGAAATGTTCCCAGTGGTATAGTATACAGTCATACATCTCAACTGTCTCACTCAAACCTGTCTGTCCTCCACTAATCTGAGTTTCACTGCCTGGCAGAAATGCTAGTAAAAATTAAAAAAAAATACATTATAGACATTTTAAATGCTGATTTCATTGCCACTGGGTATTTTCTGGAATAATTTTTTCTCAGTTCCCTTTGTCTTGGTTGTTTGTCCAACACTGTATACCATGTCTGGGAGCTTCACAAGCTGAAGCATGTCATTAGTCTAAACACATACTGTGTATTTTTAAAGCACTTCTTTTTCCCAACTGTTTTAGTCTAACTGTGCCCTGAAATACTTGTCATTATTCAGACTACCTAACTGCAGGAGGTATCTTAGTGTATGTTACAAACAGAAGGTATCTTTGCACTTACCATGCTCTTATGTACTTCCTTAAAAAGTCATACATAAATTTAAGTCCTACTGAAATTCCTCTGGATTTTGCACACTTTGGGATTACAGATTTGCTATTCTGCACAAGCTTTATACGCATTTCAAAAAGGAGAAGTTTTAGTTACCTATATTTGAAAATGAGTAATGCAAATAGCACAGATACTCCTAATAGACTAAGAATAATAATTCTTTAACCTGGTTCTTGCTATTTTGCATTAGATGTTTTACTTTTACTTGTATCATGTTTGGTATTTCTACAATGGGACCCAACCATTCTGTGTCAAGGAATGTAGATATGCAGAATAAAAAGCATGTTGTGACTCCAAGGATTATGTAATCTTAGTAGGAAACAAGATATCACACACAGGTACAAAAACATAGAAAATAAAACAACAAAAGAAGTGACAATAGACTTAATAAACAGCTGCCTTAGACCATCATCAGCCTGACTTCTGACAACTTTTTGACATGTATCATGGTGACAGGAGAGTTCCATGGGATTGGAAAAATAATCTGCTGTTGCCTTGTGTGTAGTACCAGGAAGCAGAACGGTTTTTATGATCAAATGTAAGGAGTGAGCAAAAACCTCTTGAATCATGCTGATTAGACTCAAGAGAGAAGAGACTAAACTTTGAAAAACCTTGAAAGCAAAGAAAAATTTTCTGAGGAGAAAAGAGAAGAGAAAGCTGGAACAAGGTAATAACTAACTATATTTGTACTACTCATAGCCTTAGGTAGCTATATTTTATGTTCCCCAAAGAACAAACTTGTTCTATTAGATTTTTCTACCACTTAGATCTAAAATTGTAAGCAGGCTTGATGATGGTGATGTTGAACACAAGCAAGATAAAATAACCATTAGGCACCTGAAAAACCAGGGCTGGAGATACTGCCCAAACAGAAAAAGACAATTTCTTCTCACTTTCACCACACAAATAACGCAACTTAAGCTGACAGAATCAAATTCCACCAAAAGTAAGGAAGAAAAGCAAGCCATCTGTGCTGTGACAGCAATAAAATGGCCTGATATTGAAATGCAGAAAGTTGTAATAGAGGTATATATTGACCTTTATTTTTCTTTCAGCGGGTAGCATGAAGTGTCAAAGAGTTATTGCTTTAATATCAGCTGAGATGAGGCCATTTGTTGTGGTGCATGTGTGTCCAGGAAATCGCTGCTCTAACCATGTTTTTAGAAGCACTTTGACACTTTATTAAATCTTCTTCATGCTCTTTCAGCACACAGTGGTCTCTGTAGGCTGAGTGAGCTGCCACCTAGGCTAGGCAGGAAGCTTTCTGAGAGTTCCTCTTTAAGTAAGCCAGTGTCATTTCCAGCTTGACCGAGCCCATAAAGGTCCAGTGCTACTCTCTCTTACACTGTTATAGCTAAACACAGTTCTGGTGCCTTTAAAAATTATAGAGGGAAGGATAAGAACTGCTGACTTTATACTTCTGGAGATGTAACGTACAAACATCTACTCTAAAATCAGAACTAATCACTGTGGAGAAGGAACTTAATTCTTTCAAAGTTTGTTACAACAATGACCAAACCTGGAGCAATTTCCCCTCTTTTTGCTAAGTCTTTATAAATCACCTATTGGGTATTTGAGGCTACTAACTCAATTAACTCCAGTCCTGCTTCCATCTAGATTTAAAGAGTAAAAAAGAGGGCACTGTTAAACATTCGTTTGGAATTAATTACTCTAATAGTTGTAAATTCTACTTTAAATTCTAAGGTGCAGTCAGAGGCACCTAACAGAATCACAGAATAGTTGTGGTTGGAAGGGACCTCTGGAGGTCATCTAGTCCAAACATCCTGCTCATGTAGAGTCACCCAGAGCCAGTTGCCCAGGACCATGTGCATCTGCTTTTGAATACTTACCAGCATGAACACTCCACAACCTCTCCAGGCAACCTGTGCAATGCTCAGTCACCCTCACATTAAAAATGTTTCCTGAGGTTTAGCAGTACAGTCCTGTGTTTCAGTTTGTGCCCATTGCCTTTGATCCTGTCACTGGGCACCACTGTCATCTTTACACTCTTCAGGTTTTTCTACACTCTGATAAGATTGCCCATGAGTCTTCTCTTTTCCAGGCTGAACAGTTTGGGCTCCCTTAGCCTTTTCTCATAGAAGAAATGCTCCAGTTCCTTAACCATTTTTGAGGCTCTTTGCTAGAGTCTCTCGAGTAGCTCCATCTCTTTAATGATTTCAAACAAATGTCTCATTCTAGTTGATAGTACACCACTGAAATAAATAATTTTCAGAATCTCATCCACAGCTTAGTCATTTACAGGATTCTTTGCACAGACAAGGAGAGCCACTTGAAAGTGTTTATTTCTAATCAGAACCATATTCTGGCTGCCACAAAATTGGTTCCAAAACCACTGCATTTTTAGGGTTCAAATAACCACATTGACATAATTAAGTCAAAACCTCTGAAAACAACTTTTTTTGTAGGAATGATTTTTACCAAATAGATTGGAACCACTCTGTGCTGGAACAACTACATTTTGCACGAAACTAATCTTGATAGTTTTCCTTCAAAATTCTCTATTGGAAGGCTATAAAAGGGAAATGAAAAATTACTCTAACCAAAAGTAATGCTCCATTGCTTTCCTCCTCATTATGAACTTAACAACTGCAGCAGTACATAATGCCATATTAATGAATAACCATACACCCACCCCCACTAAGCTTTGCAACTCTCTTATGAATACATTTCCCCACATATGGAACTCTGGAAACATAGTGAAAACCATCTTCTTGTTCACACTGGGGCAATCCTAATTACATAAATGAGGTTGCACTAGAACAAAAGCCAAATATGCCCCTATTACTCCATACACACCAAAGGAAATGCGGAAGGCTGACTGACTCACCTGGATGCTGGGCGGTGAACGATTTTTTCGGGTTGTAGTGGTCGCCATCGTAGTTGTGGTTTCCATGACTGTCGTAGACATTTCTGGTGGCACAGAGGTTGTGGGTGTCGTTCCCAAGATGGAAGGGACTTCCCCAACGAGTCGGACACTTCCATTGATTTTAATGTTAGGGTTGTTCTCCGCTGCCATGTTCAGCACTTTCAAGCCATTGTAATAGAGACCGGAGAGCTGGCCTTGGAAGAGACGCCCTCTGTCCTTCCCTCCTATGGCTATTTGCGCCTGGGTGTTGAAGATCGTTAACTGTCGTCCTAGTGAAGGGGGGTGAATAACATTATTGCCAGACATTTCCTTCACTTTGCATATTACATTGAGCCCTGGCCAGAAATCACAGACAAAAAAGAAGTAGATTCATTCTTGGTAGTGATTATGATGACTGTAGAGACATAGTATGGAAATGTACTGCCTAAAGATCATTAATAAGGAAGATTAGCCTGAAAGGAAGAATACCTAAAACCTAACCTTGTAATTCAACATCCACTCACACATCAAAACTCCAGAGGAGCTTTGACTCAGTCAGAAATTTGAACCCACTCTTTTAGACTTGGATCCATTTTAAACTACACATAGGACTGCAATATGTGGCCATTTTTCTATTATCAATTCAGATTACAGTACCTGTCAAGCTTTAGCCTATAAATAAACTTTCTATTTTGATTGGTTGAAGGCTAGGATTAACTCATAGAGCCACTTTTAATAATGCAACGGTTTTAAGAGGTGGCTTGAAGATAGTAAAACATCAGAAAAAACTGATGGTGATACAAGGATTGAATAGGAATCTCATGACAGGATCAGTAATGAACTTTCACCTATAAACTTTGTGTTGTGAAGGCTCACAAATCTAAACCCAAGAAACAAAAAATGCAAACATTTGTGATATCTCTGAAAAAACAAAGTTTTTGAAATAGTGAGGATAAACAGTGCTTAAGACAGTTAAGCCCCAGAATGCATTACATGTGACTACTCTCGTACAGAAGGAGAAATTCAAAACTAGGCAGGTTATGTGGTTTAGTCATGGCAACACCTTGAGTGTTAGAAGTGGTCTAATATAATCTGTATTAAAAATGTATTTATTAAGAATAATCCCAGTAAAAATTGCCAATTCACCTAGGTCTGCAGGACACTCACATCACATTCAGCCTGGACTGCTCTATAAATACTGTTTTATCCCAGCTGCACTAGTTGATCGTATTGACCATTGCTTCATGAAGTGAAAAGTTCCTATAATTTCACTATTCCTCAGATGATCAGGGGCATGACACCGGGAATCTGTTGAATGAGCAGACAACCAGACTGGACAGAGCTCAGAAGCGTTATCAATGCAGCATCAAGTCAATGATCATTCAAATACCTTACTGTGTTTTCCCATTTTTTCCCATTTTCCCAAGTTTGAAGTAGGTGTTCCCATCCCATTCCCACTCCCCAGTTCTCACTTGCCATTTTCTCTGTCTAGTCCAACCTGATAAAAGGTGCAGAATGCCACCATGTAGCGTTACACAGCCTATAAGCCACTGCTCATTCCTTCACAGCCAGTGGTTAGAGTAGATCAAAATACGAGGGGGAGCTCACCAATTTTGGTGGTCGTCGTGGCGGGTCTTGAAGTCAAGTGGTGATGCGGTGTAGCATCATCTTATGGTGACAGGATGGACCATGGGGAAGAGAATGAGGACAAGAGAAGAAATGTATCTGAAAGTAGTTCCTGTCCCCAAAGAGGGCCCTAGCTAGCTAAGCGACAGTGGATGGAGAGGCGTAACATACAGACACGTGGAGGTGGGCTGCACATCCCTTGTGCTCCTCACCCATAGATTGGTAAATGAAAAATTAGGACTTGATCAGGGTGGAATAACTGCATTGATGAAGAAACGAGAAATAAAAATGGAGGGTATCCTTCTCCCGGAAAGTGTCGAAACACCTGATGCGATATTTGCATCTCAGGAGGTTTTAAACTTGCCAGAGGCAACATACGTCTATTAAAACGTGAACAAACATGCACTGAAGCCACACATCCCCTGAATGTAAACAAAGCCTTTACTCTTGTCTGTGAGGAATATAGAATCCAGTAACAATATCTGTCTAGATAGTCAGCCCTCTCAGCCCAGCTCCTGTTTGAGTTAGGGGAAACAGCACAGTACACTGTAGAAGGCCAAACTCCTTTCCCATACCATGTTCTCAGAGTTTGCTTTTTTCTGCTATCCTGTTGTGGTTTAGATTTTTTAATGAATATCATGTAAGATCTTTACTGCACCATTTTCCCTTCTCCTGATACATTCCTTCCCTCTAGCAGTATTTTCTCTGCCCCTATGAATCGAGATGTGTCATTAGCCTCTGATCCCTCCTTCCCACCTCACTCGTGATAAGAGTACCAAAAACTAGAGGTAAGATGAGTGAACAACAGGGAGTTATTTCACTAAACTTGAAATGTTATATCTGAAAATTGATGGAAGGTACTGACAGTTCAAAGTTTTCTATTTCCATTTCCACTCCTTTCTTCCTTTCAATCAATACTGAATCTTTGTTCATCTTTTGCCAAAGGGAAGAAAGTGGAAGATGAGAAAGGAGAACTTTTTCTGCTCCAGGTAGGAGAGCTCCCCAAATCAGGAGACAGAGGTCCTCTTGCTTTTAATGGAGGATTGCAACTCTCCTCAGGATATCATCTATTCTAACCCAAGCTCATAGCACATGTCTGTCATATCTCCTGCTTTATTTTCAAGAAGGAGGAGTTATTACATTAAGTCTGAAAAAAAGCGCCATGTTTCCAATTCTGGGCCTTCATCTGTGCCTTCTAATTTTGAAAGAAAGTGTACACCAAAGAGGTGACCCCATTCTAGTAAAAAAGGAACCTTGATTGTGGGGGGGGTCTTCACTGTTTGTTCACTGCTTTTCTAGACCAGTGCATTAATGCACTGCACCATATGGTCAATGCTGGAGTCTGCACTGCTATTAGAACTGTATTTGTTAGAAGAACAATTACTTGTTCCAGTCACCTACAGCATGTAATTCCTCTTTTTTCACTCTAAGATGGTGTACACTCGCATGAATACAGACAACAGGGAAATGTATATGGAATGAGGAAAAACTGTTGAGAGAATATATCCTTAATTCTGCCACCATACGTCTCCTCTAATAATTTTTTGATGATGTTGATTGAAAGCCCTTACTTTCCCTAAGTAAAATTTATTTGGCCACTGAATTTTATTGAGGAACTGGTTACATTAGTAAATTCTACTAGTGTGTAAGGACTGCAGAATTACAGCCCTTTTTTTCCAGAGAGAACTCTTTTTACTACTGAAGATAAATTATGAGCATCTTTTAAATTTCTGAGGGTTTTTTAGATATTCTGAATAGTTCCGGCTCTTTTTTCTTTGTTTGCTCTCTCATTGACTTCTTTATTTGGAAAACTGAATTCTAATTAAAACTATCACAGAGAAATCTTAGAGAATTTTAATTTCTCTGTAGCACTAGGAGAGATTTTAGGCCTGATCTTGCAAACCCTAATTCACACTAATAGTTCTCACTTCAAAACTACAGTTACTTACATCAAGGAGACTTTACAGGCAAGTAAGAGAGGCTTTAATAATTAAGGACTTCTGGGATCAGTCCTTTTGATGAGATGCTTCTGGGTCTTTATTAGCTCTTCCAGTTGCAGAACAGGTAACATCTGTGCCTCAGCAGACACCAGATATTCTGCCAAGGAAATCTGCTGGATTTATGACTACTGAAGTTGAACAAACTAAAACTAATGCTTCTTTTTATATTCACATACATAATCTCGGTGAAGTTAAAAGCATTTGATATTTTGCTCATTACTTATACAATTCAAGACTGTAAACCAGGGCTTGTTAAAAAATATTTTAAGCTAATTTATAAAATTTAAAAGCCCGCCCCCCACCAGTAATGATGCCACTTCAGAAAGATGTTGTGTTATATTTGTTTTCCAAGAATGAACTATTTCATTATTATGAATAACATAGCAGTGGTATGAAAGGAAGACCAAATCTATGGCATTCAAAAATGTCAGTCAGAAAGTGTTTCATGTTACCTCACCCAAGCCAAGAACTCATATGGGCAATACAGCTATTCTATATGCTCTCTCTTTGATGAATCTATTCCTCCATCCATCAGTCTGCTTTGTTCCATTTTGATAGCAAGCTACCCTTTCACTCATTATCTTTATAATAAAGTCTTCTGACAGAGGGTTTCCATGTTACATTAATTCTTATGTGCATGACCACAAGGATGAGCAGATTGGTGAACAGCTACATAAATTTCTCCTTCTTATAATTTTTTTTTTAATTTGAGTGGTATCTAAGTTGCTGAAAAGGTCTATGGACTTTGAAATGAAGGAACAAAGCTACATTGTCTCTGGTGTTACACAGAACAATATCATTCCCTCACACAAAGTGGGAAGACTGAATTTCCTTCCACTTTAGTATAAACATGGCTCTACTCTTCTAGCCGAACAGCATCCAGTGCTTTGAGAGTGTCTGAACAGTCAAATATTGTCTCTTTTAGACCCTGGTGCATGTGTGATTGTCTTTTGACAAAACATCAATATCCACAAAAGGTAGACTTCAGTTCAAAACTTCAGGATGGCTTACAAATGAAAGTGCCTTGGCATGCTTTCAAGCTCAAACTTGGAGAAGCAGTGAGATAAAATAAAAGATTTTGTGGAAAACCAAAAAAGGAAAAAAAAAATCAAAGCAAAACCAAACCAAAAGAAAACAAAGGTGGGTATCTCAAGCACATGAATTGCATCAAGGAATTAGACATGCATCTGTTTTAACAAAATTATGTCAATCATTGTCTTTAGTGTTAAAGGGACTTTAGCAATTCAGACTTAACAAAATTATTCTCTTTTTAGTGTTAAACTTTATTTATCTATTTTAGTTTGATCTTGTAAATTAACAGGGCAACCCACTGAGACTCAATAAGCATTTTCTGTTTATTGTTATCTTAAAATTTATTTCAAATTTAGCTGAATTAACTGTTCATAAAAAAATGGTGGTAAAAAAATAGTTCTTTCGGTTACACAAATATTTGGCCTTAATTTCAAAATATTTCGCTTTAGTTATAAACATTACACCATTGTAGACCAAACCTGAAAAGTGAGCAACACTGCCAGCTCTCATTGAAATCACCATGGAATGAGTGTGCACAACACTTTGCAGGATCAGGCCCTTCACATAAAAATATTTCGAGTGTATTTAGCCGCATCCTCCCTGCCCTTAAGTTAATTCATACTGGATAAATCAATTTGTTAATTCAGCTGAGGTTAGAAATTTGAAACAGAACTTAAATTATATTTTTCCAGTCCTACAAAAGATTGATTTCCTTGGAAAATATGTTAACAACCATAGTCTAAAACAGCACAGAAAATGCAAGATCTGAGTTCAAAGGTCCCCCCTTCTATTAGCACTATTTTCATAAAAGGAAACGAGAAGAAAGATTATGTTCTGTTTTTTCTAGACTTCAAGACAAGGAATTAGTTACAGTGTTTGTTGGGGTTTTTTTCAATAGCACATTTAGTATAGGGGGAGAAGATCTTCCTGACTTAAACTCCAATATATCACCAAAGGCCTAGCCCAAACCATACTGAAATCACTAAGTTATTCTGTGACCTTCAACAGGCTTTGAAATGGGCTCTACATCCAAGATTATTTTCCCTTCCAAATTCCTGACAAAAAATTATTACTGTTCTGACAAAAGTCCCATTTCAACAGGTCATGGACTGTGGGCAGAACTTTCACTCAAGCCCTCTGGATTTATTCATGTTAACAAGTCTTTTGCTGAACTGAGCCCAATTACTCCAGGCAAAACCATAAAATTAAGTAACATTGCCTGAGAATATGTTAGGGAAAAATTTGACCCATAACTTAGAAAAAATGTATCATTTGAGTGTACAAACTGTACTCCAGACATACCATAAAAACAACAGAACAATATCTTTCTCTGTCTTCCTCAGTGTAATTTAAATGAAAATGTTAAAAATGTTTTCTTTACAACATTTTAAAAATTTGTTTAATTATCTTAATATAATTTAGAAATACATAGCCATAGTGGCTAATCAGACTCATGCAAAAAAAAAAAGAAACTTAAAGGAAGTGGTTTAACAAGTAGAATTGAAAATCTCTAATGTAGCTTAAAATCAAATCAAAGTAGGAAAATCATGCAGTGGTTAAATTGCCATAATACATGTTGTTGCTCTTCACTCTTCATTTTTTTTTTTTTAAGAAAACGTCTCCTGAATTTTTGCTTCTTTGTTTGTCATTACTATTATAGCAAGCTTAGAATTCCGTCCCTTTAACTGCATTTTAGTAGCAATGTATTATAGCATGATTTATCAACATATGGCAGGTGGAAGCTGACACAAATTATAATGAAAATTAAAACAGTCATTTATGCAGCAGGCGATTATCATTTAAGAAACATTTATTTGCAGGCTTTAAAAATGAGAGTTTAGAATCAAATGGGTTTAAAATGAAAGTTTTAATGACTGTTACCTTTTTCCTGCAGCCACTCCTCTACAGGCCGGTTATATTTGAAGGGGATTTTCTGTTTTACCATTTGGAACCGTTCACTATCAGTGTTGCCTTTAAAGTTTAAAAAACAGCTTAAAAACAATCTGAAAAGTCAATGAAATAGTTAAAACATCCTAGATTTTTTGGGTTTTTTATGACCTTATTTAGCTATAAATAAATAAGTGCACATGTGTGTACATATATTTGAAAAGAGAGAGATTTATCTTTAGTAAAGTGGAGAATAGTTATACATCCAAACGCCTGAGGTTCTGGAAGGTCGAAGAAATTAAATCCTATGAAAACGATATCTCAGATTCTCCCCAGAGTATTTGTTTACCCAAATTGGTTAGAAGGCATGTGTAATTTGTCTGTGACATGAGACCTCGAGTGAACTCATTGCCATGAGTTAAAACATTTTGATCAGACTCTGGATCTGATTGCATAAGGACATGGCACAATATGTCACTCACATAAACACACAGTTAGTAATTTGATAAACCTTCTTGCACTAGAAGAAGACACATGTTAGGATTAGAAACCCAGGAAACACAGAAAAGAAAGAAAGAAAATATAAGAAACTGATGCTGAAAGGACATAGTAGAATTAGTTTAAAAAACACCAACCAAAAAATTGGGAAGATGGATAGGAAAAAAGGGCAGTAAAATTTAAAAAAAGGAAGAGCTGCTAATTAGGGATATGTGAAGACTTGTGTTCAGTTACCAAAGGCTTGGGCCTGTTGCCAGAATAAAGCAGAAGCTTATAAACTAATTTAAATAAAAGCAGAAATAATTAGCCAAGATGTAAATTCTGGCCAGTGCAGTTCCATTGTTGCATGTTGATAGATAATAGAATTATCCAATAAAGTATGTTTTGGAGTAAAGCTCCTATTACTTGCACAGAGAGGATAAGGATTCACACAAAGTCCCTGTCCAAACTCCCTGGCTATTAGAAAATGCACAGGTCAGATGGGTTGAGGCAACCCCTAGTAAAAAGGAGCAGCTCAGTTTGATGGTGTTAGGAGTGACAGTGAACAATTGCCATCATTCTGCTTTTTCATTTCCTCAGCTACAGTCCCTTTCTGACTCATTCTGGTTTTTGCTTCAAGGATTATTTTTACAAAAAACTTTTCAGTCAGATAGGCACAAAAAGAGTGCATCTTTACAAGCATCATTATAATATCATAGTAAAAGGAGTAAGCCCCCAGCTTACTGAAGGAATGCTGCCATAAACAGAAGTTCAGTAGATCAGTTGTGCTCCAATATGTGTTTTGAATAAATGGCAGTCCGAGTCGGCAACTGCTCTGCACAATTTGCAGTACTGCCTTTAAATTCCCACATACAAATAACTTGATGTGGCTTCATATATGACTTTCTGAAACAGTTGCTGTAATCTTTTTTCAATGTAAAGACATACTAATAAAAAAAAAAGTGACTGAGTCATATAAGTCCACCCAGTCAACAGCAAGCACTTGTATTCTGCAAGGAATATGACTGGTAAATCTCGTGTGTCCAATAGTCCTTACTGTGTCACTGTGGCTCGGAAATGCTGCCAGTCTCTACGAGGTCCCTGCTGACCATTTAAGAACAGCTTTACTGGCCCAATTCCTTATTACTTTCTTGGAAATTCATCTACTTTTTAACTTCCTTGTAACAGATTAATTGTGGGAAACTGCTATTGCCTATCACAGAAATATCTAATTAACTACCAGCTGACACACACTAATGTTCCATTTCTCTCTTGCACCTCAGATACCTGCCATATACTATCAGCTACTTGGAAAAATTAGCAGGAAAAGATACAATATTGAAGACACTCTCTGTCAGTAATTTATCAAATCATATTAAATTATGTACCATGGTGGCTTAGAGTCCCTCACAGATATTAGGTTACCTGTAAGTACCTTCCCAGCTCTCATAATTCGTATCAGCACCAACAAAAAGTCAGGTCTGTACTTCTATAAATACAGATTCCTAAACAGAAAATTTGAATCATGTTCAGTGCAGGGTCCAAGAAAAAAATTGATAAAGAGCAGCTGAGGTAATATAAACAACAAAAACAAATGAAAAACCCTACCTAAAGAGATAGTAATATTAACAAAACAATGATATTTGATATGTTTATAATAAGCTGATGACTAATATAAGCTGAGGTCACATAGAACAGTTGTTTTTCCACTATCTTAACCTAAAGGATAGCTTCCTTTCCTGAAAGTTCTCCCATTCATTAAAACCTAGGGGAAGTTTACCCTCACAGGACAGGGAAGCAGACCCTCTGGTTTGGGAAGAACTGAAACAAAATTAAATCAAGCTCACTACATAAACAATTTCTTTTTTAAGACCAGTTTACAAGGCATTCAGTTTATCCATTAGACCTTTTCTTAACATACCAATGCATGCTCACCTTGTTAACACAATCATAAACAATCTGCATCTCCTTTAGTATATTTTTGTTCTGTTGCAGTGTGCCTAATAAGAAGGGAGTACCAGGTCCTGAAAGATACTCAGGAGGCATTGCAATGGCACTTAAATACCCACATTTCTCTGTCAAACCACTCTTGAACACTTACAGAGAGGCTGCTACTACATCTATATTGCATGTAATAGAGAAAGATAAATTCAGGAGATAGTTCCCCATTTTATAGAGTATATTCTGAGTAAGGACTACTGATTAGCTAAATAAGTGCATTGATATCATAATATTGATGGGCAAATACATTTTCTAGAGTCCCAAAGAAATTATGTACCGCTATTTCCTAACAACAAAAAACTCCACTGGCTTAATTTGGTATATACAAAAGTAACCTTTTACAGAACCTGAAGATCTTTTTCAGAAAGAACAAAGTTCAAAGGAATACCAGAGTCAGTCAGGGCCTGGAATGGAGTGTTTCTTCCTCTGTGTGGAAGGCTGATTGTAGAAAGAAAAAAAAGTAGGGGACTGAAATTTCTCAGAAGTAGGGCATCTGACAAGAACAGACCAACAAGACTAAGGTAAAAAAGGAAGTGGGACAATCAAAGAAGACATGACAAGAAAAATGGGTTTCTTATAATAAAATTCTAGACCTTCAAGAAAGCCAGAAATGACAACTATTCCCCACCACATCTTTATAAACTGTTTTTTTTTAAATCAGGTTTAATTTAATTTTATTATTCTTATTATTATGCAGATATATTCAGCAAGATTAAAATACATATAAAATCATACCTTTAAAAGCTATGAAAAATTGAAGGACGTTAGAAAATTCAAGTAAGCTTAAATTGCAACATTATTATCTGATCTATTTTGTTTTGGTTTTAAATTTTATTTCAGGCATAAGTAAGAATGATTTTTAAAACATGTGCATGAGAATGTCTTCACTCATATACCCAGTTAAAACAGTGAGTTAAAAACAAAGCTTTTCATTATTAAGTGCTCAGGATAGTCATTCAATATAACCATTAAAACCATACAATTACTGAATTAATACTAATTTGGATTTGTGCTTTAAAAATTAAACACATTTGATATGAGAGTTCAAAAAGGAAATATCACAGTTTGCAACAGAAAGTAACATAAATAAGTATGAAGTGAGTCCATTGGACCTCTGACAGCCCAGCCATGATGTGTTTAAGTGTCCATCTTCATATACAGAAATTTTCAATAGCAACCCTTGTGTGACTTCAATGCAATTCCTTTCTAGATCTGAATGATACACATACTCAAAAAACCCCTTCACATAACTAATGTAGATCCTCTCTTTTTTCTCTTTGAGCCCAGCTCTGACTCAAGGCTGTACTTCAGAATAGAATACACAAGATAGTCATTTGAATTTATCTTAGAAAATACTTCAGTCCCAAAATTCTTCTGCATTCAGAACCAGTTGGTCTCAAATATCTGCAGGATATAATTTCTTATAGTAAAATTGTGTTGATTAGTTTTGCTACTTGTGATTTACTAAATATTTTTCCTCCCATAGGTTCTAGCTGCTTAAGTGATTCAAGTATCAATAGGAACTGTTCATTTAAAACAAGTTTCCTCTTTATTCCTTCATCTGCATAATAAATTACTGTATGTCAATATGATTTAAGATCTGCTCAACAACTCAGCTTCTACTAAAGAGCCATACCTCATAAATGCATTCACCTATTTTTATTCTTTTTCATGTAAAAATTCTAAAGCAAAGCCAAATGTGAGCACTAGGTTTGAAATAAGTCTTTTGTCCCTCTCAGGATTTACACTCAAAACTAACAGAAATTCTGCTGCATCTCCCAAGTTTTCCAGCAAACTAATAAGCCACTAGGTTTTTATGACCTCAAGGATTTTAATGGTAACGTTATGAAATCTTCTGGATCCTTGAATCCTAGCTGACCTGAATATTCAAAACATTTCAAATACTACAGACATTCCTGAGGATTAAATACTTTGGGGAGGAATATGGCACAAGAGTTCTATTTTTTTTTTTTTGGATCCTCCCTCTTTCCCCCAAGAAAACCTGGCATTTCAGTCATAAAATTCAGAGCCTACGGGTTAAATATGATCAGTTGGAAGTCTTCTGTGTTTTACTGAGGCCCTCTGTATCCCTGCTCCACAGACTATACAGATAAATAAATTAGATTCACTTTGAACTTTACTTTTGATAATCTTCAACTTAGACCCAACTAAAATGAAAAAAAACCCAAAAGAATTTGCTTGTGCTAATCACTATTGGCAGGTCCCACAGGAAATAGTTTTGAGACAGAGCAACAGACCAGGGGGAGAAAATTTAAATTTGCTCATGGGCAAAAGAGAATTTTCTTCCAAAGCCCTTCTGTGATGGATGATTGTTTTTCTGCTCATGGTTCCTTTAAGAAAACAAATAGGCTTTATTGCATTAACATTATATCAAAAGCAAAACGGATTCTTAAGCCAAAGAAAGTACAAGAGGAATTGAAGCTCTGAAAAATGTTGTTTCTTGGCCTAAATAGAAATCATGATGATTTACTTCCTCTTTGGTGTGAAAGAGAAAACCTGTAAGGTTCCAGCAAATTGCACCAGGCAGAAAGAAAGCACTCACTTTCAGGTGGAATATTAATCCAACCTAATGTGTTGTCAAGTCTGTGAAGATGCTAAAAGGAATATCATAAGAAAACACTCATCTGCCTTAAATTACTGTCAAATGCTGTTTTATAAAAAGACAATACAGCAGCAACATTTTCTTCATTGCTTCCAAGTCTCTAAAAAGAATGAGACATTTTATCTAATGAGCTGTTATTAAATGAAAGGTGCTACGATGATACTAATGATTTTTAAAAAATCGTCTTGATATCAGTGTTCAAGGTTTAAAATTAGTCTGCCTTTCTTCCCTTATTGTAGGTGGAATTTCAGGAGGAGAAGGGCTTGTAAACGGCAGGTGTCTGATAGCTCAGTTCATCCAGTGGCCTTTAAAGCAGCTCCCCTTGAATTTTTATGGATGTCTGCAATCTCACTCAGATTGGCACACACTTAATTGACATCGTGATGGGAGAGAGGCAGCCTGCTACAACATGCAAAGTTTATCTTTCAGTCTAAATCCTCTACTAACATAAACTGACTTGGTTCAGTTCAGCTCCAAAACTCTCCTAGAGCTGATGCTGTGTGCCCCGGAAAAGGAGACTTGCATGCATCATGGAGAAGCTACCTTTTTTCCTTAAAATCAAATAAAGGGCACAACAGTTTCTGAAATGTGTTTGTGATTTGCACACAATGAACCTTTTTATCCAATTCTGTTTTCAGGCAGCTGCACTTAAAAACTTAGAGTGGACTGAATTGCCCCATTTTCACATTCCCTTAAATACATATTTTGTTTTAAATCTACAAAGTACAACCACCATTTGTTCATATTTTGTATTCAGCTAGAAAACCAAGATAAGTCTATTAGTAAGAGACTAGAGTCTGTTAGTAGGACTAGAATCTTATTCCATAAATCATAAAGGAATAACAACACTACAACCAAGTTTTAGCATCAGGTCTGTTTATTTTGTTGTGTTACTGTAAGACCATATTGTGGTTTATCTTATGTAACATAAGGAATGATTGCATTAAAATAAAAACACATGAAAAACCCTGTACTTATAATGGCTTTCAGAAAACACATGAAAGAAGTCCAAACCTGAATGTGGCTTATACAGAAATGAAACAGGATGGCCATGCAGCTAACCAAAATAATTACAACCCTGGTGATCAGGAATCTTTCTAACTACCACAAACTATCCCTCTACAAATTCTTGCAAAACTTCAGTTTTGCCTTGTCTAATGAGGGGTGCTACAGATTAATTCAAATTTGGGACTTTATTTCATTTCATGGGATTGAAGAATAGACATTGTTCAGCTTTGCTTCAGCTCTTGTGTATTACATTTTTCCTCTGCCTTCACTGTTCAATAAAGTGGCATCTTCTGCTATTGAATTCTCAATTTATTTATTGTCCTCATTTTCCCCTTAGTCCTGGATGCCCTTGACTTTATCTTCAATTCCCTCTCATCACATTGTTTGCTGGAAGCAACACCTTTCCTTCCGTTCATCTCACTGCGGACTGGAGTTAAAAGCTGACCTTCACACTGCAACTCTCCTCAGCTCACTGCCCTCGTGACAAGAGACAACAAAGTCTTGGTAATATAAATAGTGAAAAGAAGAGACAGAATTAGCAAGCAAGGCTACAACAGCAAAAGTTACTCAGGAAACTGGAGTTCTTTCCAAGATTCTAGTGCCTCAACCAAAAGCTTTATGCTGCTGCCACTTTGTATTTTATCTGATCTTTTTTAGCCTAAAAAACTTGGGGTCCCAATTCAAAGCAAAGCACCATTCAGTCCAAAATCATTGGGCAATTCATAGGCAAACAAGGAGATAGGAATGTAAATATTTGTCCAGAAGGTACAGGTAACATGGGCCAACATGACATTAGTAAGACTAAAGGAGACGTGGAGAAGTCATCTAATTCACTGCTCTGCCTCAGGACAAGATCAGTAACATCTCAACCTCCCTTAAATTAGTCTTTCAATCCTGTTTTGGATGACAAGAAGACAAGTGCCTTACCCTCAAAAATCTAACACAGAAGCACTATAGGAGGATAAAATCCCAAACCTCAGACTAGCAAAGGTGGAAGAAGGTTAATCAAACTTTTTCAAGCGTGTAGAAAGAAAAAAAATATTGTGAGAAATGTGACTCAAGTCTTATTTTATATGCACAGATTATACTGAATCATTTCAGCCCTACAGAAGCTGAGGCCATGGGCATGAAATAAAAGCAGTCTGCTTTAGATCTCATTTGACCTATTGAAAAACTGAACTACTGTACAGTATAGAGAAAGCAGTTATCAGTTCTACCTTTGTAAAAACATGAAACAATTTGCCTGTCTACATTACAAGTTGTTTGAAGTGATTTGTAAGGAATGTGTAAATAATTGGGTTTTTTCACTGAATACATCCAAATTAAGCACCTTATCAGGCAGCCAAGGCTAAAGTGACTATTAAAGAACAACAGAAACTACATATTGATCTTTCCATTTTAAACAAGAACAAATATCATTTTGCAGAAAGAAATATGAAACAGAGACCAGAATAAAATGCACTGCTACTGTCCCCACATCCCATTTCTTTGATTCCTTTGTGAAAGGTCACAAGGTGATTTATATAGCCCAGTGGGAACAAGCAGGAATAACCAAATGCCAAAAGCACTTCATTTGTATTGACACTTTAATTCTATTAACTTCCATTTATCTAGAGGCTTCTTACACGTTTTGTGCATTATGCAGTCAGGACAGAGACACACTGAGTCTAGTTTACATATTGTGGGTTAGGCATTGGAACTACAAGAGTGCAACTATTTTGCTTCCAGGAGCAATGTGAGACTGAAAACAGTACAATTGCCTTTGCATGGTGCATGGCCTAAGGTAAGAAAATCTGTGCCTTTATACCTGCTTCACAAAGAGTCTGTGGCTCGCTGTCACACCCCTGCAAACAAGCACTGGGGTAGACAGCTGGCTTAGGTCTTACACAGTCAGCATGGCCAGAGGATTAGAAAGAGCATTGATTCCTGCTGAACCACTTGGGGTTTAGTGCTCTGCGCTCCCCATTCAAGAAGGGCTCCACTTTATGTTTATCAGACATTACACTGAAACCAAGACTACTTGTTGGAAGGTGCCAGCAGGGACTCCAGTATCTATGTGGGAATCAGCTCAGTTCCAGCAGGACTTGCAGTCTCTCCCTTGGTGCTGGCAGTGATGGATCTGGATTGGCTCCCCTAGAAACCATGAGATGTTTCTGGATCTCATTTTCCTGTGCATATATTATCAGGGATATAATATGGGGAGTTGAATATATAAATAGAGCATGTATAGCCTTTTCCCATTAATAGAGTGTTGACTATGGGGAGGCTGCTCAGTAAGTGACAAAGATACAAATTCACTGACCCAGGAAGATTTCCATACTCAGTGAATTGAAGAATATTTTCTATTTAAGCCCCTCAAGATAAGGTCAATTGGCGCTTTATCCCCAGTTTACTGATTGGAAATCTGAGCCACAGAGTGGTAAAAGCACTATCCAAGACCACATGGAAGGGCATCTCTAAAGCTAAGGCTGGGATTAGGGAACTTCTGACTCCAAGCTCCATGACTGGCCCTTTTCATTTCTGACCATCCTTTGCCAGAGTTGCTCTGCTTCAGTTCACAGCATTGAATTTTAATGATTTTATGCTTTCAAGTGCCTTCAGTGAGCAGGGAGAAGGCTGATGTGGATGCATGAGCCCCTTCTGTCACTGCATGTCAGCACATCAACCTGGGATTACAGCTGGCACTGTTCTTTCTGCAGGCAATATGATCAGAAAAGCACAAAGTTGTTGTTCAAGCCTCTCATCCCTCAGGCCAGATATTTGTTTGCTCATTCTTACTGTGCACAAGTGTGTGTATGAGAGAAAGACAGGGACAGAAGGAGAGTCAGAGAGAGAGAGAAGAAAGAAAATGTAACAACTCTGTCTGACCAGGAGAACTGAAACAGAACTCACCCAGGAGAGAACTGTAAATATATTAATGTCTGGGATCTCACTGCACTGTGCTGTCTAGCAGGATGCTGTTTAGTCTAAGTCTCCATCTGAGAAATATTTCTCCATCTTTCTCTGTACTACATTATACAGCTACATTTTATGTACCATCAGATGACTGGATCAATAGTAATTGGTTGGATGGGGCTCTGAGCAAAGCAGTCTAGTGGAAGGTGCCCATTATAAGGAAGTTAGAATTAGATGATCTTTAAGGTCCCTCCCAACCCAAGCCATTCTATGATTCTAATTAGTCTTGCAGCAGCAAAATAGAAATTTATAAGAAATCTGTGGTGATAATGTTTATGACTGGTACCTAGACACTCATACAACCATGCACCAGTGGACACAAAAAAGTGAGAACAGCTCATAATATCTGAGGATTCAGACAGTTAGGATACAATAGCTTATGTGAGTAGCTGTACACTTTGGCATGGAATTGTTAGCAAGACCAAGCTATCAGGATATACCTATATCTCTTAGTATGTAATTACTATTAACAGAAAATGGCATAGTGATGATCTTAGAAAGAAGTATGGTGGATGTCAAAGAAATACAAGGTAAAAACACATGGCTTGGACCTGTTTCACACCATAGCATATCAGGGAATGGGACTCAAAGGCCTGTAGTAAGTATGAGAATGCAATGGCAGTATTTAGGGTAGTTCCCTCAGCCCATGGGTCTTACATCAGATACCACAAGGGTGAGAACAACTAGGCAGAAAGATGCACCAGTGCCCTGTGGACACAATATCTTGGCATACTTTCAGTGACCATTTGGACACAGAGCAAGTCAAGGACTGGGGAATCTTAAAAGCCCATTTCTTCATGAGTTACAGTTTATGCTGAACTACCATTGTCAAAGGTTTATAGAACCTTTCATAAGCATTCACTCTGTGTTGCAAGAATTTATCTTAAAAAGAATCCTAGTTCATAGGACTAAGCTTAGAGGAATGAACTGAAATTTAAGAATCAATGGTAAAAGAATAAGAGAAATGGAGAAAAATTACAGATGCCACTAAACTGCCTAGGTTTTGATTTGTCATGGTTTAAACTTGGCTGAGCAGAAGTGGGAGTATTTCCACATAATCATGTCTCTCTGAATAAATTAATGAGGGGAAAAGAACCATTTGCTTTCCAACTGAGTAATATAAATGTAATGACTATAGATATGATATAAACACATACAGCTTATGTGACCTCATATTTCAGATCACAAACGAAGCATAATGATAGGACAATTTTTATAGAAGGACATCCTTTGTCGTATATTTTTGTTGTTGCCAAGGTGGGTTACTGTAATTCTCTGGAGCATCAGACACCTGGCTGCTCTCGGCCTCAAGAAGATTAAT
Source organism: Myrmophylax atrothorax (assembly GCA_026770055.1). Classification (NCBI taxonomy): domain Eukaryota; kingdom Metazoa; phylum Chordata; class Aves; order Passeriformes; family Thamnophilidae; genus Myrmophylax; species Myrmophylax atrothorax. The sequence continues at coordinate 43,217,682 of JAOXXN010000065.1, read as the reverse complement.
TAGACAAACAAATAGGCTCTGGGAGGGTAGAAAAGATCCCAAAGCCAGGACCATTGGAGAGAAATGTCATTTTGACCACTAAAGCAAATTTTCTTATGATGTATTTGGTATTCACCTGTAGATTTGACATGCTGGACATTGAGTCTGATTCAGGAAGATGTAAGAATGCTGCTACACTAACGCAACTAACAGCATGCAGCAATATAATATATACCTCTGTTCTTTTGGACAGCACTGACAAAAAGTTTTCCTCAAATTGTCAGCACTTTCTGGTAGTATTTTCTTTGTCAAGGACACAAACAAGGAAAGATACATAGGCTAAATTAGAACTAATATTGCCTCTGTGGCATGTTAGAATGACCTTTCACGTGACTGTTACATAGCAGTAATAAAGGCTACAGCAGAATGCTCAAGGACTATCTGTTGTATCCTGGGTGGGAATTAGATGGTCATGGCTACTTGCATGTATCCTTCCTTAGGTAAACTCCTTCCTTCATTACAATTGCTGTTAAATAATACTATCTTGTTTGTTCTGCTTGGTTACCTTACATGTAAGGTACCTTACATTTCCTTCTTTCTTAACACCAGGCTGACAGAAATCCCAGTACCTCACTCACATGGGCTTGAGGTACTTGCTGAAGGCAAGTCTGCATCTCACTCAGACTGGATATAGTGTGTCGCAAGAGCCTTGATCAGTTTTGAGAAACAAAACTTCAACAGGAGCAATGTGTACCAGAAGCCACAATATAACCACTTCATTTTGTTTTCTGCCTTTCCTCTCCTCTGTCTTCAAAGACAGAATTTGGAATACCTACAGCACTTCCACGAAATTCTTTGAGGATGGGGAGAATTGGAAATGAACCACAGCTCCACTCTTTGTGTGGGAAAGCAAAACATGTACTATGTGGAAGTTAAACTGTGAGAGTCATGGCAACTTTTTGTACTTTCATATAATTTCAGATCCTATCTCATCATCCAGTATGGACATGCATTAGAATGGGTGTTCTTGCACAAATTCCACAGTATGTTTGTTTGTTGGTAACTTAAAGTGTGTAAGTTCATATGTGAGTGTATATAGGGGACGAAAACTTAAGTGTTCCTATCAGGTAGCCATATTTATCAATTTTCCAACATTATAAATATATTACAAATGTTATGGCCCTGCAGTGACAAGCTACAATCAACTCTTGATTTCATCAACTTGTCATGCTTTAATCATCCCTCTTGGCAGATCTTTCAACATATGTCACAATACTGCCTTCAAAATGTGCTTCTCCAATTCTGTTTTATTAACCCTGTCTTTTTATATGTTTTAGGCTCATGATGAAATGCAGTAAATCTGTCAGAGGCACTTTATATGCTGTCTCCAATTCATGCTGATAGGAACCATCTGAGAGCTCATTTAAGTCCCACAAAATGAGTACAATATGAAAAGTCAAAAGCCACAAAAAAGTATATGGCAAGAAGCCTGGGGATCACATTCGGCCCAGAAGGCTAATCAAAATTCAGTGTTCTTGTTCCTTACTCATTGCCCACTCACAAGGGCATTTGGATAGGAAAATACTAAGACCACAATGGGATCTGGCAGTACCACAACAAAATCTCTTCAGCTTGCGGATCAAGCAACGTGTCTCATTAATGACTCCAAGTAGTCCAGCACAGGATTCATGTGCCTCTTCATGGCCCAAACTGGAGTCAGCCAAATTTCTTACTATTACCTGGGTTTCAGAAGCAAGGTTTCAGAAGTGAGATCATAACTGCCTTGAGTCTGGGGGAAGTAAGGAATTGCTAAAGGGGCACAAGAACACAAAACCCAGACATTTGGGGAGCTTGAGGTGTGGAAAGAAGACAGAATGAGACATCAAAATCACTTTGCAAGAGACAGACCAAATTTGGGGGGGGAGAGAGGAGTCAGGTTCTGCAAAGAACTGAGAACTAGTGATTTTCTCTAATAAGGCTTAGTTACCAAACCTGTGGAAATCACTGAAGTAGTACAATATGAGCTGTGCAGGGGTACTTTGCCGGGATAAGTACAAACTTAGAGAAGAAGAACTACTTGCAATGACTCAGGCATCCCAGTTAGTTCAACTTTTGAGTTTGCCTTGTTAATGTCCAAGTCAGCTTTAGACTTTGCATCACTGAGCTCTTAAGACCTAATAATCATAATATTACATATTATTTACAATATCAGCACTCATGTCAGCTGAATAAAGGTTATGAAGTCTTCTCTTAATTTCCCCAGTGATGCTACTATTAGAACATCTAAACTTCTCTTCTCCCTCTTGTTTAATGCATTATAAATTAAATAAAGCAAAGTTGGGAGAGGTAATACCCCATTGATAACAGTTGAAAAATACAGAAAAGCTTTAAGAAACAAAAGACCTTAAAAAATAACAGAGGTAGAAAACTAAAATGTTAAAATGTCACTGATGAAAAAAAATCATTAAGAACTTACATATTGAAAAATGAGGCTGCTTTTTTCAACTGTATCGGACTGACCCATAAAGACTATTCCTCTCCAATAATTTTGCCTTGGTTATAATTGAAGGCTACTACACGCATCACACTATTTCTCCATAATTAAGGCAGACTTATTTCCTAGAAGATTAGTATTAACTCTGTTTCACAAATATGAGGGTTAAGTTACCTTCACTGGGCTGGTCAGCAGGTAGCAAAACACAGAGCACAGAGAAGCTGGCTCTGTCCCCTGCTTCACTCTTGAGACATCTACTGTCCCCCCATATTCAGCATAAAGCCAGTGAGACGAACCCAAGCCAGCATGAACAAAGAATCTGGATGGAACCTTGTAAGACATTTAAGACATTCTGTTTCAAGAACAAGATGGCGATAATACCTAAAAATCATCAGTCATGGGTGGGAACTCTTTTCTACAGCTCTGCTGTATGTTTTACATCAAACAAATCTCTGCTAAATTTTGTCTTTAACAACTACAACAACCACTGTATTATCTGAGGAAATTCCTCATCATAACAAGCTCTTGTGTGTTTTGTATAATTCCTTTACAAATAACCTTGAGCCTTCTGCATGTCCTCTTAATATCTCAGGAGAGGATCTCACTTTCTTCTCCTCTCTTTCCTCTCCTGCCTGTCTCCCCCTCCCTGCCCCAATTATCTCTTACTGTCTTCTGGGTGGTTATGTTTAATCTCAGGATTAGGCAGAAGCCTGCAGTTTGCCTTGAACAGCTTATCAGCTTCCAAGAGACATTTACAGGGAGAGAAAGACTCCAGTTTTGATAGCAGTAATTGTATTTAGCTTGTAAGATACAAGGCTATTTATCTCACAGCTGGGAAATCATAGAGGGAGAGAAAGAAAATGATAAAAACTAAATAAAACCAAAAAGAATGGAGGAGAGGAAAGGAAGAGGCGGGAGAAAAGAAAAAGAAAAAAGACAAGAGAGGAGAGGAGAGGAGAGGAGAGGAGAGGAGAGGAGAGGAGAGGAGAGGAGAGGAGAGCAGAGTAGA
>JAOXXN010000065.1:43202436-43214100 GCA_026770055.1 Myrmophylax atrothorax | reverse complement strand
AGAGAAGAGAAGAGAAGAGAAGAGAAGAGAAGAGAAGAGAAGAGAAGAGAAGAGAAGAGAAGAGAAGAGAGAAAAGAAAAAAGAAAAAGACTCTTCAGAGTCCCTCTAGTACAGGATTAGGTGGGAAATCATTAAACAAAAAGATCATGCCACTTGTGGAAGGAGACTGAAAATATCCAGGGAAAGGTGATAAACAGCTTGAGTAGGACAAGAAATTACCTGTTTCAAAGCCAACTATGAACTCTAGTTCCATAGTCACAGTTGTGTAAAACTCAGAAGATTTGATTGGTAGAGATAAGTAGAACCATTTTTAGAGATATTGAGTACTGACAATGCATTTAAAGACAGTTGGAGTTGTGGACACCAACATATTTGAAAATGAAATTTGTTTTTTTGGGTTTTTTTGGGTTTTTTTTAGTTTTTTTTAATAGAAACAACAGTACCCATCATGGGTTGTGGGGTGCCGTACAACACTTACTGTTTAAATCAACTTCAGTTTCCTTGCTTGTAAAATTCCCTTTCCATTCCATATTTTCAGTATCCAGTCTGTTCTCCACAGATCAGCTTTGTGTTCCATTTCTCCCACTCCAAATATGCTGTAAAATCTCTGATGCTGACTTAACTCAAGTTCTGTTTGGCCTACTGTACTACTCTATTTTTAAAATCTCAACAATAGGTTTGGGTAGGTATTTAAGAAAAAAATAATTAGGATCTTGATCTTTTGAACCTTTCTAGGCTGCAACCAATATTCTAATTTGGTACAATCAAACAAGCATGCAAGCAGGGCAGAGTTAACACCATCTCCCTGAGAAATACTCAGCACTTTGGGAAAGTATCCAGTGGTCAACAGCAATAAAAAAATTGCCACATTTCAATTTGTATACATTTAATCACAGAAGACTTTTACTAAAATAAGATGGAACCCTGCATACCATTCAAGTGTATCAAAAGACCAACACAAACATTTCAGTTCTTTCTACCACCATAATTATTTCTCTACTGTTAGAGCTGATGAGATGAGAAATACGGTATCTACTGACTCTATATTATAGAGATGCAATATATAATTTCAGCTGCCTCAAAACTAATTTCTTGGAAATTTTCTCAAATATGAGAGGTCATAAGGTGAAAAAAAAATTAGAAAAACTGACAGTCATGGCAATCTTCCTAGAGCCTTTGTCACATCATCTTTCACTTAAATGTAAAACTATAGCTTCCGCCTAACATTTTTGCTTACTTTGTGAATGAGTCAGTTTAGACTTGACTAGAATAGTTTCTATTGGAAGGAACCCACAATAATTGCCTAGCCCAACTGCCTGACCAAAAGTTAAAACACATTCTTAAGGGGATTGTATAAATGCCTATTAAACACTTTAAGGCATGAGGTCTGTCAACCATCTCTCTAGAAAGACGGTTCCACTGTTTGACCATCCTCTCAGTAAAGTAATGCTTCCTAAGGTATAAGGTAAGTCTGAACCTCCTCTGGCACAGCTTCAAATCATTCCCACATGTCCTATGACTGGGTACCAGGGAAAAAAGAGATCAGCACCTCCCTCTCTGCTTCCACTCCTGAAGCTGTAGAGAGCAGTGAGGTCAGCCCTAGCCTACTTTTGTCCAAACTTGACAATCCCAAAGTCCTCAGGCACTCCCCGTAGGACATGCCATCCAGCCTTGTCATCAGCTTTGTTTCTGTCCTCTGGACATTTTCATGGACATTCACAACCTTCTCAAATTGTGGGGCATGGAACTGCACATAGTACGGAGGTGAGGCCACACCAATGCTAAATAAAGGACAATCATCTCTTCTGATGGGTTGTGCTGTGTTTGATGCACCCCAGTATGTGGTTTACCCTCTTGACTATCTGGGCACACAGCTGACTCACACTGAGCTGCTGCTGACCAGCACCACCAGAACCCTTTCTGCAGGGCTGATCTCCAGCCACTCCTTTCCTAATTCATACTCATGCCTGACATTGCTCTGTTCCAAGCAGAGAGTCCAGAATTTGTTCTTGCTAAATTTCATGCCATTAATCAAAGCCCAATGCTCCCATCTAGCTAGTTTCCTTTGCAAGGACTCTTGTCCCTTGAGAGGGTCAACAGCACTTCCCAGCTTAGTATTATTAGCATACGTGCTAGTGGAGCATTCAACTCCTGTACCCAAATAATTGATTAACGTATTGAACAGAACTGTCCCTAAAATTGAACCCTGAGGAACAGTGCTGGGGACTGGTCACCAGCCAGATGCAGCCCCATTCACCACAACCCTTTGAGTGCTGCCGTTCAGCCAGTTCTTTACCCAGCACACTGTGTACTGGCTCATCCCACAGTTGGACAACTTGTCCAGGAGGATGCTGTGAGGGATGGTGTCAAAAGCCTTACTAAAAGCCACAAAAAACTACATACACTGCCTTCCCTTCATCCATGAAGCAAGTGACCTTATCATAGAAGGATATCAAGTTAGTTAAATGACTCATCTTGACTGTGCCTTATGATTGCATTATTATTTAAATTCCTTTCAATAACATACAGTATAATTTTCTCTATAATTATTCCAGGATCTGAGGTTAGACTAACAGGTCTGTAGTTCCCTGTGTTTTCCCTCACACCCTTCTGGAATAACAATGGATAGCTTCCAGTCAGTAGGGACCTCTGCAGACTCCCAAGACCCTTGGTAGATGATTGAGTTGGGTTCTGCCAAAACATCTGCTAGCTCCTTCAGTACTCTTTCATCTTGCTAGAGAACTTATTGAAAGAAGCAAGTAGGAACTCAGCCAGTTTTCTTCCCTGTCTTACATAAAGTGCCTGGTACAAATCAAGCTACTTCAGAACTTTCCACCAAGTAAACGAAAAAATATATTGTAGCAAGGGAGACCTGATATCTTTCATTTTTTACATAAGTAGGAGAATCTAAACCACTATCACTTTAACCTGTGTTTCCATAAAACATATTATTTTAGACAGTGACTGTCTCAGACTACCAAAGATGTAGTTCAAATTGGATTGCTTTCAAATGAAATTGAATCAGAAGATATGGCCCAATGTTCAGGGGCATTCAGTCCTTGGAACTGGACCTATTCTGAAGGAAAAACCCAGCACAGATACCAGGGTCTCATAATCAACATTTTGTTTAACAGGTATGCACTTATCTGACCACACAACCAGCCAGAGCAGTCAGTTCTGCTGTCAAGAGCTAACTGTCCAGCTTTTCCAGAAATCCAGCTTCCTCTCAGAAATGTACTTGAGAGAGTAAATGAAGTAAGGGCAGAGAGGATGAAATATTTTTTCTTTTATTCAGTAGCAAAAGAACTGCAAATTAATGTAATTTGAAAGGGCTGAGACCACTACAAGAAGACTGAGAGATCACTCAAGAGAATGATAAAGGGAAAAAATATAAAAAAATGTACTGCATGGATGAACTGATGAATCCTGATAAGAATACAGTTGTTTAAAGCTGTCTTATTTCTTATTTTTAAAATGCCTTAAAAAATCCAGGCTACAGTTGTCTTGCAAAATCATGCATTTCTTTAAATGATAGCTCCTTCCTCTCTTTCTTTCCTGCCTTTAATCTTCTCATGCAAAACATTACTCCAATTAGACTTTATTTTGGTGTCATGGATACTTTTACTTTACAGCTTCTCTTCAACCAGTTTTGTGGGTTTTTTTCTACCATAGAAAATATAGTTGGTGCATGGATGAATGAACAGGAATATCAGGGTTGTTTTGACATACACTACAAATCTGGCAACACACAAAGTATTTTTTGCAAGGAAAGTGAGTGAACAGAAAAAAAAAATCTCATGTCTACGAACTAATGAAAATGTTGGGACTGAGGCATCCCAGTTTTCTGTAAAGACAGAAGATTTATTTTTAACTTTTCTGAAAATTTCTCTTAACTGTCTCAAATTTTATAGGTTTTATTCTAATCAAAACAAAAACATATCAGATTCTTCCTCTCTCTGAACTCTTGGACCAAAATTACTGTAGTTTCATCACTAAAAATCTTTATTTAGATACAGATAAGGCTCTCACCAAGACCATAAAAGCAAGTAAATAACAGTAACCAAGCACAGCCTATCTTCTGGCATGTACAAAAAAGGATAAAAGCCTGTGACACAACAGAAGAGAGGCAGTCACAGGACCTGTACTTTAGAGGATAGCAAGAGGTTTACACCCTGACTGAGAAACACATTATGATGACCAACTTAAAGAATCAAGCATCAAGAATTTGGCTATCCGTATAACCTATGGAAAAAGTCCATCTCCTTATTGTGTTTGTGAGAGAGCACATGAAACTACTAACGCAAATAAATCATAAACAGCTCAATGGTTTTGGCTGAGCCATGACAGCTCAACTGCAGATAGCAGCCTCAGTACTAATGCTACTATTTGCCATCTCCCATTTCTCAGGAGCTTTGTCTCAGATACCTGTGCTGGGGCATTGTTCAGTCGTACTGTCCAGCAAGAGAAACTCCAGCAGTGTTGGAATGACACTAATGATTAGAGATCATCCCTAATGATCCTCACCAGGAAGCATAAAGCTGGTGTTGCAGGTCACTGAAATGCAACTGGATGCTAGACTAAGAAAAATGTCAGTGACTAAATTGCAAATTTGTTGCTATTGCATTTTCCTTCAACTTTTTTTTTTTTTTAAGTTTCAAAAATACATCAGGCTAGTTTCAGTTAATTTCAACTTAACTGAAGACTGTGTTTTAAGGAAAGATAATGTTCTCTCACTTTGCTTATTTAATGAATACCCAACTTTGTGCTTTTCATTGAGCAACTAATTATGAGTCTAATGTATAATCCTTCTACCAGTAATAATATGCAGAAAGGAGCATGGAAATGCCATTCAGAATGTAGCCCTGCTGCCTGAAGATTGCACCATATGTGATGACAAAAAAGGTACATTAGCTAGTTCCTAAAATTTGCAAACATTAGGCTCCAGCACTGTGTGGAAAACCAAGTACACATGAAATTATTCATTTTACAGACAACACAGTGTGCCCAAGTATGCATTGTCTACAAATACCACATTTTTTAAACACTAGAAATAGATGTGTTTCCAGAATTGACGTGATCCTATGCAAAACGTACAGGGTTCCTCAGCCATTGTTACACAAGTCTGATATGACTCTCAGCTTCAGCAGGCGCCAGCAGAAACACACTGGACTAGCCTGGATCCATCCAACCACAAAGTGTTTTTCAGAGTTGAATTGCTGCTGAACACAGGTTTGGTCTTGCACTCAGTACAAGAAACTACAGTGCAAGACAACAAACTATTAATTTCAAAAGCTACTACTTACTCTTTTTTAAAACCATTAACTGCACAGAAAATGGGACTAATAGGACTTGGTTTCCTGTAGTTATTGGCTTGTTGAATCTTTTTTGAATCTGAGGCATTCATAGTGCCACTCTATTATATGGATATTCTGGTATTTAACATGAATTGAGATCAAGCCACAGTGCTTTCCTCTGGGAGGCATGGAACACTGCCCTTTTATTGTTGTTGTTTGGGGTTTTGGTTTTTTTTGGTTTGGTTTGGTTTTGTTGTTTGTTTTGTTTTGTTTATTTGCTTGCTTTTTTCCATAGCCATGTAGAATCTTTACTTTTGTGATTTTTGCACCTTTTTCAAAATTCAGCTAAAATACTGGTTTGAAAGAAATGGGAAAAAAATAAGGGAGAAACCTGCACACACACAAAGCATGATCCCATAAGCCTTATTTCGACAGAGACAGGCTGAAAAATTCATCATCTACAAACAGACAGAAATTGAAATCCATGCACAGAAAGGAAAAGGTGTCTGGAAGATAAAGGTGTCCTTTTTCCTCAGGGTACAATAGCATAAACTCAATACTAGCCCAGAACATGAGATTAATGCTGATTCCATGAAACCATACATCTTCTAATGAAAACACAGAAATATCTTTATTGAAGGCATAAGCAGAAGGTCCTGAGGTAGTCTCTGAGTGTGATTAATTTTCCCTTTTTAAAAAGAAAAAAAAGATTAAAAAAATCTCAAAAGCATTGAGCTGGATATTTTGTTTCTTTACATTGGGGACTTACTACAGTGAGTAATACAAGAAGAAAATTTACTCATAGGGTTCTTAGTGACTATAATTGGCTGCCAACTGGATTGGAGGTATTTTACAAAATAATTGAAGACAGGAGCAGAAGAAAGACCCTCAATTAGGCATTTCCTAGCCCACTTTCCTCTCTAAACAATGGATAGCACAGCTAGAATCTAACTCAGCATGTCTGTCATGACATTCTTCAAAAATAATTTTTTCACAGAAATAAGGTTAATAATTGAAATGTACCATTTTGCATATACTTCACCAAAACACTGACAAAGTACCATGTTGAATATGTGGTAGAGAGCACCACATAGATCACTCACATTAAAAACTTTCCTGTGCACTTTCTGAGGGAGTGGAAATGATTGAATCATCCCCTTGGAGTAATTTATTAGAGTAATATCACATAAATTAGTATATAACCTTGTTAGGATATTTCCTATAATCTGACTTTAACTTTCTTTTGAACAACTCCTACATAACTAGCAAGGACTTGTCCTGAGTCAGTACTGTACAACCTAGAAATAAAGAACTGAAAGTTGCTTAGACTTAATATTGAAAACCAACAAGATCATGGCTTGATCTTCGGCAATACCATGTAAATAAGAAGAATGTGGGTTACACTGGAGTTCTTTCCTTCTACTCACCCTGTCTTTTGTAACCATACATATCATCATACCTCAGCTATCTTATGCACTGTCAGCATCACATACAACAATCTGTTTTTCATTTGGAGTGAGTTTAACCTTTTAGCAGACTGACAAAGTATCGCAAGGCTGTGATTTGTCAGTGGTGGGATAAAACATGTGATAGAGTCTCAAGAACCAGTTGTTCACTATTTCTGGTGGATTTAGGGTAATAATTTCCAAAGAGATACTGAATTGTTCCACTGTATTTTGACTTAAATTAACTAAGAGTTTTCAGTTTTGGTTAGATTGTTACATGTCAACCTTTGTATCTGTAAACCTGAAAGAGAAAGTGAAATTCAGGTGATGAAAAATTAGGAGGCAAGCATAAAGTCTGGTCAAATACTTGCTTAACCTTCTACACTGCTTACATTTCAACTCTGTATCTATATACACCATATCTGGGATGTGGCTAGAGTCACCTCTTCTTTTTGTAAGGTCTGTGCAAAGCTTTTTTCTCCTAAATATTTAGCAAACATCACAAGTAGCAAAACCAAAGTTGTTGTTGAATGAGTTTGTAACTGCAGAATCAGGATTCACTTAGAGACCTCTGAAATAGTGCATCATACCACACAGTTGGGAAGCTTATTCTTCCAGTGTAAAGGACCATTAGTTTGTTTTCCAAGAGACATAATATGCACCACCAGGCTGGTCAATTTATTGTTGAGATGAAGTAACAAAGATTTATATAGCAACTAGTTGTTATTATACATTAGTTTACAGGTACAGATACACTTAAAGAGAAAAAACAAAAAGACAAAAATATGTACCTGTGGGGTAGTGTTCATTCACTGGCCAGCTGTCAACCTGAAGTGTGGCATTGCCACCATTCCTGGTAAAGCGTACTACGTGGTATTTGCCATCATTTACAGGTGTGCTTTCCTCTTTAATAGAGATATCCACTGTACCAATATTGAAGACTACACCAATCTTGCCTTGCTCCTAAAAGAAAAGAAAAAAAAGAAACAAATGTTCTTAAATTGCTGGCAATTAGGAGCATGTTCTTGGCCTATAAATCTCTAATGGGCAATTATGCCGGTAGATGGCACTGAAGAATACACAGAAGCATCTTTTTGAGCTTTGTCAGGACGCATTTCATTGGCTGTGCTTCAATACAAGCACTGTTTTTCACACTCTACAGCATTCAGCTGAAGACAGTGACTCATTTGTTCTCGTAAAACATCACATAAGACAGGTGAGAAATAAGGCAACTAAAATCTAAAGATGTGGATAAATAGTTATTTGAGCAACATCTCTACTGATTATTACTAGTCACTTTTTATCTGAAATACAGCCACAGGCAGTCAGTATTGCAACAACTGTTTTGTTATGTTATTCTGCTTTGGAAAGAAACAGCCCTCACCCCAAAACAAATAACCATGGGATCCAGAGGGAAGAATGCAGTTACAAGATGGATAGAATTAGAAGGAAGCAAAAATTTAATAACCTAACTTTGACAACCTCCAAGAAACTAATTGCTAAAACACCTAAATGACAGAACAGCCAGTCATTTACTTTTCTATATCACACATGAAACAGGGCCTTACCAGAAAACAGGTTTCCATAGTGTTTCCCCCAAACTTTTCTACCAGTCACTGACTGAAAGGGAAGAGCAGGCAAAACCCACTGTACTAGACACAATACTTACTCCTGTAGTTCCCCTCGTGTAGTTCAAGTAACGATCATATTCAATGACCTTCGATTGCAAAATACATGCCCAGAATATATTCAGATTAGATATCCACATTTAATGCTACTGATTTAAATAGTGCCAGAAGTACTTGTCACTGTACAATAGCCAATTAATGGGAATGCTTCTTCCAGCACTCAAGGAGAGGCACAGTATGCTGGTGTCAACAATTACAAAGGCATATTAGGTGTACTGCATAGATCCAAAACTGGTGCAGACAGGCAGAACTAAAATGTATCATATAAGAAGCCAACATATTTGCTAGCCATCCATACTATAGAATTAGCAAAGCTTTGCTTATTGTCTTCATAGAAAAATCAAGGAAGAAACAACAGAGAGTAGATGGCCATGTTGTATGCAAAATATATATTCTTCCAAAAAACCACTGATGTACACACTAAAGGGAACAAAACAATTCTGTTACTACCTTACATATCTGCTTGGTGAGCAGAGGACTCCATCTCTTAGGGCTGTCACCCTAACTTTATTACATTCACATTAGCAAGTCTCAGCAATAAGAAAGAAACCTCTCCTCTTGTAGTTGAGGGCCAACTTTTGTTCCTCTCCTGAATTTACTCCTGTCTCCTGTTATCAAAACACTTTTCTCTTAAAATGCCCATATATATATTTCAATTTCTCAGAAAGGCCCTTTCTGTTTCCTGTTTTACCTTACATTTCAAAGTTTACTCTTATCAAAATACTCATCACAAGTTCCTCATATCTTCAATACCCTCCTTTTTTGACCTTTTTTTTCCCTAAAACCAAGTCCCCTGCTATCAAACTACAACACTGTTGTTAGGAAAGAAAACAGTCCAGTAGGTGAAGAGGTCATGAACTGTGATTCAACTACTTGAAGTTTAGCACTGCAACTGTAAACACCTGTTTTTTTCTCTCATTACAATGGTAAATTTTAAATTCTGCTAAAGGTATGCTGGATAGGAACAGTTTCATGTACTGCATGATACATGCATTTTTAAGCACTGTTATGCTTCAAATAGACTTTCCTTCAAGATGCCAATATCATCTTCCTTTTTCTGCTGGAACATGAGGTAAGTGGACTGCTGCTCCAGCAGATCCATGAACTCAGATGCCATTTGAAAACAACCAACCTTTCTTCTCTAATGCTACCCAAAAGTAAGGGGGGCATTCAGAGATTTATTTCAGGTAAAAGCATTGCTGACACAGATTTACCACTTCTTTGACATGTGAAGTAAGTGATGTCCCAATATCGTTTTAGCGACTCTTTTGCTGGCAACCATCTAATTATCTTTACCTGCATATCAATTAGCAAAGAACAAGTGATTAATTTTTCCTCAAAGACTCAGATAATATTTACTGACCAGGTAACCTGGCTACTGATATTTGGCTTTTGCAAGGTGCTGCCTTATAATCAACCTCCTAGACAACCTCTCATAGAGCTTTTTCAATCGCCATCAATACCTCAAACTTCTGCAGACTGTGGCTGCTCTAAGAAGAGTCCACCTTTGTCAAGGCATAGCATGAGCAGGTAAGATGAATAGCTGCACCTTGTCCAATGGAAAAGATCTCCACCTCCACAGAAAAGGAAGGCATTAAGAGGTATTCAGCAGAAAGAAAGCTGGATAGCTTCAAGCCCTACAGGCTTAATCAGGCAAAGATTTCCCCACTTGCAAGTGGGGAAAAGGATGGTGGGAAATTCAACTAATCTTCCCTGCAGAATGAGAGAATGCTTCTGATCTCTTCCTAGAGGACAAGGAGATAGCTTCTTTCACCATTCCCATTCCTGGGAACTACAGGAAAAGACCTGTTTAAATGGCTAGTGATAAGAGGATGAACTGGAAAGAGATAAGATTCCAGAAGCAAAGGACTGCAAACTGCAGTGATGAGAGGAGGGAAATAAGAAAAACAGTGCCATCCCAAGCAGACTGCCAACCCCTCTCAGAGCCAGGAGAACAGAGGCCTTGTAAAAGTAGTGTAACACTTTGTTGCAACTAAGAAATGCAAAACTTTGTCTAAAAAAACCTGCCCCAAAATCCCAACGGCCCACCAGGGCTACTCCAGCTATCTTCAGACCACCCTTGGGCACAGATGCTTGTGACTCTTCAACATAGGTTTTGCAGAAGCACAGGTTCTGATATTCTTATTTAGAATGAGTAGGAACTTGTCATGAAAACAATTTTGAACCAATTACCAGGATAAAACACAATATAACACAATATGCGGAAAGTAAGGCTGTTGAAGCCAAACTGCATACCGAGACTTCAAGATACAGTTTATTTGTGGTATTTTATATCTCCAGGGCACCAGACACCACGAAAAAAGCAGAAATTAGTTTATTCATTCCTGGAAGAAAATAAAATAAAATTAAAAAAAAAAAAAAAGAAAGGCACAAAGAAAATCCTACAGTAATGAACAGTGACCATGGACATGGGGAAAATCCATGATTTATTTTCAACATATCTTCAATTCCAGTGTTCTACACTACAACACCTCATTAAAAGAAGCTTTTACCAAGACCTACCTTCCTTCTAAATCTCAAAAACGAGCTTTACCATTAAACTTTAACACTTCGTAATGGACAGGACCTTTCATTCCTTTCCCCACACATTCAGCTAGGGGATTTTCTTTCCACATTACAATACAAAGGCATTGACTAGACCAGTAAGTATGAGAAAAAGCACGATTTACCTTAGAGAGACTATCTTTAAAGTTTATTTTGTAGTTAGAGACTAAACATACAGCAAGGAGAAAGGTGAATACAGAGCCACAGAGAGCATATACGGTCCTAAGGGGCTCAATAGACTTTTAAGACTGTGAATTTTTTCCTCTCTGTATTGGTATTTCCTAGGCTGCCTGAAAAAACTTTCCATGAAAAGGCAAAAATCAATGTTTTTGAAACCTCCAAGTGACATCAAGTTCTGGTACTATATTTTGGAAAACTGAGAACCATTTTATTTATAAATAATGAAGTTAAATCAGCATTCGATCTGTCTTCTTTATTTAAGGCTACTGTGCCAGACAGGATTTTTAAAGTTTCTCAAGAGTTTGTCTTGTGCTGATTTGTCCCATAAAATTGCTTCCCTCAAAAGCCACATTGGCGTTCTGTTGCCTACAGTCCCTCTGGAGATAAACTTATGCCATGATGTCCCTAAGACTTCAGACAAATAATTATGATCATATGGTTGTAAACAAATTATAAGAACACAAAAAAGGCAAAGTACTTTAAAAAAATAAA
>JAOXXN010000065.1:43175274-43198386 GCA_026770055.1 Myrmophylax atrothorax | reverse complement strand
ATTGCTTGCTAATGGGAAGTAGAGAGCAAACCTTGTTATTTTCCTTTTCACTTGTGCACATGCAACCTTTCACTTTTGCTTTAGTAAACTGCCTTATCTCAACCTATGAGTCATTTTCCATCTTACTCTCTCTCCCCTGTCCAGCTGGGAAGGAGAGTGATAGAGCAGCTTAGCTGGGACCTGGCATCTAGCCAAGGTGAACTCACCACATTTAAGAAACTACAAATATATAATAAAATCATTTGTAATTATGTTTAAGCAAAGAAAGTACCTTCTCAGAAAGTACATAACTGAATTGTGCCAGTCACAGTCACAGGATTTTAGGGATACCTAAGGTATGCTCAAAAATAGACAAATTCAAACCAAGAGGTGTGGAATACCACAATGTGAATATAACCCTCTGTACAGCACTTCTGGAAAAAGTAGATAATTATTGTTTCTTTTAAAATCTACTTACTATATTGAAAAACCACCTAGCACCACACTTCCATAAATGACTTGTAGGTCTGTGATCAAGTCAAAATACTGATTCTTATTCATTTTATGAAGTGATGGAGCACTGAAACTGGGAAAGATTAATGAGAATCTAATCTTTTCCATGAAGGTTTAGAAAAGGTAGTTTAGATAAACATTTGTCAAGGCCAAGCTAGTGTATTTTCTGCTTCAGAGCAAGAAAATTCTGAAGCAGACGTGTTAAGGTTCTAGCTTCATCTTTCCATGACTGCAAACGTCTCTCCCCAGCTTTACAGCACATAAGAGAAAACCATCCAGCTGTCTGGGTTTCTTGCCTGAAAACAGGTTTTCCAATCCTTCATTTAAACTTCCCCATGGCACTGAAACTCCTTGAGTTTATTTATACTTTTCTTCAAATGTAGACACCGGAAACTTTTAACTTTAGTTTACAGAATTTACAAAAACATTTCTTTTTATGTTCAAAGACTACATAATATCATTTGGCCACAATCTTACCATGAGGGTTCATGTTTGAGGCTTATTCACTGTGACTAACAGTCTAATTAAGGAGTGCTCTCTGGGAGTGTTCCTTATACTGAAAGATAATCTCCACTCTTTATTTTGAGATAAATTACATTATTTAGCTCAAGCAGAATGCACACCAGTGCCCTTGTTAAGAGCTTACAGGCTTCCCAAACTGTCCTTCTTTTTGCCAGTTTGCTGTTTATGTGGGACAGAGATTGCAATATAATACTTCTTTAATGGCCTGCACTACAAGAAATTGTAGCACAGCAATACAATGCTACGAAAGTACAGCTTACTTGTTCCTGTTTTTGAATTTTTTCTTGACCACTCTGCAACATTACAGAAATAGAGTTACCAGTGGGATGTGCAATTTCTATTCCCTTGCTTTTACCTTATCTCCTTCTCTCCCACTGTCTTTCCCTCTCTCAATCTTTGCGTTTTGTCTAATAAAAGTTTCTTTTATAAACAAAACTACCCTGAAGACAAGACAAATAATAATAAAAAAAAGGACAAGAAGCTCAGTTCTGTGACAATTCTACCAGGGTCAGGAGTAACTAATTACGTACAACAAAACACACAAGATTTTTTGGCAAAAGAAGAGATATGAGATATAGAAGTAGATTGTTTATTTCAGCTCACATCTGATATCCTGCACCATGTAAGAGCTTTATGCACCACTGAAGCTTTTTAGGTAACAGTTATACATAATATCAACAGAATTACACTTAGGAATTAATTTTGCGCCAGAAGTTTCCATATTTCATGTAAGGTGTTACTGTTAGTTCAGAATGAGACCTTTCAAGTTTTAACTCCCTAATAGAAGCAATCAAGCCTAGGCAGAGTACTTTGTTGAAAGACAGAAAAGATTTCTGGTTTTACTGCTGCTCTGCTATACCTTGAACAAGCCACTTTCATTTCTCTCCAGTTTTTCTTTTTACACTATGAATTCACAGGCTTATCAAACAATATGTGTATGTTATCTGCCCCAATGCAGCCTTGGTATCCAGTGGGGCCTCCAGATGTTGCTGCAGTATAAATATTTCATATTAATTATTACATATATAACAACTAATATCTAGTTGCTCTTACTTAAAACTGATGCCTGCTGAGCCTAGTAATCAGTGATATTTAGCAGTCTTAAAAGGGAGACTTGCTTCCATGCTATTCAGCACCCAGGACGGTGTGCCCAATTAAATCTTTTTTTCCATGACTTAGGAAAGCACCAGCACACTGCCAGTCAATTACCAGGCAGTAAAATATTACAAGAAACACATACAGGTGTGTTTAGGTCACACAATTTGCAGAAAACAATTGTTACACAGCTAGTGGAACTCCAGCCATAAGGCTTATAATCCCACTCATGTACAGATATCTAAATGGAAGGAAAGAAATAGAAATAAGCAACACGCTGAAAAAGAACATTTTCTAGGGAAAGAGAATGCAAAACAAATTTTAAAAGTGATACCTGCCATTAGTTCACTAGCAAATACATTATTCAGAGGGTTAATTTGTTCCCCCAGATTACAATATTCATCATAAAACCCTGCCCTATCTGATGGTGTGAACTCCAACTATAATTAGGATCAAAGAGTCTGACGGTGTCTTTTGAAAATATAAATAACATATTCTGCAAAGTTTTGTGAAATGATACCTTTTAGATATGATTCCACACTAGAGTAGATACAGGAACTATTCTGAATGTTGATGTCGGCTTCTGTCTAGAGGACTGAGCCAATGCACACTGTGTGCTGCATTTTAAACTCAAAGCGTACCCAAGCTGGTGTACACCTCCTGCATTACAGAAGTTGGCTGACTAAAAGCAGGCCTTTACCTTTTTGTTTCCAAGTGCTGCCATGCAACTCACTCTTCAAACAAAAATATGACCAGCTGCTAAAATATCACATCCACTCAATAAAGAAATGACTGCAGCAGCAAGTCAGATTGTATTAAGGCATAAGAACGAGTAACTTGTTCCAAAGCAGGGATCTACCAGGAGAAAATATGTCCATCCACTTCACAACACCTCCCTTGGAGTTTTAATCCACTGGGTAACATTGCTGATAATTTCTGCTGACAGAAGCTGAGTGGCAGTTACACTCTGGTTTGTCAGACCTGGTTGGACACCAGAGCTCTCAATCGCTGCTGCAACCAAATACAACAAAAGGCTCACTAGTTAAGCAGGGGGAGATCATTCACCAGGTACTGTCACATGCAAAACAGACTCAAACTAGGGAAACTATTTTAATTCATTACCGATCAAATCAGAGTAGGATAATGAGAATTAAAATCAAATCTTAAACCACCTTCTCCCCAGCCCTCCCTTCCACACAGGCTTAACTTTACTCCTGAAACCTCTACTTCTCTCCACAGACTGCCTCACCATAGGCTCTACCAGGGGATCTCTCTCATTGCCATTTCCCCTTTTTAACTATTTTATCACTGTTACTGATGGCCTTAGCCAGCAGTGGGGCTGTCTTGGGGCTGGCTGGCATTGGCTCTGCTGAACACAGGGTAAGCTTCTGGCAGCTTCTCGCAGAAGGGAGCCCTGTAGCCCCACCTCTACCAAAACCTTGCCATGCAAACCCAATAAATACATAAAATATGGAATTGAAGATCTGATACTTATGGGCTGTGAAGAATAAACTATGCACCTTAACTATTAGGCTTCCTTACCCAGAGCATTGGTACAACCGAGAGAAGTCGGTGAGCTGAAGGCACAGCATCTATCACTCAGTATAGCAATCAGGGCTGTCTGTCTCAACCCATAACCCATGGAAAAGTGAGCAATTTTCAGGAAGATGGCATTAAGAAAAAAGACATTGCTGTTTGACAGGAAAGGTGATTACAAATATCACCTTGCCACCATCCAATTAACACAAGTGCAGTAGACAAAGAAGTGCAAGAGCAGAAGTGGCTTTGGATAAAATTAATCTATTTAAACTTGGTTTTGCCTAGAGTATATTTGTTTGCAAACTGTTTTCTACCCTTAATCATAAAGAGTACTGTGGGGTTTCAGAGTGTACCAAAAATATGTGCTCAAAGGTATTATATGACTAAGCACCATATATTACTATATTTTCCTTTCTCAGTGTGTTTTCTTTACTGAATTCTAATAGAATAGAATTATAATAGAATTTAATGTGTCCAGGGACTATGTTCTATGTTCCTTTTGAAACTGTAAAATAGATTTCATGAACTGTATAATATCAATAGCCTATTGCAAACAAAGTAGTCTTTTTTACCAGACAAGAGGTTTGAGCTAAGGTTCAACAGGTCTCTCCAACCAGACAGAGAATGAGAAAAATATATGTAAACATAAACAGCACCTCGATGCAGTAGCAGCTTATTTCTAGCTTTTTAAGGCTTGGTTTTGGTTTTTTTTTTTTAACTGCAGATTATAATGTGGCTTTTGAGATGTGGCTGGACCCCAGCATAAGGCTTTTCTAATCCTGAATCAAAGAGGTTCCCTAATACTTTTAATGGGAGTAGAAAATTAAAAATACATGAATGTTTCTGTGTAGGAACATTTCTAATGAAAATTCTCTAATTACTCAAAATATTTTAATCCTTTGCAGATTCTGTGACAGAGCACAACCGGATAAGTAAAGTGGAATATTAGGTGGAAAAAGAGAAGCACGTAGTGCTTTGAACACACACTCACAAAGGAGGCCATCAATACCATTTGCATGTTGGAAAGCAGAGACAAAGATAAATGACTTGCCAAAATTTTGCAGGAACCAGGAGATGTTACAGGAACAGAGCAAATAATTAAAATGTCTTTTCATTCTTAAACCACTACCTTGTAATTTGCATTACCTTGATTTTGCCACCAAAGAATATTTCAAACATCCACATTGAACATACACATAGGATGCACTAACCACTGAATAAATTCACATTGAATCTACTTATTTTCCTTGATAGCCCTCATATCTAGGTCAATGCATGTTTTCCCATGATCCAGTGTTGGGGGATCCCTGTCTACTATTTTGTGGTGCCCATTTCCAGCCCCTTTCAACCTGTGCATCTCTGCTTCCAGAGTGGCACTTGGCCCCTCCAAGCCCATAGGCCTTTTTCCATTTATCTTCAGCAAAAGTCAAAAGACTGCATCTGAAACATGTGAAAACAGCACCTTACATCAAGACTGAATTTTCCACCAAAGATGAGAATTTTATTGAACCAAGATAGACCATTGGGAAAAAGTTACAACTTGGATATTTGCATATTTGTTTTGTGTTGTAGGATTTGCTTACTGTGAAGTTTTTTGGCAAAGTGATATCAGCTGAGCCCCTTGCCAAATTTGTATTATGTTAGTTAAATCAGAACTCCTGATGTCAAATTAAAACTCGATTCCTGGGAATGGATGTCATACTGACAGCTGAAGTACTTCCAGGACTGAGTTTTTGGCATAGTAGATATGGGAAGAAGTGGTTTAGCACCACTCAGTAAATATTACCCAAGTACAAGAAGAGAGTTCCTCTCTTCATTCATTATTTTGTCAGCATGCTTCTGAAATAAGTCGGTCAAACCCTGGCATTTCTAGTCAGCAGAAAGCCTGACAGAGGGCCCAGATCTGCAAAAGTAAACTTACATAGCCTTTAAAAATCAGATTTTTAAGAACTGCTATTTTGTTTAGGGAAAGAAGAGTGAGATGCACCTTATGTGATCTTTTTGCAATGATACTACTATAGCCCCAGTTCTCCATCTTTTCTCCTTCCGACACAATCCAGCCTCCTGACTAGCTTGGGAGAGACAATTAAATTGTATCAGGCTGATCTTGTGAAATACTGTTATGGGTTTAGCTAGGTAGGCCCAAATTTAGGCTTTAGATTTCAGACTAAGCCTGGGACTGTCAGCTGACTTGAGCCGGGCTGAGCTAGCTGACAGCTGACTTCTTCTAGCCAATAGTATTCCATACTATATTCCGACATGATCTCAAAGTGTAGGACCCGGTGTGGGAGTGGCTTGGTCAGTTCCTTTGTAGCTGTTGTCCCAGAAGGACGCACTGTGCTGTCCCAGGAGGACAGGAGGCCCAGGCCCAGAGCACTGGCTTACCACCATGTTATTTTAGGGAAGTAAAATGTCTGTTCTTAATCCTTCTCTCTCCTTAAGTCTGTCTCTGGGGAATGGAGTTCTCTGGAATGATTTGTAGTTAAAATAGTGGGATTTGTGTTCACTGGAGAGTGGGAAGTTATTTGTTGTTATTTTTAACTTGTGTAAGTGTGTATTATATTGTAGTTTGCTTTTAATTTTCTCTTTTCAGTATAAATATATATATAGTTAGTTTAAGCATAAACCTAGTTTGAGTTTGCAGAGGTTTTTTTCCCCTTTCTTCCTTTTCTCAGTGGGGGGGGAGGGAGGTTCTAACCCTCTGTATTGGGCAGTTGGCATTAATTTGCCAGCTCAACCCAAGACAAATACAAACTGAAGGGGCAATAAGGGTGATGTATGTCTGTGGCCAGCTATTATGGCTGTTGTCTGTGACTGCTCCTCATGCAGATGGAGGACAGTACCGGCAGCATATGGCATGGGAGTTTGGGCTTGGAAGGCAGATATTGCAAATGCTGAGAAAAGCAATAAAAACCAAAGCAGCATGGTGTTTAGCAAGCCAGTCTGACAGAATGAACTGTTGATCACCTTCCTTGTTTCTGCACCTCTACACCGTACACAGATGTATAGGATCACACCTCCATTCCTACTGTTTGCCTTTTAGCTCTGCATGCAGAAAGGGAGCCAAGATCCCTTAGCTGGAAAGGGGCTATAGCCAACAGCCATTCTCGCAGGTGCAACCAGGCAGTGGTCAGTTGGTGAGGCTGGGCTGGGTGAAAATCTCATCAAACACTATGAATCTTGTTTCTTCCTTGAAAACCTTACCTTAGTGGATAACTAAGTGCTTTGGGGCACTTTGGTGGCTGGGATAAACAGAAGCATAAGATGACAGAGATCAGCAGCTGTCCCTAGAACAAGACTCTCACTGCAGCTTCAAAGGTAAGGCACATAGGAGTGCAGCATCTCAGGATTTTAAGAAAAAAAAGGATACTCTGCACATTGTAGAGTCACTGGGTCACTGCTGCCACTGAAGCCAATGTTTTAATCTTTTCCACTAGCTACGAGTAGTTTCCTCTGGAGTTAAAAGTTTATTGCCATTTCTTTTTCTCTTTTTAACACTAATCCTGGATAACCTTTTTCTCATGTGGATTTCCCTCTTGTCATACCAAAGTTTGGACTTGTTTCTTCTACCAGTATATTCTCAGTTTCTTTAACCCTGGTGTCTTTCATCCTTTTCATTTAAGAGGACCCAACTACACTGTAACTAGCAGTGGTTTCTCTGCAGTCTGGTAAAATTTCAGAATGATTTCACCAGACACTTTGTCATTTATTTTCTGAATGTTTACAATAAAAGAGAAGAAACTGGTTTTTGTTGACCCTCTTGATAAGCAACCATTGACTAGATCATTAAAAATTACCTGCTTTCTCAGCCTTGCTGGTGGGTCTGCCTATGTCCATGCATGATAGTGTGAAGAGGAATCCTATCCTTTTAATGTCTCTGCTATATTTATGCTATGGATAGGCTATGATCTTCAAGAACTTTTTAAAGAGCAATGACCAGCCAGTTCAGTAGAAACTTTAGTGCTGTCAACTTAAAAATAGTGCACAGAAACATGGAATGTTTTGGGTTGGAAGCGACATTACTGGATCATCTATTTCCCACTCCCCTACTATGGACAGGCATACCTTCCACTACAGTAGGTTGCTCCAAGTCCCATCCAGCCTGGCCTTGAACACTTCCAGAGAAGGGGCAGCCAAAATTTCTCTGGGCAACCTGTTCCATTCCCTCACTACTCTCACATTATGTAATGATATAATAATCAGAAATTATATAATAGTAAAACCAGAGCCATTTACCTCTTATGAGAGCATTGGCTTTCACGGACAGAAAAAAAAGCAACTGAGGACAACAAGCACCTTTGGGATTCAAAAGATTACTCTGCAATTTGGTGGACAAGGCTAGGGACTCAGCCTTGTCAGGCTATAAAGAAAATACCAACAAAACAAAGCAGATATTATGTGTATTCATGTGGGACTACTTCAGGAAAAGCAAAAAAGGAACGCTGGCATGGATTCCCTGTGTTCACTACTATCATGTATTCTAGGTTTAGTCATTTTGCAATAGGAAAAAAGATGAGAAAACACAACAAAATGGCATGTGTCTGCTTTTTGCAATGGTCCTGTTGATCTCTGTGGAATCGCACTGCTCCTCAAATAAATATCACTGTCTTCAAATTGCTTTGTATTTCATTACAGTATTAATAATTGAAGAGTCTCCTTCAGAAAATGGATTCAAGTTGGTTTGGAATTAGGAAAGTGAAGTTTAAGCTGATCCACCAAACATCATTCATGCCCTTGTACCAAAGAAGAATTAAGTACATGACAAAAGTGAAAGAAACTCCAGGGAATTCATGTAACGCCAGCCCTCATGCAGAGATAACCTATACCAGCACTTAAAGGATGGATAAAACAAGCAGATTGCAGTTCTCTATCATGAAATCACGATGATCTTTTTTCACACCACAACACAAGTTAGCCTAATTACAGTCTCCCTAAATAGATGGGTACAAATGTCAGCCTGAATGCAGAGCAAATTCCTGCGTCAGGGTTCTGAAAGTTTCAGAAGGCTTTGCACAACTTCTCGCCAACAAGCCTCAAACACCAACAGAACTGTCCCAGTGCCAGACAGGGGACCATCAATGACTGGACAGAATACCTCAGAGAGCATAATGGTTCAAAGTTTCAGATTTGTTTCAAAAAAAAGTAATAAAGATTTTAAAAAAATCCACACCATGCAGGTTTTTAATCTTCTCAGATTTTTCTGTAGTAAAATGAAAATTTAATAAAATTAATTAAAAAATTATAGTGGCTTTATTTATTAAAGACATTTTGTTAGAACAGTTGAATTTTTAGACATATTATTTATTCTTCCATTTTATATTTATTTTCATCCTCCTGTTTCTTTGGGAAAAAAAAGAGGAAGAACAAAATATGAAAAATAAAATAAAGCACAAATGTTATCACCATTTATAAGCCTAAAATTCTGATATTTATTTTATCTGAAGACACAATTTTCTAATACCGATAACAATATTATCTTTAGTGGAAAACTTTCAAAATCTAAAAATTTTCCAGTTAAAAACTTGCTTTATTGTGTTTGTACTTTATTTTTATCTTTCCTAGACAATGAAATATGTGGGTTTCTCAAACTGAAATCACATGCAGAGCATAACCACTTTGAACTGGTAACTAGTGGGGCCTACTGTTATCTTAAAAAAAAAGACAGAGCATTACCTTCTAATTTTGTATACAATATTTACTCAGTGTGGTCATGGCTATTGCTTAAGAGGTTGGCCTTCCTTAAGCTCCCTGCCAAAATTCAGGAAGTGTTATCTCAAGAGAACAATAAGAAGAATTACTATCAAGGGAGATAACACTGTGGTCCTTTTAATAAGGACTCTTCTTGACATTGAAGCATGTGCTACGTGGTGGCAAGGGACTGTTTGCTGAATATAATTTCTTCAGGCAAAGTTATTTGAATCTTATATTGTCTTGGTTCTTTTCAAAACGCATTTATCGATTCACTTTTACTATGATGCACTTTCTTCTTTAAAGTGGAAGGGTTTGGGGGTGATTTTGTTTTTAATATTGCATGTTAAACAAAGATGCAACCCTAATTAGTGGGTTCAGTATCACAGTCAGCAGTTAACGACTCTGTAACCTTCAAGGTGGTATTGCAGGCATGTACTTCCCCCAGCCGTCAGAGTTATATTTTTTCTTTCTTTGTGAAACTAGGTAGGTGGTTTCAAGAAAAAAAAGGAACATGAAAGCCTTGCCCTCTTTTCTAGCAAACACTTCTCCAACAGAATTATCAGAAATAGGAAGGAAGCATGAAAGAGGCTTTATTGTTTTTGCAAGAAAGGTTAATAGCAAGAGCCACATTCAAGAAAGAAAAGGAAAAAATGGTGAGGGAAATAAAAAACCCAGCAGCTATGTCTCAGTCTGAATCAAAGCAAGAGAGGAAGCTGTGCCAAGTATTTCCCCATTTTCCTGGATAATGGTGTAGACATGCAAGATACAATACTTAATTAGTCTCTCACTCTTTTTTTTTTTTTTAAAGGATCCAACTCCATGCAATGAACAGCAATGAAAACTCCCTATATGGCATCCTTTCCAGCCAATGAACTTTCTGAAAGGACTTCATGGAAAAGGAGTGAAATTCAATCCCTACAACGGTTTCTCTTTTCAGGTTTTCAAGACAGATGGCCAGTAAGCAGTTCTAAATTATTCTGGGTGCATACTAAAAACAGGCTGGCTTTTGAGGATTTGCAACTTTTCCAATCACTGTCAGCTGGGCTGAGACTAACTCATTTGCTGGAGAGTACCAACAACTACAAAACTAGCATCTTTTATTACCTGTGTGGATTCAGTTCAACTGCTAACTAGAAATTAAGGGCATTGTTTAATCCTGGCACCATTCCTCTGACTTCAGTGATGTTTATCTAGAAATACATTTGGCTTGAAAACTGTTGCTTTAAATTGATCCTCTGAGTCTTTTTAACCCTGTTAACGGTGGAGGATTGCATACCCTGCATTATTTTCTGAGATTTGCCTGTGGTTTATTTGCAAAAGCCACTTTTCTATCATTGCATTGACACACAAATGGAACCTGCACTTAACCCTGCCACATTTTCTAACTGAACACAAATCAAAGATTTCCACTCTTCATTGTCAAAAAGATGAACTATTTTCTGTCCAACTCAAATAGCCCCAGTATATCCAGATCTGTCACTTTCCAGAAACAATGCAAGCCACAATACCAGGTCCTGACCACTAACGTCTCAGAACATTTCCCTCTTTTGACTATTGGTTTATGTGTACTTTTCTTGCTGTGACAAGCAATTTTGAGGAAAACAGTCTGCAGTTCCATTTGTATATGTCACTTATAAGTTATAATGTTTTGCCTTGTCTCCCAGGGTTTGAACAATGATCTGAATTGCTTCTTCTTGAAGAGCCTCTCATAAAGCTATGAAAAGGAAAAATGGGGGATATAAAGGAGGAGGCAGACCCACAAAAGCATCAATACCATATACCAAAATACTACTGCTAGCACAGATCAGTGCCTCCACTGGGTGTCTGAAATAGCTGGAAAAGAGAACAGACACAATGACTCATGTTACTAAAGGTACAGTGCTCGTGATCAGAGCTGAGTTTTCCAGACTGTTAAATCAGCAACTTTCTTGAGTGTTGAATTAAAGATGTTTCAAATGGTATTTCAAAGCTACAGTTGGTTACGTTTGAGCATGCTGACCTCAACAATGTCATGTTAAATATTTTCCTTTTAATTAAGTTAATAGTTGAGCTCTGAGGATGTGTATTGGTTTTCACTTCATTAATTTTACTGTTAAATGGCAAATAAGATAAAGAAACATTAGCAGAGCAGCACGACAGAAGGGGCCCCTTAGCCTGAACCATCACCACAATACTCGTGGGTTCAGATGCATCAGTTTTTAGGACTAAGCAGGCTGTGTGTGCAGGAGTCCTGATCTCAGGATTGCTCAGCACCCACATTCCAAACACAGCTCATAGGATTGACAAGCATCACCCAGCCTGACAGCCATGCTACCTGGTCTCCACACAATATTGGTTAAACTTCTGCATAGATACAGTGAACCTTTTTTAAGCAACAGAAGGGCAGTTCTGCAAGTTCCCTTTCTGTTGACTGCTAGAATGTTAACTAAATATTTTTCCTGCATGATAAAACGAACACTGATGGATGCCACAATAACTCAGGCAGCACAATGACCTACATTGCTTACTGAAGTTTAACCAGACTGCAACATGATACAACATAATCCTACAGTTTCAAAGGAATCACTTAGATTTTAAATAGAAACTAAAGTTAGTACTCCTATACAAAGACTTTTGTAATAGGAAAGTCTCAAAAAAATTAAAATACTTCAACCTAGGAAAGTTCAAAATCTGAAAGAAAGAAAGGGGATATACAAAATAACATACAAAACAGAGAAGTTAAGCTATTTGTTTCATTTTTCTGATTAAGAGACAGCCAATGAAACTAAGTTATCCATTCACTTTCTTTTTTAACACAACACTTATTCATAATCTAGGCATATACTTGCTACAAAATATTATTGAGACTATTACATTAGGAGTTAACATTCATACACATAAAAGTTTGTAAGGAAGTCATTTACTTTTCAAGAAACCAAGAATAAAGACCCTTGTGCTCTAGAGTATAAAATGAACTAATAGTGCCTAGAGAGAAACTTTTGCAAGAGTCCTAACAGGGAGCTGCTTCCTCTGCCTGTGTTGGCTTTGCTTGGTAAAGGTTACCAGCCTAGAAATTACCTTCTGGAATAGATCAATAATACTTCTGTGTTCAAAATTAGCATTCTGAATATAGAAGCTATTCTTATAAGTTTTCATCATGGACTTAAGTCCTGTTTTGATAATCAGTAAATGCTTAACCTGATTTTTCAAAATTAGGCCAACTCATCTCAAGTAATACTGAAAAAAAGCTTCTTTAACCTTCATAGTTACTAGAGAAAAGTGAAACACTAAGACAAGTAACTGTTTCTCTCATCCTCTCTTTTTGAAAGCGTCACATTATTCTTGCTCACAGGATTTATTACAGAATAAAGGCAGATTTTCATTGGATCCATTCTGAAAACACCAGTAGCACACTACTGTTCACCGGGAAAAGTGGAACAGCTGGCAGAGCATTTAGTTCAGCGACTGCAAAACAGCAAGCCCTTTTTTTTTTTTTTTAAGGAAGTTATGGTTTAATAAATCAATTGGAAAGCTTCAGGTCAGAAGATCTTAAACCTACTCTTTATGCTGGAAGGGACTTGCTGTGTAACTTGCAGGAAGCATAATAGCATTTTTGCCCCAATTTCCTTCTCTTTCAAATGCGAATAACAACATTTTTATTAAGTGAGTGTAAACTGCTCAGAGATTCCAGAATGGAATGTCTAGATAAATGCAAACTTCATCCAAGAATTGTCTGACCTCTTACTGAAATATTTACATATTTGTTTGCAGGCTGAACAGTTTCTGATAACAGAGTAGCTTGTTCCACTGCTCAGTCCACCCCTTCTGTCTGCAGCTGTTCCCAGGGGACACATGTAATCATCACATTTGTCACGATGGCAATGGTGATAATGATACCGTGTGCACTAATGAAAGGCAAGTACATATTTCACTCTCTTTGAGGGTTTGGTGCTTGGGCAACACTGCCTGCCAGCTGTCTCTGTCCACTGCACAACCTGTAATTTAGTTAACAAAATGAGCCATTTCAGAGATCAGTCATTATTCTGCCTGTCTTTATCCATTTACTGTGGCTGCCAGTGATAAACATAGTAGGTCTCACAAACAAGGCCTTTACTGCTGGAAAGGATGGAAAAATAATCAGAAGAAATAGGACTCTTGTCCAATCTGATCTGCCTAGTCAGATCTTTTTACCATAATGCTGGAAATTCTGCTTCTTCTCATATCTAAAGTTAAGCAAAAGGCTCTTGAACATACAATTTATTCTCAATTTTGCACCTTCGCTTCCAGCTTCTTTGATACTTTACAGATTTTTCTGTGGTGTCTGTGGTCTGACCAGAAAGTCTCACTAAAAAGCTCATTCTGCTTTATATCCATCATGTGTTTTCAAATCCAGATGGATGCTATGGTTCAGTTAGTTTCCTGGCCAGATGAACTTTTAGGAGTCAAACAGCTTCAGTGGCCATAAAGAAACAATGTTTCTCACACTGTTGATGTTTCCCCTCCATTTACATGAAAGCTGAGGAAGGAATTCAGAAACTTTCATTGATTTACCTTTTACCTCTGTTGATAGTATACCCAGATCCCTTTCCTAATCAGTAGTGTGAACACTGTTCATAGTTCAACATTAGTCAAGTGCAGAGTGAAATTCTAAGCATAAATCATTCTACATCATCATCTACAATGTCAAGTTCTCACTCATTTTCCCCCTCAGTATTTGGTTAACATTTGGTATGGCATACTCCCTTAATTCAGTTTCCATTTATTCCACTCGTGTGTCTATCAACAAAACAGACTTTGTCTCTTTGAGAAGTGCAAGGATTTGCACAATAAGTAAGTGGGAAGGAAGATCTGGTTTAGCCTTGAGGGCTTCAGAGCACTGGAAGAAGAGCCCTAATTTATTTTTTGAGAAGCCACTCAAGTCTCCCACTGTCACTGCTGATGAAGGGCATATACACTCCCCTCTCTCCGAATGCAATCAACTTCGGTTCTAATGACTCTCCAGCTGATTTTAGACGTCTAGAGCCATAACCTAATCACAAAGATTTCCACTTTGATCCTGAAAATGGTAACTTGAAAAAACCCCTTTAACAATCTTCAGTCTGAACTTCACACAAAGGTACTGCATTGGAGCACAAAATGTGGAAAAGGGATACTATCCAGACTGGATTTTCCCAATTTTTACCACAAGGGTAATGATGCTATCATGTATTAGGCATGTTACGCAGTTTACTTTGTAATTAGTTGTGAAGAGCTGCAATAGCTACTGAACGATACAAATAATGAATATACATTATTGACTGAATAAAATACAAACTGTGGTGATCCTAAAAACGTTTACTTATGTATTTAATAAACTTGATTTGCTGGCAAAATTATGCTATCCTTCACGCATTCTCTGCAGAGTACAGCCACTACAGTAGTGGAAGGTAATACATAGACGCCTTTGGTATCTCTTTAAGCAAATCTTACTTCATTGTCAGGCAATGTAACAGAAATAAATGTCAGAGGTTTTTAAAATATGATAAAAATTCAATATTCTTTCTATAACCAATCAAATGTACTAGGACTCTTTGGATCTACAAAGATATAACAAAACACCAGATAAAAGAAAACAGGTGTCAGACAGAATTTGAAAGGCCTTTTTGGAAAGCACTTTACCAAAAAACCCTATAAAAATCATTATAGAATAAAAAGTGCTGTAAAGAATTAAAACCTGATAAAAACACAGCAAACAGAAAGTAGGATCAAAATTCTGAGTTGTTTGTTTGGTTTTTTTTCCAATATGACAAAGGAAACAATGCAGGCACTCTGCTTAAGGAGCCCCATTTCACATAATTGTGTGCTGGGGAAAAGGAGGTAAATAAAGAAATCTACAGCTGGCACAAACTTATTTAAGTTATTTTGTAGTAGAAGCTCTATGAAAATGGTCTACACAATGGCAAATTAAATTTACTGTTGACAGATGCAAAGAAATGAATGCTGAAAATAACTAATAGTTACATGTATACTGCCAAGTTCCAAATTAACTGGAAGCACCAGAAAAAGGTTCCCATGTGCGCATCTTAACCTGTCAAAGTCTAAATATGAGATACAACATGGGACATCCCTAAATGAGGGACACAGCAAAACCACTCAAGCTGAAAACTTGGGAATTTATTGTGAATGACTTTTTTTTTCTTCTGAAATGTCTGCTCGGTTGCTTCCTATTTCTGATATAGGCAAATTTTGACATTAAAATTTGTCAGAAACTGGACAGTGGCAGAACATAATTTAATCTGGAACCAAAAAATGGGATATCCCTTAAAGGGACTGACTTTGAAAAATATTTCCACAAGTACGTCTGTATGCAAGGAGGCCACTGTAGCACCATCAACCCTGGATCCTACAACATGTCCAGATGGACCCTGATTACGTGAACCACTGGTCCAAAGAAAAATATTCACACCTATGGCATTGCAATGCAATGCAGTTTTGCCCTTGATAGTATTTTGCCAAGATGTACATAGGCGAGGCACATATTCAACCTCCTTTTATTTTTTCATTTAATTACAAACAAGTCATTGCTCAGACTCAACTCTTAAATTTTCCAGATTGTGACACATCTCTGATGGATGGATGATTCACGTCAGATGAACCAAAGCCATGCACAGCCTTACATCAGTGTTGGAAAGATGCTCGAAGTACAAGCCAAATGTATTCATTTCTAAGGGGATCCCATTCCAGGCAAGGCAAAAGAACAGCCTGCTTGGCTTTGTGGGTGATTCAAACAATTCATGTTGCATTGTTTTGTAACAACTTGTGTGGCAGAGAATATGATCCAAAAGAGGGACGGAACACAAAGAACAAAAACTTCTGGAGATTCGGCAGCATATCCATGGGTTAACGATGTAAGATGTAAGAAACAGAACCAGTATTTAAGGAATGGAAGCTACAAAAAAATTACTCCTCCCCCAACCCTGAGAGCTCTCTACTGACATAATTAGACTAAAAAACAAACCACACAGACAGGGCAGCAAACTCACTTTGGGATATGATCTAGTTTAAGTAGACATGGGGCTGCTAAGAACTAAGGTAGATGAGAGAAAGGAAAAGCAGTTCCTGTGTTTTCCTTACCTTGCCCTCTTTTAAAGCAGTTGCACTTGTGCAAATCTCATGAGTTTTAAAATTTATTCCTTACCAGAACAGGATCATTGCATTTCTATCTATCCCTGCTGGGATAAAAATAAGGTCAATGTGTCACAAGCAAGGTGATCTCAGTGTGCAAAAAGGAAAAATATTACTAACAGGAAATCACTGAACCACACGTATCCCTCTTGGTCCTGCACACCATGAGAAGATTTAAACTTGAGAGATAAGAATGAATAAAAAGAAAAGAAGTAAAGAATAAATCAAATAATAAACATACTTTCTTCACACAGTAGACATCTTCAGGTTCTTATTAATACATCTAAGAGATAGGGAAATGGCCACACAAGTGTCCCTAATCTAATGCCTATATCTACAGTCTCCACACATAACCTAGACCTGTTTGAAACGATCATGTGTTTCATTGCCATCTACTGATTTATCTTCTTGTTTGCAGAATGCACCAATCTAACCATTTGCACAGTTTAAATTAAAAACAACCTGGTCAACCTGGTGAAACCACAAAATGAAAAATCAGGCTTGGAAGACAGTATGGCTGTGTGTGAGTTTAGTGAAGTGCATAAGAAATAAACAGGACATTTTGACGTATACCTATATTGAAAAGAGAGAAAAAAAGACTAATAGGAGGTGTAACCACCTTGTCTTCTCATGCCCTGCCTCCATACCTTCATCCAAATAACTCGGTATTAAAGTACCAGGAGAAGACATTTCACATTTCCTTAAGATCAACCTGACAGCTTACCAGCTGTTTCTGTACTCTTCTTCCCACAATAGCATGAGTAATCCAAAAAGCGTTCTCACTTTCTCTGCTAGCAGCATAGTTACCTGCTGTTCTCTTCTCCTAGGCTATTGCCAGAGCAGCAAAGTACTGGCTCTTTTATATCCCACTCATTTTGCAAACCATAGGGTTTAATATCATGTAAGAGCAACTATTACCTCTATCTCATCCTAGAAGTTCTCATGCTGGGAAAACAGCTTCCCAGCTTTTATCTCTAACATCACTGCCCCAAAGATGCATCGGTCAATTTTTGGTGCCATTCCAATACTTTGGCCTGAAGAAGAAATTTAAGGGCCAATATGTATTTCATCTGCTTCTTTAAACATCAAAAGAGCTAAAGTACAAGTATTGAATGACTTAAACATAGTCAGTTTGGGGAAAGGTTCTTATCTCTTATAGGCACCTATTAGTGTCTAAGAATGAAGGCCTAGTGCAACAGGGATTGAAGAGCTACGAGTCATACTCTTAAAATACAAAAATCATAGAAAAAATACTATAATAAAATCGCTACCTAAAACTTTAGCCAATCCTTGCAGATATGTGTAACTTACCCTGGGTTGCATTGCATTACCTGAAGTCTGGAAGTCTGAGGAAAGTACATTTAGCGTCACAATCAATAGCTGGAAGGACATTTAAAAAACAAGCATGCCCCAAATTCTCTGGTGTATCCTGTGGGCTAACACCTGCCATGTCCCATTATATCAGCTTGAGAAAGTTTAAGAGTCCAGGATGTGTGCAGCCCTGCTCAAGAGAAATCTCTCCCTCTTTTTTTTTTTTCTTATAAAATATCCTGGATATTTTTCCCTGTTGCCTGTGCCATTCACTGTTTTCTGAATAATTGTGTCTGTGTAGGTAAAAGGTCTGTGGGATTTGTTTGCCCTTCTGGCAAACCATGCAAGCACGTCCTAAAATGGAGAGCCAGACAGACTTCCATTGTGTTAGCCAGTGCCAGACAACTGGCCTTTTTGAAATGCTACAAAACTAGAGATGGAGTAATGGAGGATGGCAGTGCTTGCCAAATGGCATCTCCTGTCATATGCACACACTAGTCTAGATAGCCACTTGGGTGCAGAAGTAAAAAGCTATTAGCACTGGGATAGAACAGGCATCCAATTTCCCCACCCACACAGATGGAAGAAAATAGCACACCTCACTGGTAACAGTTTTCAGAGAGAAAGGGATACAAAACAAGAAACAAAAGAGGACAGACTCCAACAACAATTTTTTTTTTTTATGTACAAGTTCTTTGTTTCCCCCCTCTCTCATCTAGTGCCTAATACACATAGGAATCTAAATCTCAAAACCTCTGTTCCTGGATGCACTTTACAGACAATGTAGTATGAACAGAGGAAAGCACTGCAGTTTAAAAAAAAAGGACTCATTCTCTGTAATAATATCTCTCATACCAAATAAATGGAGACCAAACATAGAAAAGAAAGAAGGCTCAGGATTCAAAATCTGAGGCATAGGTATTAAAAAATTTCTTCAAGCTTTTGACTCTCTGGAGCTCCTTTGAAATAAGGTAATACACAAAATCAATACTAATAACACTGATACTGCTAAGAGTAATAATTTATCCTGTGACAGAGCAAGAAGAAGCCATCAAGAAAGTGGCCTTGACATGCTCAGTGACAGGGCAGCAGTCACAGCACAATGGAAGTGCTACAAGTGAGCAACACAATGGAATGCAGGACAGATCTTGGTTTCTCTTCTAACAGGACTTGGTTAGTGGTAGATCAGACAAAGAAAAGATACTGATGGAAATGGGAATGAAACAAAAGATAGAGACCAAATCTCAGAAGGAGAGAAGCAACAGAAAAGCAATAGATTAAATCAGCAATCAACAGAGATGGTAGGAAATTTTCAGCATTTTTATTCTCCACATAAGTTCTTTGAAAAAACAGCTATAGAATAACACACTGAAGTTCCAGCAAAATCTATACTGTAGTACAATCATTATTAATGGTTAGTAAAACTTTCTGTTCTGTACACACACACCACTAAGACCGCTACAAAGGATTCTGACACACTTTGAAACCTGGACATGGCATAATGGTTATCAAATAAATGAAGGCATAAATGAAATTTGCAATAAAACATGTTTAAGCAATTTGGGCCTGGAAATTAATCTTCCAATGTGAAGTCAGTCTACTCAAAAAACTATTAGCTCAGGATAAATGCCATAATGTGAAACTACAGGTTTAAATTTTTGGTGCCAAGCGATTACAACCCTATTTGAACTGGGCCAAGGAAGCAGGGCTAGCACACCTTCTGCTGTGAAAAACACGCAGAGATATTTAAAGAATGTAAGCACAGTTGGAATGTCATTTTCACCATCTGTCTTAAATCTTCAATAATGATGCCTCCCAACACCATTTTGAAGATCCATTTTTGTGTAAGCTCTGACAGCAAGACAATTTTTTAGCCTATAGCCTCTAAAATGATCTTTACTTTAGCTCCCTTCCCACTAACCATAGATTTTTTGAAAGATTACAGCCCAAACCAAATACAGCATCCAATATTTACAATGGACATTAACACGAAACTCACATTTATCTATTGCATTTGTTTTGGGTTTGTGTGAGTGTTTGTTTTTGTTATTTAAGACTTGCCACAGAAAAGTCAAAGTCAGCATTTCACAATCAGGTTCATGAAAAGAAACCCAGTAAGTGATGGAAGAAATACAGGTGAAAACAATGCTAATATGGTTGACAGTAATGCTTGCTCCATGCAATCTCCAGAAAGCTTGTTTCACTTGGGTAGACAGCTCATTACACCAACTCTGTTCACAGAGTCAGGACCACTACATATCAGAGGATAGCCAAGTCAAATTTTAATAGTCACATTCCTTGAGAATGTTTCTTTTGTTACAATGTCCCTTTGTAAAACTCTTGGTATCAAGCAACAGGCCCCATGATTTGCAGAACTGATGGTTCCAACAAGATGTGTGGTCATTCTGTACTTTTCTTATGACATTTGACTGTAGCATAGCTTAAATTCTGCACAGCTTTAGCCAAGTGTAAATTTTATAATTTTTGAAATAAGAAACTTCTCTCTTTATCTTCCAAAGTATTGTAACTGTGAGAAATGAGAACATACTGAGAGTATAGAAATGACATCTAACTGATATTTGAATTATTACATTTTGGAGGTTGCTGTTGAATGAAAATTCAACCTACTTTCATAGAAACTGTTAATATTGATGTTAAGTGATCCATCTCCTTAAATGGTTCCAGAAACCTAAAAGTTACCACTGTGTGTGGGAGTAAATTCAGTTTGGGAGCCATGGTGAGTACCAGAACCTCACACCATAAATTGTAAATACCATGCTCACAGTATGCAAGCATGAGTCATTATTCTATCTGTACAGATGAATTGCGTTGCCACCAAAATGAGAGGGAATGTTACTATCCTTAAAAGCGCATAGCAACGTCAAACATCACTTTAAAACAGGAAATGCTTACTCAAGCAATGTAGAACTCAATTAGAACATAATCTGACCTATGTCAGGACAGCACATTTTCCCCAGTATACTTGACTTCCTTGCAATGTACTTGCATTTGCTTCAGGAATGGCATATATGAGCACACAGCAATATAAACTCTCCTTAGCTTTTAAAAGCTACCAAGATCACAGACAGGCATGTCTACTGTCTACATCTGCACATACACTTCAGTGCAATAAGGAAGAGACACACACAAGAACAGAGCACATCAGTACTACATCAGTTTGAACAATCAGGTCTCTACAGCTGGACAGGTTCTTCAGATGGGGTTTCTCTCACAGACTTAGCCACTCACGTTTAGACATCTATTCAAAGTTAGTTTCCTAAAATACTCCCATACTCAGTAGTGAGTAGCAGCATTTTCAAAGTGAGAGTCAACCCATTTATCTCGATGGCATGGTCTGTCCTCTGGAAGACCCTATCCCTCTTTACTGAGTATAAAGAGAACCCAGAAAACACCACTAGGCTAACAATGCAAGATAGCTAAGAGTGTGGAAGCTGAAATTCACATCACAACTGAATTGCTTTTCTTTCCACAGCTCTTTTCCATTGTTGTCATTCTCTGACAATACCAAAAGAAGCATTAAAATCCAGCAGGTCTTTTGATCCACAGTTTCTTAAGAAAGATGCATTACTTCAAAATATACCTACCTCTGCTATCCTTTGCTATCACAATCAACTAGGTTGCAAAAGACCTTTGAGATCATTGAGTCCAACCTTTGACCTAACACCAACTTATCAACTAGACCATGGCAGTAGAGTGCCACATCCAGTCCCTTCTTAAATACCTCCAGGGATGGTGAGTCCACCACACCTCTAGGCAGCCCTTTCCAATGCCCAATTACTCTCTCTGTAAAGAACTTCTTCCTAATGTCTATCTTAAACCTCCCCTGGTGGAGCTTAAGACTGTGCCCTCTTGTGCTATTGCTAGTTACTTGGGAGAAGGCTGACCTCCACTTTACAACCTCCTTTCAGGCATTTGTAGAGAGTGATAAGGTTCTTCCCTGAGCTTACTGCTATCCAGGCTAAATAACCCCAGCTCCCTCAGCTGCTCCACACAGGACTTGTGCTCCAGTCTCTTCACCAGCCTCATTGCCCATCTTTGGACACGCTCCAGCACCTCAACATCCTTCATGAACTGAGGGGTCCAGAACTGGACACAGTACTCAAGGTGTGGTCTCACCATGTTGAACAAAAGGGAAGAATCATTTCCATGGTCGTGCTGGCCACACTATTCCTGATACAGGCCAGGATGACACTGGCCTTTTTGACCACCTGGACACACTGCTGGCTCATGTTCAGATGGCCAGGAGTTCAGAACCCCCAGGTCCCTTTCTCCCTGACTGCTCTCCAGCCACTCTGTCCCAGCCTGTAGCACTGCATGGGGCTGTTGTGGCCGAAGTGCAGGACCCAGCACTTGATCTTGTTGAACTCCATATGTTGGATTTGACCCATCTATCCACCCTGTCTATCCTGCCTATCTCTGCTGCAGAGCTCTCCTACCCTCCAGCAGGTTGCTTATGGACCTCAAGTGGCCCAAGCCCCACACTTCCAAGTAATTATAGTAGATATATGTATTTGCCTCTACTTTATTTATAACAATCTCAAATATAGAAGCATTCAGTTTTTTAAAAATAAATTATCATGCCAATAACACCCAAAAGAAGATCCATAGACTAAACATGCTAGGAGCTACAAAGACCCCATTGAAATGACAGTACTCTGAATATGAGAAAGTTGGTTAAGACATGGGTGTTTTCCCCAAATATGCCACAGCCTTGTTTTCTTCTAGCAAACAAGTCTTTAAATCTATTGGGTGACACCTCCATCCTCCATAAACAGGCAGTATGGCAGCTGCCCCTTTGGTGTTAATCGAAACACTGGGACAGAAAGATAATAACATTATGTACTATTATTACTGAAATACTTCCCTGTGTTTATTTTTTTAAATCCCGGTTTTTTATGTACTGTATTCTCAACAGATTTTGATGCAGTCAGCATCAAATTCTAAATAGCAATAGTAAACCTCATGAATCATTTTGGTAAAACCTTCCTTGAAGTGACTTTGAAAAGGAGAGATAACTTTTGTTAGCTTTATCTTTCTGTCTTTGAAAACTGGCACCCTCACACACTGAAATACCTCCTCCCCCACTTGTAAATGGCAACACACTTACAACTAACTTTCTACCTCTTTCAGTTTGAAACTTCAAAAAATCACCTTCCTAATATGTGCTTCTAATTAAATTTCAGTCCCTAACCACAGCTGCTGTGATTCATGCATACTCTGCAAGGTTCAGTGTTAATTAATGAGGACTCTTTAAATTCTCTGAGCCAGGGTGTGGGAGAGAAATAGGGTGTATGCAAG